>CM065702.1:35594271-35599271 GCA_017654935.2 Phymorhynchus buccinoides
GACTGACTCGAACGAGGGGGCCCTTGCACCGGCTCTGGTGCTGCAGTCAAAGGGATTGGTGGGTCTTTGGGGACTTTCACCAACGCCAACTCTCGTCCTCAAATCCCTTTGGCCGAGAGAGAGTGGGGATGTACCCTGGGCAAGGCATCTCCACTATAAACTAATTTTCGCTCAGCCCGCCGGAATAGTATCTGCCCACTCTGCTATCTGGCAGTCATTGTCGGAAACGACAGACAGGCAACAACAACACTACAACTATACTCTAGACGGCCGTGGACAGAGGCGGGTCATTCAGACAGTCGGCCTACAAATGACGTGACACCCGCACAGTCCGTGGCCTTTGCTTCTCGCCTAGTTGACATCCTTGGGCATAATCCGACACATCTGAGGGTCAAGAGTTCTCACTCTTGTACATTTACTGGCTTGGATTGTCACCTTCGCCGTAGAAAGGAACTCTTTGGAGAGCTGGACTGTTTTGCATTGTTACCTTCTCAGGTGCATCATATCTCTTACTCGATCTTTGCCGCATAGTCTAGGGCCTATCTGCAGGGGAACAGCTTTTGGCTGTCTTGTACTTTTACTTTTGGTTGGGATTAGAAAGTCGCAGATCAACACCCCCTGTCGCAGGCTTATCTTGGTTCATTGCGTTCTTTCTGTCTTGCCATTTTCTTCTACTACTATTGAATGCTTATTTGTGATTGTGGAAGTGGTTGGGAATATAGAAAACGATAGAGGTTTAAGTGCCCAGTCTGCTGTAAGAAAGGCAAGAGTGAAAAATCAGAAAGAACCGAGAAACGGGGGAGGGGGTATTAATCTGCATATTTGCCGTAAAGTCCATCGAGGAGGGGTGGACTAACCCTATTAGCCGTTTTAGGTGGGGTTGTTACTTCCCTTGGTTTGGTGGCTCACTGATACAGTCCCTTTGTTTGCTATAACTTCCGGTGGCGAGTTGGGCAGCTACCGTAGATAGTAGATCGACTTTCATGTTTCTGTTCGTTAGCGACAGACGCCACTTCTGACGATAAATCGCGATGTTGCTACGAACATGAATGTTTTGCTGTCCCTATACGTGATTACGCGAGTTTTACTACTCCTTATTTGCTTCAATAACATTTACTTTGTCACCATCTTTACCCTGCGCTTTTTGTTTTGTTTCTTTTCATGGTAGGCCTATGACGATAATGTGTTTACTGTTTACCACATCTGTGTAAATAATTACGGTGTGGCGAGAGCGCCGTATGCTTTGGTTTGTTCGATAATTCCTTTGATGGTTTTACAACAAATAAAATAATCTGATTTTGAATTTTGATATGGTTGAGGGGAAAGGGGGCATGCAAGCAAACGGGGGATTCTACTAGAGGGTGGGTGGGGTCGTGGATGAAGGATTTTCACTATGATTTGTGAATGGGTAGAACTAGAAGGGTGGGAGTAAAGTGGGGCGGATGGGGGAAGGGGCTCGCACAGTAACACACACACACGCACACACATGTACAGAGAGAGAGATATATATATATAGTTTTACATCAGTTTAAAGAGGCAATGCTATGGCATAGCAGGCACCTTTCTAGAATGGGTTAACCAGTGACATAATTATAAGCCTTTTACTACTTGCCTTATATGCAAATTCCTTGATGTTGACTAACTCTACTTTTAAGTTGCGATGGAGGAAGCCAAGGGTCTTACTGACTTTGCTGCGCACATTTGAGATGTGGGTGTCCCATCTAAGGTCTTGTGATATTGTAAAGCCCAGACATTTATTTTCATCTCTATCCAATCCAGGTCCTGGCCATATAGTTGGTAGTTCTTTATCAGGGGATTTTTCTTCCTGATCACATGGAGGCTCTTGCATTTGTCGGGATGGAAGGACATCCATTTGTTTTCCCATGATGCTAATTCATTTAGGTCTGGTTGGAGATCATTGAGGTCTCTGGGAGGGTCCACAGCTCGGTGACAGAGTCGTCCACAAAGAGAAAGGAAGTTGGAAGATAGTTGCCTCGAAAGACCATTGATGCCAACAGGAAAAGGGTCGGCCCAAGCACAGATCCTTGGGGGACTCCTGATTCTACAGGGATAGCTTCGGATGCAGCTCAATCAACAACTATTTTTTCCTGCCTGCCTGCAAGGAAGCTCTCAATTAATCTATTGACTGAACTTCTGATCCCATAGTGGTGAAATTATTCATAAGGAGAAAGTGATAAATCTTATCAAAGGCCTTTTTAAAATCCACGACTAGGACGTTGGTCCTTCCAGATAAAAATTTAAAAATAAGCGACAAAAATGTGCTTGATAGTGGTGGTGAGAAATACTGGGTCACCAACTCACTCACACACACACACACCACAACTCGCATACACACACAACACACTGACTCACACACACACGCACGCGCACACGCACACACAGAGGGCGCGTGAAGGTCGAGAGGGTATACAGTCGTATATTGTAAAGACAAACAATTTATCATGTGTGTGTGTGTGTGTGTGTGTCACTGACTGAGTCAGTTGTGTCTGACTATAACCTTTTCATAGCAGATAAAGCGACTGCTATTCTACTTTTACAGGGCTGGACTGAAATTTGTTTTCATTGGTGGTAGGTGATAGAAGCTGTGAAGCAGTGACCGACACCTAGGCATCTATATAAAAAAAAAAAGACAAACAATGTATCGTGTGTGTGTCACACAGTGTGTGCGTGTGTGTGTGTGTGTGTGTGTGTGTGTGTGTCACTGACTGAGTCAGCTGACTGTGACTTTCACATAGCAGATAAAGCTACTGCTATTCTACTTAGAACTACAGGGCTGGACTGAAATTTGTTTTCAGTGGTGGTAGGTGATAGAAGCTGTAAAACAGTGACAGACACCTAGGCATCCATTGTTTCAGAAGGCGTAAAATCTCTATTTTTCTCTCTCTAGGCATCCATAAAATAAGTTTTTAAAAAAGGACCTAGAATACTACCTTGAGGAACACTACTGCTAACATGTGCAGCCTACAGACTGATTTCACATCTTTACTATTACAATACTGAGTTCTGTTACATGAAAAGTCTTCTATCCATATTAAGTAAATTGTTGTGGATTCCATAACCATGTAATTTAATTGTATGTTGTAGGCCTACTTACAACAGTTGTGTTGTAATGGAAAGAGTGACTTGTTTTGGGCTTAAAAGCTGATTAAGTTCTTTTAAAACATTATTTATTATTTATTTTGTTATTATTTGTTTTTAAATAAATAGATCTAGCGCAGGCCAAACAATGTCTTAGCGTGTACTATTTCACTTCTGAGTACTGGGTGCACTATCCCAGGTTGTTGGGGTGATGGCTTATGCACAGTTTCTTATTTCAAGCACTGGGAGAGGGGTGGAAGTAAAGTACATTTTCTTACTACACATTTCATAATTTGCACACCATTTCAACGCCCCAGGATAAATATCAGTATGCAGTACACTTTCTTGTTACAAACTTGCTGTTTGTATACCCTTTGAAAATCCAAAATAACCCTCTTTTTAAAAAAAAAGCGTGAATAGCAAATTTCTCCTTTACATCCTGCAGTCCTAAAGATTACAGGCACATGGGAGGGAACATGAGAATCAGTGAATAATTGACATCATTGGTAGTGCAACATACTGGGAATGAGATTGAATCATACAAATTATTTTTAAATTTTGTCTGAAATTGAGAGGATTTGTGGGGATACCCGGATAGTGTTGGTTAAAATAATGTGAATATGTCTTACTTTGTTGTGTCAGTGTATTTGTATTTAATGCTGTTATAAAGCAAAGTACACCTGTGCATGCGCATTAATTTTGAATAAAATCATACCAGCCCCGAAAGTCTCAAAACCTTTTCGTACGAACCTCCCCCCTTCCTCACTACTAGGCAAACGTGTTTTGAATAGGCAAACGTGTATGTAATTTTTTTGGGCGTGGTTTCATGATCACAATAGCAGGCAAATGTATTTCACTTTTACCAAAACCGTTTTGAAAAAAAAAATGTAACGAAGCCTACCTAACTGCCCCCTTCCCTCCCCTTTTTGTGGGGAAGATTTACTAACTATCCTGGGATAAACACTGATTTTAAGCACTGAGAGAAAGAGCATCATCACCCTAAGCTAAGTGACCCAGCCAGTCAGGATCCTTTCAGCGGGCACCCAACGTGATGCTGAATGGAGCAGCTACCTTCACTCTAAGCTAAGTGACCCAGCCAGTCAGGTCCCGATCAGCGGACACCCAACATTATGAAACATAATAGAAAAGGAACCGCCTAAGCTAATGAAAAAAGTTATGTTCTGTGGCTTTTTCGTGCAAGACAGTATGAGTTTGCTCAGTTGCAGGGTTTGTGATCGAATAAATAATCACAACTGAGCCAAACAAATAAGATCGTGATCTGTTATGAGAAACACACAGTGTTGTGTAAAAGTAGAGCTGATTAATTTTAAAAAATCAGTGACAAAATTGTGTGTCAGAGATTCAATGCGAGATCTGCAAGCTGCACGCACATCTTTGGTTGTTCTTTGCCCATTACTTGTCGTCAGGCAAAACATTCAGCCCCATCGGCTCGGAAGTGAGTAGATCACTTTTCGCGACTCCGCGCGCTAGAGATAAACAAGCGCATTCACTCTTGCAAACCGGCTTCGATAAAACGGCTAATAGTTAGGGTGGATGCTTCCCCTGGGATTGCAGTGGAGAGAGAAATTGAAGCTTTACGTCCTCCCGATCATTTAAGATTCATATGGGACATTTCTAATTGATGGAGTTAAAAGAGAGAGAAAAGGGATATTTCTTTTAATAAAGTTAGGCTTTACAATCAATTTTATTGAGTTTTATTTTTACTGCCATGACTCGACTTACGACTTGCTAAAACTAGCTAAAAGTGCAGAGGATCGGATTTGTCTGCTTACGTAATGTGGGTTAACCCATTGACCTAGGTTGACTAAGGTTAACTATAATGGGTCCATTGAGATTGAGCCAGGTGGTTGACTTCGCTGGAGTAACTGGGCTTTGTCGGC
>CM065702.1:35604271-35621771 GCA_017654935.2 Phymorhynchus buccinoides
CATTTTAACCTCCCCTTCCTCGGGCCTTCCACCTCCCTCCCCTCCTTTGTGATCGTCCGGTGATCTTTGTGTGGGGCTGACTCCCCGGGTCCTGGGGTACAGAGCAGTGACCATCCATCACGGCAGCAATCCCTGGTTGTCACACATCACGCCGGCCACCGGTCAGCTGACAGAGCCAAAAGGCCTATCCACACTGCATGCCATTCGATTCACGACGATCCGATTGTGACATTTGTGAGACATGATTAACGTGAAATTCTACTGTCTAATTAAATTTGATAAAACCCTATCAGTTATGGTCACTATATTAAATATATCTGAATCTGATAAAATATCTCATTTTTGTATCGGACCTTTCACTTGATTCGTGTATTGCGGTTGTTTATTATTATTATTATTATTATTATTATTATTATTATTATTATTATTACTACCCGGCTGTCTGAATAATTATTAGTCGGAGGAGGATCTTGTGACCTTGCGGTTTACAAAAGTACAGAGAACGAAAACAGCAGAGTTATTTATAGACGGAAGTATCCACGTGAATGAATCATGACTCACAGGCATCGTCACAATCGCATCGTATTGGGGTCAAATCGTTTGCAGTGTGGCTAGGCCTTACAGGCATAAAGAAAGAGCTGTTGGGCTGTAGAGGCTTGAGATGAATCAACAGAGAGAAAAGAAAGAACACACTGATATAGAGAGAGAAAGTAAAAGAGGTTTTGGCGGTGAGTGCTGTTCCGGCTGTTTGTTGTTTTGGGGCTTGAGAGGAGACATGAGATAGAAAAGAAAGAAAGAAAGCTGGGTGGTAGGTAATAAGGCGGGTTTGTTCTTTTTCTTCTAGAAATTTTATCATACACTTCGGTCTTTTAAAATTTTTTATTTCAAAAGCTCTATTAGGACATTAGAATCTAACGTAAGGAAATATGAGGAAAGTGAAGAAATGGACGCGAAAACGAGAGAGAGAGAGAGAGAGAGAGAGAGAGAGAGAGAGAGAGAGAGAGAGAGAGAGAGAGAGAGAGAGAGAGAGAGAGAGAGAGAGAGAGGGCAGGGCTAGGAGGGGTGTGTGAGTGGGGGTGGGGGTTAGACATAGAAAGAAAATGGTGTGGCCAGAGAGAGAGAGGAGAGGAGAGGAGAGGTGTAGTGGCAACATGCGTTTCCGAATCGATGACAATTTCAAATTTCATTCTAGTGAACTTGTCGACTGTACAAACACACATTGATGTTGAAGCGAGCCCTTTTTTGAAAAAACATGAATGTAACAACGAAGAGAGAGAGAGAGAGATGGGGGGGGGGGGAGGGGGGGATGGGGGGGGGGGGGGTGGAGATACTGAGGAGGAGGAAGAAGTAGGCAGGAATGGGTGTATTTTTCCGAATTAAATCGATGACAATCCCAGCTTTGAACCAAGTGGACAAACATGCACTTAGCAGTAGCATGTCGAAAGGAACGGGAAACTGATGAGAGAGAGAGAGAGAGAGAGAGAGAGAGAGAGAGAGAGAGAGAGAGAGAGAGAGAGAGAGAGAGAGAGAGAGAGAGAGAGAGAGAGAGAGAGAGGGAGGTGGTAAAGTAGGGCACTTGAGGTGTAGGCCTATTTCGGAATCGATGACAAATTCAGCTTTGATTCAAGTAGACCTGAAGGCTATACAAACACACACTTTGACATTGAAGGGAATGGCCTGTGGAAACGAAGTGCGGGGAAAATGAGAAAAATGAGGGAGAGAGAGAGAGAGAGAGAGAGAGAGAGAGAGAGAGAGAGAGAGAGAGAGAGAGAGAGAGAGAGAGAGAGAGAGAGAGAGAGAGACAGACAGACAGACACATAGACAGGCAGACAGACAGGCAGACACTGAGACACAGAGAGGCAGGAAGGACACCGTATGAGATAGATTTCATGACAATGCATATTCTTACAGATACGAAGCCGATCAGAATTAAGATTAGCAGAATCGCCCCCCTCCCCCCCATTTTCTGAGACAAATAGGGCCGAGGCACCGTCTCGAGTATAGCATAGCCTCCCTCCTACCATAATAATTCGCGATTGGCAACGGCCGAGGTCGGTCGTCAGACAAGCATTCAATCCTGATATGATGAAGTTATGTCTTCCTTGGCGGAGTTAATGACTAATCGTACATCGCCTGTACTGTATTCTGAGATCAGGCAAAGACATTCAATGTGCAGTATTAGGAGTCTGTAGAGGACATAGGGGACAGCACCTGTTCTGTATTCTGAGATCAGGCAAAGTCAGTCAATGTGCAGTATTAGGAGTCTGTAGAGGACATAGGGGACAGCACCTGTTCTGTATTCTGAGATCAGGCAAAGACATTCAATGTGCAGTATTAGGAGTCTGTAGAGGACAGCACCTGTTCTGTATTCTGAGATCAGGCAAAGTCAGTCAATGTGCAGTATTAGGAGTCTGTAGAGGACAGCACCTGTTCTGTATTCTGAGATCAGGCAAAGTCAGTCAATGTGCAGTATTAGGAGCCTGTAGAGGACATAAAGGACAGCACCTGTACTGTATTCTGAGATCAGGCAAAGTCAGTCAATGTGCAGTATTAGGAGTCTGTAGAGGACAGCACCTGTACTGTATTCTGAGATCAGGCAAAGTCAGTCAATGTGCAGTATTAGGAGCCTGTAGAGGACATAAAGGACAGCACCTGTTCTGTATTCTGAGATCAGGCAAAGTCAGTCAATGTGCAGTATTAGGAGTCTGTAGAGGACAGCACCTGTACTGTATTCTGAGATCAGGCAAAGTCAGTCAATGTGCAGTATTAGGAGTCTGTAGAGGACATAGAGGACAGCACCTGTTCTGTATTCTGAGATCAGGCAAAGTCAGTCAATGTGCAGTATTAGGAGCCTGTAGAGGACATAAAGGACAGCACCTGTTCTGTATTCTGAGATCAGGCAAAGCACCTGTAGAGGACATAAAGGACAGCACCTGTACTGTATTCTGAGATCAGGCAAAGTCAGTCAATGTGCAGTATTAGGAGCCTGTAGAGGACATAAAGGACAGCACCTGTGTATTCTGAGATCAGGCAAAGTCAGTCAATGTGCAGTATTAGGAGTCTGTAGAGGACATAAAGGACAGCACCTGTTCTGTATTCTGAGATCAGGCAAAGTCATTCAATGTGCAGTATTAGGAGTCTGTAGAGGACAGCACCTGTGTATTCTGAGATCAGGCAAAGTCAGTCAATGTGCAGTATTAGGAGCCTGTAGAGGACATACGGACAGCACCTGTTCTGTATTCTGAGATCAGGCAAAGTCAGTCAATGTGCAGTATTAGGAGCCTGTAGAGGACATAGAGGACAGACCTGTACTGTATTCTGAGATCAGGCAAAGTGTCAATGTGCAGTATTAGGAGTCTGTAGAGGACAGCACCTGTTCTGTATTCTGAGATCAGGCAAAGTCAGTCAATGTGCAGTATTAGGAGTCTGTAGAGGACATAGAGGACAGTACCTGTACTGTATTCTGAGATCAGGCAAAGTCAGTCAATGTGCAGTATTAGGAGTCTGTAGAGGACATAGAGGACAGTACCTGTACTGTATTCTGAGATCAGGCAAAGTCAGTCAATGTGCAGTATTAGGAGTCTGTAGAGGACAGCACCTGTTCTGTATTCTGAGATCAGGCAAAGTCAGTCAATGTGCAGTATTAGGAGTCTGTAGAGGACATAGAGGACAGTACCTGTACTGTATTCTGAGATCAGGCAAAGTCAGCAATGTGCAGTATTAGGAGTCTGTAGAGGACAGCACCTGTTCTGTATTCTGAGATCAGGCAAAGTCAGTCAATGTGCAGTATTAGGAGTCTGTAGAGGACATAGAGGACAGTACCTGTACTGTATTCTGAGATCAGGCAAAGTCGAATGTGCATATTAGGAGTCTGTAGAGGACATAGAGGACAGTACCTGTACTGTATTCTGAGATGTTCAATGTGCAGTATTAGGAGTCTGTAGATGACAGCACCTGTACTGTATTCAGATCGGCAAAGTGAATGTGCAGTATTAGGATCTGTAGAGGATAGAGGACCCCAGCAGTGAATTCTGAGATCAGGCAAATCAGTTGTGCAGTATTAGGAGCATTAGAGGACCTAATGACAGCACCTGATGGGATTAGAATGCTCTGAACTATGCCTTTGTGGCATAGGCCGTGATGATGATGAATGATGACGATGACCACGGTGACCCCATGCAGTGAATGATGATGATCGCGACGATCATGATGATGGTTGATGATTACGACGACGCCGACGACGACGATGATGGGGACGTCCTCTGATTCCTATGTGCTGGTGACACGATGATAACGATGATGATGATAATGATGATGATGACTCCCCTTTGATGATGATGATGACTCTGTTCCTATGTGCTGATGACGACGATGACGACGATGGTATGATGAGGATGATTATGATCCATCCTTTTCGCTGGCCTCTGTTGTAATGACTGTGATGATGGCGATGGTGCTGCTGCTGCTGACAATGATGAGGATGATACTCCAACCTTATTACTCGTGTTGCTCTGACTTCCTGATGTGCTACAACGCGATGATAGATACGATAACTCCCAGCAGTTATATCGCTTATCATTGTGTTGTTGCAATGTTGATGATGTGCTGACAACGATGATGATAATGATGACGATAACGACCCCAGCAGTGAACTATATCGCTTATCATTGTGTTGTTGCAATGACTTGATGATGATGGTGACAACGATGATGATGCTACACCCAGCAGTGAACTATATCGCTTATCATTGTGTTGTTGCAATGACTCCATTCTCTGTCCTCTGTTCCTATGTGCTACACGCGTGGTAGATAGGTTTACTCCCCTTTTCTCTGTCCTCTGTTCCTATGTGCTACACGCGTGGTAGATAGGTTTACTCCCCTTTTCTCTGTCCTCTGTTCCTATGTGCTACACGCGTGGTAGATAGGTTTACTCCCCTTTTCTCTGGCCTCTGTTCCTATGTGCTACACGCGTGGTAGATAGGTTTACTCCCCTTTTCTCTGGCCTCTGTTCCTATGTGCTACACGCGTGGTAGATAGGTTTACTCCCCTTTTCTCTGGCCTCTGTTCCTATGTGCTACACGCGTGGTAGATAGGTTTACTCCCCTTTTCTCTGGCCTCTGTTCCTATGTGCTACACGCGTGGTAGATAGGTTTACTCCCCTTTTCTCTGGCCTCTGTTCCTATGTGCTACACGCGTGGTAGATAGGTTTACTCCCCTTTTCTCTGGCCCAAACGATTAGATTGTTATACAGTGGCTGACGAGTTCACCGCACTGAATAGAAAGGGTGTGATCTGATTGAATCGTGGGACCGTCTGCCAGCCTGATGGATTGACTATCTTGCCTTGTCTGATGGTCTGTCTGTCTGTCTGTCTGTCGATCTGTCTGTCTTTCACTGTCTCCTTAGGTTGACCTACCGCAGGAAGGGACAGATAGACAGATAAATTTGAATCAAATCCCGCCCTTAGGGATACCGGGGGTGGGGGTGTCTTCCGTATAAATAGTTTCCCCACCTTCTGGAAGTTCTGTGCTTGTAACTTCCTCTAATCTGTCTCTCTCTTTGACTCTGCCTTTTCCTTGCTTTGTGTCATCTATTATTTTTCTGACTTTTTGGTCCATTCTCCTGCCTTTTTCCCCAAAGAAATCTTCCATATAGTTTTCTCCTTTGAGCTCCTCCGAAATCAGAATTGTGTCGGCTGAATGAAGCGAGGAGACAAATAAAAATTGGAAAACGGACACATACGTATCCATTGTGGCATTATGGCCTGGGAACGCAGAAGAAGAAGAAGAAGAAGAAGAAGAAGAAGAAGAAGAAGAAGAAGAAAATCGACCACACTGAATCAAGAAACTGTCAATGCTAAACACATTCTGATAATAATATGTGAGCAATGAGAAGATGAGGGAAAAACACCAGCCCATTGACAGCGAACAAGAGGCATCTAGTCTAGGCCTACTGATCACGTAAACCGCTCCTTGCTTCAACCAAGTTCGTCTTCCTCCTCGTTATCATCATCAACAACAACAAGAACAACAACACCTCCACCCCCTGTCGTCGTCGTCGTCCTCCTCCTCATCATCATCATCAACGATAACAACCCCCTCTTCATCATCTACATCATCATCGTTGCCGTTGTCGAGGTCGTCGTTGTTGTTGATTAGATGTGGATTACTAACTCGTGTAAAAGCCCGTCCCAATGAACACCGGAGTATTCGAAAAGCGCGACTTTTCGAAAAGCGCGAACTACAAGATGCCGAAAAGAGCGAACAGTAATGACAAAAAGAGCGAATTTCAGAGAGTCGCATAAAACACAGAAAGTTAGGGATAGGGTTAGGGATAGGGATAGGTTAGGGTTAGTTATAGGGATATGGTTAGGGATAAGTTAAGGATAGGTTAGGGATAGGGTTAGGGATAGGTTAGGATAGGGTTAGGGTTAGTAAGAAAGTAACAGACATTTTTTCTTGTAAGGTACTTCTTGCCCCATCCCAATCCTCAACGACCCTCTCGCTTTCTGTCAGTCAAATTCGCTCTTTCTGTCAGTGACATTCGCTCTTTTCGTACGGTCGCGCAAATGGGAATATTCAGAGAGTCGCGCTTTTTGCATGCTGCCGACGAGGGAATGGGTTAAAAGGCTAAGTCTCAAGGGAAGACTTTTAGTGTGGTAAATTTTCAAGTAGAAAATTTGCCTTTAGCCTACTTCTCTAGGATGTGGGAGGTGAGCAACTTTCCCGGCCCCTTTTCATCTAATAAATTTATATTTGTGCCCAGGTTTTGGCTCGTATGATTGAATGAAATACAAGTGGTAGTTTGCTCTAAATGGCAGACAGAGAGAAGTAGGTTTTTACATGAAAATTACAAAACTTCCACTCTCATCAGTCTGACCAAAGGGTTCAGAATTATTTGTACATTTGTATTTTATTTACTCACAAATCTGCATAAGATTATGCAGCAATAAGAATAAAGCAGCTCAATGGTGTCAAAACAAAATATGAATGAAAAACAATGAAATCCGAAAGGATTTACAAGACTTTTGTCTTTCTAGAAGGTTAGCCCCAAGCCGGAAGGGTCACTACTAGTATCCAGTGTCTTGGGTTCCAGTTATTGTTTTTTGCACTGCCTTAGGGACTGCTGTGTGAAGTTCCTTAGTAGGGTTCGGCGAGTGCTGGGGGGACTAGGCTTGCTCTTTAGTGTAGAGTAGCTCCCAGTCATTCCGGTTGCGGCGTCGCGGGATGGCACGGCTCAGGCGTTGTCTCCTCGCGGATTCTGGGTGCGGTGGCGTCTTTGCGGCGGCCCCGTCTTGTGGCTTGTGAGTCAGGGATTATGCCTCCTGACCACGATGCCCTGCTGATAATCACAGGAGAAGGTGGGTGTAGATCTCTATGGCTTAGAGACAAGGGGCTTCAGCCGGCAGGGAATTAGTGGATCCCAACCGGCTAGAAGGCTGCCCTTGTACAATAGCACTAAGAACAAATAACCTGAATTTCAGTTGTCAAACTGAAATAACACATGACATGTGTACTGGAATCAACTGTTATGACTCAGTAACACAAGTCAGCAAACATCACTCTCAGTCCAACACTTGGAAAGGAATGTTATCAAAAGTTGCAAGGTTGCAACCCAGGGATCCCCTACTAAAAATACACAAAGGTGTTAGTAGGACTGGAATCCGGTTCTTGTACCAAAAGAGTTAAAGTAAAAAATCACACACACAAATAATAAGTGCACATAATTAGAACAACATGTTTACCAATTCTTTTCACTGACATATCTACTCCTTATTCATCATGGAACATAGGATCTAGATCAAAAATAGAATCAAACAAAAACAAATCTCAATCACTTATTTTACACCCCTGCCACGTTCTATAATACTCACGAGTGGGGCTAATATGACTGGCTGGGAGAGAGGTTGATTCTGCAATATTGCTTCAGCCAGGTTTAGGAAGTCTTGTCAGCAAGAGAATGTTTAGGTGGCTTTCCTCCACTATTTAAATCTCCCTTTAATTTTAAGCACCCGAGGGCCTATGATTGGGTTACTAGCCATCCACAAGTCAGGAGACAACAGTCATGTTCATATTATTACATCATCATCACATGCCTAAAATTCCTATCCTGCCTGACGCGCTAGTGTCAAGACTTCTTCAAAGGGCAGTGTCACTCTCGTGATCGGAAGGGAAATACGTGGATGAAAGAGATGCCGATTGTGGGTGTCACAAGCTAGAAGACAAGGGAGGCAAACCGGGATTCAAAGAGATAGCGCCTAAGCATCGGCGACTCTGTGAAGTGTCCCCGAATTGTAATTAAAGTGACGTGCCCGAGTAGAAAAAAAAGGGGGGGTGTGTGTGTTTAGAGGGGGGGGGGGGGGGGGGTGTAGTTGAGAAAGTGGGGACGCGCGGGCCACCTTGTCACAGTTGTTAGTCTCATCGTCATGCATTACTCTTTATTTATTTTAACATTCAACAACACTAATCAAGACTTCAAGGTTTCAATAATGATGTTATTATTAGACTTTAATCCGCCCACAAGGCTTTAGATTGAAGCCAAAATAACAAAGAGCAAACATACACACGCGTCATTATTGAAACATTCTTATATTAGGGTATACATATCAACAAATTCACTTCATTCCCCACCCCACCCCACCCTCCCAAACAAAGAAAAATAAATAATCACACATTCATCAACATAATGGCCAATCATAACTTAAAACTAAGAACCGGGTTAATGTTTTACGTCCTCTCGCTCTATAAAAGACCATATGGGACATTTCTTATTTATATAGTTATAGGGGGGAGGGAATTTTTTAAATTTTATTTTGATAAAGTTACAGTTTTGAAAAAAATAAGTTTAAGTGCCATGGCTCGACTGTTTGACCCATTGTTAACTAGCTAGCTAGTTTAATCATATTTATTTTGATGCATAAAAGTTATGATAAAATGATCTTCTTTTGCACTGAGCATACTTCTGATTAAAATTTCCAGGACCACCATTTAAAATGAAGTCAAAAAACTTTAAAAATCGATTAAGGTCTACCCTATCTGGAGGGCACAATTTATTTACAAATACTTTATTTCGCCAAAGAAAGTTTAAAACTATACATTCAACATTGACCCTGTGGCAACCAGTGCCATCAGCCAATGGATACAATTAAAACTAGCCGAAGCTGCCGCATCGGTCTCTAAGGAAACCGATAGTCTTAAAATTTATGAGGATCCCTGTCGGATTGGTTAAAAAGCAAATTTTTTTTAACACCCGCGGACTCAAAAAGGCACAAACAAATGAGGCCGAGTCCCGGTAGACTTGTTAAGAGATGGGGGAAAAGCAGATCAGCCAGGGGGGGGGGGGAGGGNAACAAAAAAGAGACCAATGTCTCCCCCCCCCCCCCCCCTACCTGTTTCAAAGCCTAGAATCCGACAGGGATTTAATGTTCAATAATATTTGTTTATTGTTTACATTTTATAAAATAGGTGTTAAAAAGACTACGATTCTTACTTGTTTGGCCGGGGGGAGGGAGGGAGAGGGGCCTCTCCTCCCCGGTTCAAACAGAGGCAAGGCGTCGCGAACAGAGTCTTTATGCGGGGGGACTCTGAAGCTTATCCGCTCAAAGAGAGAGACCCGTGTTCGTTGTTCCCAAGGCGGACACGAAGTTACTAAACGCAAGTCAACAACACCAAAATGTGTCAACTGTGGAGGACCCCACTCAGCGGCATACTTGGGATGCCCTCAGTACTAGATCAGACCTAGGGCAAACCGTATCCACGGGGAATCCTGCCTTCCCTATTCGGAAGCAGTTAGAAGAGCCAAAGTAGAATTGGAACAAGAAAAGACAAGACAAAATCGAGTACTGTCAGCCCCCCCCCCCCCCCCCCCCCCCCCCGACGTAGACTCGACATGGAGGACGGAAGAACGTTACAAACCTAGCCCTCCAGGCAGTTACGCTGCCAAAGTCATAGGTAACCAGGACACGTCGTCTCAAGCAACGACACAGACAAGAAAATCATTCAGACCCAGAATAACGAGCTCAAAACCAAAGACTAGAAACCGAGCTCAAGAAGTCAAAATAGCATTGGCAAATGCAGCAACAGAAAAGAAGATAGAAGAACTAGTAAATAAACAAATTGAAAGACAAACGGAATCCATCTTAACTAAACTGACAACATACATGGATAATGTAATAACAAACTGCTTCCAAAAGTTTCAAGAACAAGGCTCAATCACAACTCCAACCCAAACAGCTGCAGAGCTTAATACATTTACTCAAACGGCTTCCAGCAAATCCCCACAAGAACTGTTTATGACAAACAGTCTGGTCAGCCTTGCAAAAGCCAAAACTACTAATAAGCCCAGTCTCTTACTAGAAGGACTGTCATCCATTATTACACCTTCCAACACCACCCCTGTTTCTATGACTCAGGATAGTAATCTCTATCGCCTGGCCCAAATAGTGTGTGAGCCAGGAGAGGTGTACAAACAAAGACAAAGAGAAGGTTCTCAGGCTTCCAAAACTAAACAATCACATGTACAATGGCAGTGAAAAATGAACCTCAAATTGCAGTTTCAGTAGATAAGGCCTATCGAAACTTTCCAGTTCAATCCTGTCCAAGTATAAGGCCGCTTTAAATATCCTGCAGTGGAACTGTAGATCCATAAATACAACGAAGGACTATTTAATAGCCACAACCTCCACACAATACCAGATATTATGTATTCAATCCTTAAATGTCAATTACTCCCAACTACCAAAAATTGACGGATTTTGTTACCCACCAAGTGTTAGTAATATTATAGGTAAAGTTAAAACAGCGACTTACGTAAGCATAAATCTATATTATTCTGAAGAACTGCCTACTGTTCCAAATATAGACGACACTCAGTACTCAAACACTATTCAAATTCAACTAGATCAAAAACCACTAAATATTTTAAATATGTACATTCCAAAAGGTTACAATGCAGCTCCTACAACTAACTGATAATAAAAATATCTAGTTATAAACTGTGAAAACGTTCATGAATTTAGTTTTTTGGGCTGAAGACAATGTTGAACAAGGGCGTCGGCGAGCAGCAGTCATGTCCGTCACCAGCAATGCCACGCACTTGCGACACCCCGTAGAGTGTCACATCCTGACACAAAATTGGAAGGGATTCTGTCTTCTAGTTCACGAGATACAGCTTGAAGAAGAAACATATAGCGCAAAGAAGGAAATTTCGGTTTTCAAGGTCAGACTTCAAGGTCAAGGTCAGCATGGTGATACTTTATGCTCGGATGTTTTCTTCTCTAGGGTATACAATACCACACACAATCTGAAGCGCTTCTGTCAAGTACAAATGCGGAAAATATGGCTTAAAACCCAATGTGTAGACCCCTACCACTTTCAAGGCCTACCGATCGCCCGGACCGTGACCTTGACCTTGATCGGTATGCCACCATCAGAACGGGCATAAGCCAAAGTACCTCCGTGACGGACTAACAATTCCTACATGTTACTCAATGGTCATCTCATGTTGCATATGAACGAAATGGAACCCTAGCCATTGAACTGCACAAGAGAATGGCCGCTTTCTTAAGTCGGTCCATTTTTTCAAGGTACAGTGACATCCAAATAGCTATTGTCCAATAATTACCCCCGTGGGGATACCGGGGGATCTTTCAGTACAAAACGTGTCCCCACCTTCTGGAAGTTCTGTGCTAGCAGCTTCCTCTAATCTATCACTCTCTTTGACCCTGCCTCCCCCCCCATGGGGATACCGGGGGGTCTTTTGTATAAATAGTTCCCCCACCTTCTGGAAGTTCTGTGCTTGTAACTTCCTCCAATCTGTCACTCTCTTTGACTCTGCCTTTTCCCTTTGCTTACTGTCATCTACTATCTTTCTGCCTTACCGGTCCATTCTCCTGCCTTTTTTCACGAAACACTTTCAAAAACATTTCCTCCAGCCGAAGTCGGACTTGCTGGGCCTAACTATTTCTTAGTTAGGCGCATAACGGCAGCATGACGCATCTGCGCTCATAATTGACAGGCAACTGTCTGAGTGATCGAAGAAGAAGAAGAAGAAGAAGACTCTGCCTTTTTCTCTTCTTGCCATCAGCCACTACTGTTCTGCCGTATTGGCCCATTCTCTTGCCTTTTTTTTCGAGAAATGTTCTCCTTTGAGCTCCTCGTCGGCTGGATGCAGCAAGGAGACCAGTGAAAACTAAAAACCGGACACATACGTACTTCACTCATCATAGCCATATGGCCAGGAAACGCAGAATAAGTCCAGCAATTAGCAATGACATCTCCGTTTGCCATTATACTAATACTTGTCATATCCATCACCATCAGATCCTTGTAACGTCACAAGCCATGCACATAAACGAAGGGCGCTGTAGTATTATATGCCAGCAGAGCCAAAGATAGACGTAGAGTGCTGAAAAGGAAACGTGTATTTTTAGGACAGTAGGGTCTAAACAGTAAACACGGAGCTGACATAAAGCAAGGCACTACTATTTTTTTTAGTTAACGAGCAAAGGCTTTCTTTCTTTTCGGCCTTGTTGGCGCAGTAGTAACCCCCTGAAACAAACTGAAAAACAACCAACCAAACAATCAATCAACGACAACAATAATAACAACAAAAACCAAACAAACGAACAATAACAACAAAAAACAATCAAGCAAAAAAGAAAAAACCCAACACAAAACCAACCAACCAAACAAAAGAACAACAACCCCAACTTGTTGGTCTATCTAAAGACTATTTGCTAATAATTAAAAAATATAACATACTTGTGGCGGTACCATAGCCGATGAGGTTTAACCGAGGCGTGGTCACCGCTACAGCTATCTGTATTAATTTAAAAAATCGGGACTTTACTGGTTTCGTACTGCCTCCGGGCATTGCCTCCAGTATTGTTCCCACCATATTTGTATTTACAAATGTCCCATATGTGTCTGATTCAGACCAAGAGGACGTAAAACTCCATTTTCTCTAAAGACTATTTGTTTCTGTGCTTTTAAAAAAACCCCGTTTTTTAATGAAATTGTAATTTCAAAAGTTCAATAAAAGAGAGAGAGAGAGAGAGAGAGAGAGAGAGAGAGAGAGAGTACCAGTGAGTTGTGTCAGACTATGACTTCCACATAGCAGAGAAGGCGACTGCTGTTCTGGATGCTGACATTTGTTTACAGTGGTGGTAGGGTAACTGCTACTTTTGTATGTAATCTAGAATCAAGATTCAACTTCATTTAACAAAATAAGCAATCACGAGAAAGGACACACCATGAGGCCGCGAGGCCTATTTGTCCTAAAAGCCTGACATGAGACAAACTATTGTGAGATAGGCCCTATGATTTTTGCTGCGCTGAATTAATTTTTTTGTCTGGGAATAAAAAACATCAACAAACAAAAGGCATAGAGCCCACTGTATTAATTTTAAAAAAGACATGAAACTAAAAATGAATTCATATAAATGGGACACAAGGCCTAACTTATTAGTCTAGTATAGTTGGTCCAGGCCTTCAGTTTATGACGGACGAATGTTTATGTTTTACGTCCTCTCGGTTAAGGAACCATAACAAGTGCAACGCCGAGCGGCTGCAAAGTCCCCTCGCAGCATCACCGAGCTACTCCGAAATCGGAATGGCGTAAATTTGACCTTAATGTAAAACTAAGTACATCAGTGGATAGCTTGCATCTTGTGCAACAACCAAATTTGACGATAATAGACTGAATAGTTTTTAATATATAGCCTTGGGGTTCGGACCCGTGATTTGAGCGCGCGCGATCATGCGCACGTGACACGCGCGCACAGAAAAATTCATGACAACTGTGTTATAGACCATTCATCAAGAAATGTTGTGAAAAAACCTGCATTAAAATACATGCAGAACTTCGCGAGATATTAGCGATTATGAGTTTCGGGGTTTTAACCCCGTAACTGGCGCGACCTTGACCTTAATGTCAAACTAAATACATCAGTGGATAGCTTGCATCTTGGCAAACTAGTATACCAAATTTGATGATGATAGACTGAATAGTTTTTGAGAAAAACGGACGAATAGCCGGACGGACGGACGGAGGCACGCCGGACGGACGGACACCGGACGGACGGACCAGACAAAAACAATAGCTCCCCGAACCTTCGGCTCGGGGACTAATAATTATGGGACATCAATTTTATGACGGTTGAAACAATCAGCTAGGTAAGCAGTTAGGCCTAGTTAAAACAGGCAGACTAAGCCACCAAGGACAATGCAATAAATTTGCTCTTAAAGCTAATGATTCGACCTAATGGGCGGGCTCAGTTCAGTGATCAAGTTAATAGAGGAGAGGAGCCGCAAGCAGTGTCGTACAGTGACAGAATCGGTGAGTGTGCTCAACTGCTCAACTAAAAACGGCCTCGTCTCGATTCAAGTCGGCTAGTCAAGTTGAGCTCAGGCTAAAGAAGAAAAACGGCCCACACTTACGTGGTTCAGACTTAAAAAAACAACAACCATTATATCAATCCAATCAGTGCTTGTTAGTCTGGGGGTGGGGGTGGGTGGGGGAAACTTAGGCCCTATAATGTCTATTTGAAATCGAAACGCGAACAGAAGCCAAGTAAGCGAATCCAGAAACCCCCCCAAAACAAAACATTTCTTACAGATATATATTTTAACAGTTGAGTGGATTGTCAGTTCCTCGCTCCCCCTCTTACACCCCCACCCCCTTCCTCGACATGTTTGTGTAGCGCTGTTGCGAAGCATCTGTTGACAAACAACACGCTAGTGAGATAAGTAGGGCCAAGTAGAGTCAGTGCACGCGTGTCACTTTTAAAACAAAAACAAACACGAACCTGTGAACAGATAATGGAAAAGATTAACACTTTAATTGTTACGAGAACCAACCGAGTAGGCCTGTAATGATTAAAGACGTTAATTTCGTCACGCAAGTATGAGGCCAAACCACCACTCAGCTGAGCAGGACAGTTGGCTACCGGCGCACTACATGTGGCCGCTAGTATACGCGGAGGCACACGGCTGGGTCGGAAGTAGTGCGGCCATATTGTGTGTTCCGCCATTTGAACAGTCGTGGAACGCATCGCCGTCCCAAAGTTGAAATATTTTGCGGTATTGTGGCAGTTCTGTTGGAGTATTGGTGAAATCCGAATTGGAGTGACAAGCTTAAAGCTTGTAGGTGTGTTTGTGAGGATTTATGCTTGGGAAAGGCTCCATTGTTAGGAGAAAATGGAGACCGAACCAGGCAAGTCGAAGAATCGCACGAAGCGCAAAGAAAGAGCGCATCATCAACTCAATCAGGAAAAACAAAATCTAGCGGATGAGGGCTTCAGCGTGGATGAAGAGGAAGGTTCTCCCCCTCGCTCTAGCAGGGAAAAATGTCGAACCAAACCTCGAAGACAACGCAACAACTCTTCACTTTCGTTTGAAGAGGACGTCATTGATGGATTCGCTATCATGAGCTTCAAAACACTGGAAGATTTGGAGGTAAGCACAAAGCTATTCAGTGTACCCTATTGACCAGCTACTTCGGTACTAGCGGGTTTATTGCTGGCAGCTTTCGGCTCGTCCCATTAGCTCCCTATCGGGACAAAGGCTTCTTATCGCATGCCTACTTTCATAATGTTTGCTTTGTTTTCTTTCCATGTTGTATGATGTATCGCCCAACATGTAGAATAGTCTTTACCTGAATCAATATGCGACTAGTATTGATGGACCTGGTTTGAAAACACAGTGATATGGAATGCACCCCCCCCCCCCCCCCCCCCCCTCAAATTTTTGGTGCTTTTCTCCAGATTGTTAGGGAAAGGTAAGCCGTGCAGGCACATGCTCATGTTTTGCATGCATATATATACTATGAGTATGACATACGTGTGTGTGCATGCGTGCAAAAACCTGCATGCGTGTGTGTACACCCTGCCCCATGTGCGTTTGTGTGTGTGTATGTGTGTGTGTGTGCGGGCGTTAGGCTTGATTTTAATTTTGTTGAATCAAACTTGATTTAGTAATTAAATATTTGTGCTGATGACCAAACAAATTTATGAAAACAAAAGCCCTAGTAGAAAGTTCATTGTGCAATTAAGTTTGCTTAATTATATTTGATTTGTTTTATTAAAACTTAAGCATAGGCTTACCTCTTAGGGTTAGGCACTTAGGGCTATTGGCCTTGTACAGAGCTTCAGATTGTTTTCAAACTTCATGGGTCATATGACCCCTGCTTACAGAAATTGATGGGTCAATTTTCAAAATGGCCAGTGATGTGTCACTATAGTATTAGTTTTTTTCTATTACACTTAAATTTTATTGCAAACTTCATGGGTCAGACTACTCAAATGACCCCTGGGTGCACAAAATAAGGGATCAAATCAATGTTAATACGGGTCAATGACCTGGACCCGCCGATAATCTGAAGCTCTGCTTGTAAATTATAATAATTTTAATAATTTAAGAAAAGAACCAAAGTGAATTATGATTTGTCAATTGCTATATATTATATATAAATTTTGAAATAATCAGAATTTTCGCAATGACACTTAAAAAAAGGAAAAAAAGTCAGTGTTAGTAGTCACTGTTACTGTGTTAGTGGTTACTGTTAGGCAGAGTGGGAAAGCAATGGGAAAAACTGTGAGTGTGTGTGTGTATCACTCTGTGTGCATATGTGTGTGTATTTGTGTGGGTGTGTTCGCGAAATACCCATCCATGGCCGGTTGACCTGGTGAGTGTACCACAGACTCCACACACAAACACACAAGCACATAGACATAAATACATGCAGTGAATTGTGATCTAAACACACACACACAAATCTCTTATTACTCCCGTTCTTTTCAGCTGAAAAGAGCTAGAACAGAATTTTTGTGGGGAATGTTTTATGACTGTGACTGTAGATTGCTTGAACTTAAAGACAAGTAATTTGACTACGTATAAATTAAAAACAACAAACAAGCAAAACAATTAAAAAAAACTGTAACTGAAAAATTATGAGCTAAGACTAAAAAACAAGGCAAGCTAAAACTGAAAGACAAGGCAAGTAGGGTACAGCATTTTTCAGCTGTCGATAGTCTGTAAATATCCCAACTAATCAATACTTGTTTAAGTTGTTAGTTGGAGGATCGCCAACAGATGGAAAACATTGAATTTAGTCTGACAGATTTCTCCTTAATATTTTATCTGTAGTGCATACAGTGTAGGGTTAAAATTCCTAGCTCGTTAAAATTCATATCTCGCTACTATGAGAGTGACTATTTGCGACAACCACAAATTTCACTTTTTCGTTACTTGAACCATTTACCTAACCCTAACCCTATCCCTAACCCTAGAAAAAAGTGAAATTTGTCGTTCATGCGCAATGTCGCACAATGCCGCAAATAGTCAGTCTTATAGTATAGCGAGCTATGAATTTTGACGAGCTACGAATTTTAACCCGACATGCGGATCTATAGAAATCTACCGGTAAGCATGGCGTATTTGTTTCATTGCTTGACAGCTTGTTAAGTAAATCACAGAGATTGAATGGATGAATTGAATTTGAAAAG
>CM065702.1:35626771-35654271 GCA_017654935.2 Phymorhynchus buccinoides
CTGGGGGTATATGTTCCCCGCATGTATTAATTTTAATGTTTTCTAATGATATCTTGTTCTTACGATGTCAAAGTTCTTTTTTTTATGTTTTAATCTTGTATGTCTCCTTTCTCTTCTTTCTTAAACCTGTTGGTTTTTATCTTTGTAATGGCGCCTGGAGCCTCGCGAGGGACAGGCGTCACTTTTTAAAATGAATTAAATTATTATTATTATTATTAAGGCAGAAGAACTGAATTGATCAGTTGGGAATCTGATGAAGGAACAGTAGGGTGGAATGCTTGTTTGTACAGAAAACAAAGAGAGATTGCCTTATTCAAAATCTTTATTTAAGCTAAAGGGTTAAATCTCATGAGCACATCGGAAATTGCTTGAGCCTTTTTCGCCCAATTGCCAAATTTTTTATTTCATTAGGTAAGGGATAGGATTAGAATCTGTTAAGAGCTATTTTTGTCAGTTCTATCAAAGATTTATACATGTAAATTTGTAATTATAATTTAAGAAAACGAACAGCTGCTAAAGTGTTATTATTATTTTTATGTGAACTTGACATTTTAACAGTCGCCATTTCTACGGGAATTTCCCATGCTGTATGGCAACACTGAGTGGCGACGGTGAGTTTAGAGAGTTTACGTTTTTACCCGAAGAAGTACATAAGTTGGGTGAAATGGGTGAAAAAAGGCTCAGGCAATTTCCGATATACTCGTGGGATTTAACCAACTAAAGTAACAGGAAAGAAAATCACAGTTCAAGAAAAAGACAAACCATTTTGTTTTGCCATATTAACATCCATTATTAGTCTGCTGTTCCGTGGCTCCTTTGCCCGTTCTGTTTGTGTGTGAGGGTTGAGGGAAAAAAAGGTTCTACTTTAACATTGAGCTGTGAGCGAGGTCATGGAAGGAGTGAGTGAGCAGAGCAGATAGAGAGGGAGGAAGAGAGAGTTGGGGGGAGATGAAGAGAGAAGCAGATGTTGCCGCTTGTATTGACACATGATAGCACCTGAAAAAAAAAGCTGCACACCACTTCTACTGACTTTGTTCGCCTGGCTGTCTTTGTGTGTGCAGTATTGCAAAGCTGTTCCCATCCAGCCTATTTTTTCATTGACAACTGCTCTCATCATGTACCCTGACAGCAGGTTTCTGTGTCCCCCCTAATAGGTTTTACAGTGTACTGATAACAGTGAGCTGGCTCTAGTCACATTGGGCTTTAAAGCTCAACTGTATGTTAACAGTCATTTTTGTCCAAGCGGTTGTATTGATCAATTTTTTGAATCTCCTAGAACTACAGAAGTACTTGGATAGGAAACAAAAGATAGATGTTATAGGAAACGAAAGATGGATATTGTGAAGTAGTGTTTATTGAATTATTTCATTGTGTAACCCACTGAATGATATATATATGCTAAAGGCCTTTTCTGTCATTGTAATTTTGTAAACTTTGTGGTTGTGAAGACCCTCTTCAGTCTTCTTGTAACTCAAAAATTGTAATAAGTGAAGAATAGATTTTACCTTTTTGGTACAGGAGCCCCCTTCCCTCTCCTAGATCCTTCTCTCTCAGAGTCTCTCTCACAACTCATCTTTGTCTATGTCTCTTTGTCACTTTTGTGTGTTCGTTACACAGCATACAAAAACATACACAGCACATGTGCACATGTACGCATGGCATGCATGCATGCATACTCTGTGTGTGAGTCTTTCCCTCTCTCACACACACACTTAGATGATCACACACGCACACACACACTATTACAGTACTGTAGTAGTCCATACAAAGGCCAAAAAGGTATAACAAGTAGTGTAAGTACTTGTACTAAAATTATTTTCAGAAAACTAACTTTGCTGGGCCTAGCCTAGTAATGAGAGAAGAGAGGCATTACTTGCACCTGTCTACTCCACAGCTGACTTGCACTGTTCCCTTGCACTGAACACAGCAGTGAAGCAAGGGCTCTTTATGCCTATGTTGATATGGAGCCGACAGCTGACAGATACAAACTACAAGTACATTAAGCACTAGTACTACAGGCAGGCTTTTTTTGTGTAAGAAAGAATAAGAGAAGGGGTGAAAAGTGGGCCAGACCGTTGTAGTTGGCAGAGTGTGGAGATCAGATACTGTTTACCATTGAAGTGAATCGGTGGGGAGATTGCGATATATGTAAACAAGGGATCAAAAGCCATTCTTTGCTCGTGTGTCATGTCTCATGTCGGGGCAAGGGCGGTTATACTTATAGGTATGAAGTGATAGATGATCTACCTCTAACCTCTGATTCACGACTGCATTCCTTAAAAGTTGAAGCTCCCATTGAAGCTCCTTGAACTTTAGTAAAATACTAAGGACTTTTGTTGTTGGATGGGAGACTCCCTGAACTGCACGGATGTGAACATTTTGAGTCATAACTTGGAGAATTAATTTAAAATAAATAAATAAAATATCAATCAATTCTTTCTTATAACAATATAAGTTATACTATGGAATTGTCTAAATTATTCATTTATCTATGCATATATATTTAAGCAAAAAGATGAGTAGGGAGGATTCGATGTTGGGGGATGGGGTGGGTGGGTACAATTTTGATCAAATATTATTTCATAAAACGTCATGGTAGGGGTGTCACTTTTTTTTCCCCCCAAGTAGTTTCAAAATATGACACTTTATTCATTGTGGGTGTCACTTCACTCTTGCAAAGAGTTTCAAAGAAAGTAAGCTAGTCTTCCTTCTAAGTATACTGTGGGATCATTGTATATATTTGTAGGTTTAACAGAACCATTGTATAGTACTATTAGTAGTAGTTCTTCCTAATTCCACTGTTCTAATCTGTGGGTCAGACAAGTAGCCAACATGCTGTAACAGGACTCCCTACTGTGCTTACTGGAGCTGGTGTGCTTAACTTGCAGTGCCCAGTGTTGTAGGTAGTAGGCGGGAGTCAATCTAGCTGGTAAGGATCAGCCACAACTCAGGCCTAGCTAGTACAGGGAAGGGCTAGCAAAGAGAGACCGGTGGTGGTTGTCTAGCTGTGTGTGACCACTAGCTAGGTCTGCCTGCCACCCCCTCTCTCTACATGCTTAGCTGACCCCTACAGCTACAAGTTTACCTGTGGGGGTGTCAGACTCATCTCTTCAACTTGGAATTCCTTTAGTGGGGATCTCACTGGTATGGGGATGATTGGAATTCCTTGTTAACACTTCTAGGGCCCAGCCCTAGGTCAGGTGTTAGCCAAAGTTGATTTACTTGTAAACCTCTTTGACAGACTGAACATTATGGAGGATAATGCTGGGTTCACATTAGATGCGTAAGTTCCCTAAATACCTTGTGGAAAGAAGGATAAAAGTTTACGCATATAGGGGAAATTCGGACATGTGCGCAAGTCTTTTCCCTTCTTTGTTTCACTTAAATGTATGGATTGCGCACGGATTTCTGCATGGAATATCCGCTTATGTGTGTACACGGCCTAATAGTCACAAAAGTGAAAATAAACTAACTTTTTTGTCATAAATAATAATTCAGTGGATTAGGTACCATATTTTTCGGCTCATTATGCGAATAGGGCAATTTTCAAGAAAAATCTGACAAAATCCAAGTAAAAGGCGCCCTCGTTTATAAGGCGATACACACCTCGCAAAAGAAAGTCGAAGTTTGAAGCCCGTACACGTCCTGTAAACGCTTTCTGACCGCCATTATTGTTGTCGTAAACGTGAGTTGGCTCCCTTCTCAAATAATTGAAACTTCAGTTTTTGACTTTTTGCGACTTCCGGTTGTTGTGTTTGGACAATTCTTCGCGAAAACTGGTAGAATTATGGCATTTTAAGCTCTACAACGATGCTTTTTACATCCAATGAAGGGTTGTGGCATCTGTTGGACGGTATCTCGGACGATAACAGGAATTTTGAAGCATTTTAACGTGAGTATTCGTCGTATCGTTACCACTTTTGATGTTGTGACTTACAGTAGACTGTACTGAACACGGCAATCGTTGCCTCTCTTCTCACGATTTTGTTCACTAATAGGGCGCCCTCGTTTATTAGGCGCATAGGTCGAAATTGGAGAAAAAATATCGCTTTATAGTCCGAAAATGACTGTACATATGTTTCAGATCATCGTTGGTACTCTATGTAGTTACTTACTGACTCACACAGTCACAGGCAAGACATGTTCACTTGTATTTAATACACATGGACACTCACACTCACACTTGTATTGATACATACGCACACAAGCACACATACATACACTAACAGTAACGCACAATTGCATGCTTGTCTCCCTCTTTCAGTCTCTGCAATAATGCATGCATTTTTTTGCTTGTCTAACGGAATCTATGAGGTGAAGAATGTTCAGTGTGCAATAAACCTAAGAGGTATTATGTTCTGTCCTCATTTGTTATACATGTAATGTTAATTCCAGGTTTTCTTACCAGGCTCAAAAAAGTATTTCGCTGTTTAAAAAAAAAATGTCACTTAGCCTTTCCAGCTACTTTTCCAGCTACACTGATTAAAAAACAATAACCGATCACTGATTTAAAAAAAAAAAAAAAAAATAAAAGAAGTTCAAGTTTATTAGTTAATGAACTGATTTAAGGAGAAAATTTATTTGGAAGATTTTTTTGAAAAAAGGCAGGAGAATGGGCCAATAAGTCCGAAGTGGCAGATTAGAGGAAGTTACAAGCACAGAACTTCAACAAGGTGGGGGAACTATTCTTACGGGGGAAACACCCCCAGTATCCCCACAGGGAGGATAGCTCAAAAAGACTGGATAACTCAATGCTTTTTGGGTCCCAGTTTAATCATTTTTATGTGAAAAAGTCTTTTTATCTCAAAATATTGGCTATCTCAAAATAACATTTCAGTCCCTTCAAGTTTAATTTCGACTTTAATCAATTTCCACTGTAGGGGATTAGTGATTGATGTGGAAAATTTGAGACAAAAACGATCAATCAACATTTTGGGACGTTGCCCTTTTTCTAGTCAACAGAAAGAAAATTTACCAGTGGCTGCTTTCTCACTGCAGTTGCAGCCATTGTATCACAGTTTGATCTCAAGGGTGATGATGACATATTGATAATGGACAGTGATGTGGTAGTGGGGAATGAGCTCTAGTAGTAGAACCTCTGCTGCCATGGAGGGAGGGAGGGAGGCCCATCTCCTCTCTCCCACATTGACAACCCACAAG
Organism: Phymorhynchus buccinoides; assembly: GCA_017654935.2. Classification (NCBI taxonomy): domain Eukaryota; kingdom Metazoa; phylum Mollusca; class Gastropoda; order Neogastropoda; family Raphitomidae; genus Phymorhynchus; species Phymorhynchus buccinoides. Next base: position 35,631,932 of record CM065702.1, read on the forward strand.
TGTGGCGGCCATCAATTAGCCTCTTTTTGTCAGCCCTTGATGAGGATAGGGAGGAAGGGAAGACAGATAAAGGGGTGGGGGTGGAAAGGAAAGGGGGGTGGTGGCTTTCTGAGTTTCCATTCCTGACTGTCCTGGGCTGTGGATCAATACCTAGGGACAGTGCAGGCCACTGGTGGTAACATAGCCTGCATGGACCTGTTCCACCACAGCCGCAAACACGCACACATGCACATCATGCATATTCAGGATCTGCCAAGCAGGTTCACATATATACGCTGGCGCACATGCACACACACACACACACAGCCCGTTGCATACATTACGCAGACACAGTTGTTAATTCACACACACACACACATGCAGTCACCATTATGTCGGAAGAAAGGCCGATAGGACTTGTGGAATACATTTTGTCTTTACACTTTATTATTACTAGCGCAACGCCTAGTACTGGCAATGCACCGTACTGGTAACGCTGAGTACTGGTTTCGCCGGGTCCGCGAAATATTATTATTACTTTCGTCTCTCTCCCTCCTTCCATCTTCTTCACTCATCCCGTTCTACTAACCCCCGCACCTTACTGAGTACAGCAAATTTGAAGCGATTCGGTTAAGAAAAGGCGGAGTTATAAGGCCCTGTTCCCCGTTGGTGCTGCTCTGAGAGTGATGCTCTCTCCCTAGTAAAGGTAACGCCTAGTGACGGTAACGCCAAGTACTGGTAAAGCTGAGTACAGCAAAGTTGAAGCGATTCGGTTAAGAAACGGCGGAGTTATAAGGCCCCGTTTCCCGTTGGCGCTGCTCTGAGAGTGACGCGCTCTCCCGATTCTCGTCAAATTTCCTGCCATGCTTTGCCACGGCCATAGCAAGCCTGACAGCAAATTTGAAGCGATTCGGTTAAGAAACGGCGGAGTTATTTGTGAAAAGGTGAAGCGGCGTATAGCGCGCACGTTTCTGAACCGATTCGCTTCTGGTTTGGCACATCGATAGTCACCCGGTCATCTGCCTGCCAAATTTGAAGGCAATCGGCCCAGAAATGCCGGAGATACGGGTGCCGAGAGTCCGGCGGATGCGCGTTTCGCGCATTTGCGAAACCGCGCAAATGATACGGCCGCCTCGGTTGCCGTTGCCATCGCCCCGTTAGGGCTCACAGCAAATTTGAAGCGATTCGGTCGAAAAATGGCGGAGTTATAAGGCCCGTTTTGTGTTTCACACAGACACACACACACACACACACACACACACACAACTTTGCCTTTTTACTATATGATAATGAAAAACAAAACCAACAAAGAAAAAACATCCAATAAAAACAAAAACTCAAGAAGTAGATAAATTAAAACACAAACACAAAAGTAGATGATAAATTATTTACAATACAATTATTACAAGTCATAAATGATGTATGTATGTCAAGACACTTACGGCTGTCTAGTGTACTATGCTTGCTGAATTATGTATTTCATGACGCAGCTTGCATTCTTCTCTGACACTCACATGAATAGCTGCTAACACACATTGAATTTGCAATAACTAACGTCATGAAGGCATCATTTTTGTAAATGAATATGCTATATCTTTGTAATGCTAAAAAAAAGCGTACATTTACCAAAAAAAGTAACTACTGAAGGAGAATGTATTAGCATTATGAAGAATAATAATAATTGAAGATTATCATAAGTTGTTGACAATTGTCCTCATGCTAATAAAGTTGAAAGCTTTTGTTTTAGGCAGAAAAGCACAAACAAATAGACCTGCATTGCTATTAAAAAGAGGGACAATCTCCAATGGAAAGCAGTAGAACCAGTCAGAGCTGAAAATTTGATGAAATATTAATGTGTCAATTATAAAAAAAACCTAGTTTAGTGCTCAGGGCTGAGGGGGGGGGGGGGGGGGGGCAGAGAGAGAGAGAGGGAGAGGGAGGGAGGAAGGGAGTGAGTGAGTGAGTGAGTGAGTATTATTTTTACCGTTTTGCAGAAGTGTCCATTATGTGTGTTTGGCTGGCCTGTGTATAGCATTACAATATGAGATGCCTTAGCACCCCCCCTGTGTGGTGTGGGACTGTTGAAGAAGACACCCCCCACCCCACCCCTGTGTAGTGTGGGACTGTTTAAGAAGACACCCCCCCACCCCACCCCTGTGTGGTGTGGGACTGTTGAAGAAGACACCCCCACACCCCACACCCACCCCTGTGTGGTGTGGGACTGGTTTGGCAGATGCAATGTAGACAAATACACAGGTGTGGAGGGGGTAGACAACAGGGCAGGTGACCCGAGGTGGCCCACGTGTCAGGACTCCCCGGGTGCAGCCAGGTGTTACCTTTCCTTTCCATTCACTGTGCAGCCACCTGAACTGAACAATAACTGCCCTGCAGGTGGAGAAATGGGAACGGTTCTGTATAGGCTTTTTTTTAATATATAAAAGGATGTTTACTAGTATCCTCCCTTCCTTCTGAGTGTAATATTAATTATGTTGAAGGAGCCTGCCGAGGACATAGTATAGAGGATATTAACTCAGCGGAACTGGGGGAACACATGGAGAGCTAAATCCTACTGTCTTGATCAGTAGATGTGAGTTCTTACCAACAGTGTAGGATGTGCCCTCTCTTCCAGTTCCTTCTTTTCACTCATGTTAGTTTTAAAAAAAAATTGTTGGTTGATGTATTAGACTCAAATTTGTAACCAGTAGACGTAGACTAGCAGGGCTCCCAATCATCCCACAAAACAAGACGTCCCAGGGATTCCTTCACTTACAATATAGTAATACTGTAATAGAGGGTCCCATTGACATTGCAAATTTATGCTAAAAAGAATGTTTATAGTGCATCCCTGGGACCCCCTGCACATTCCTTTAGAGGGTCCTTATTAGAATTATAGTACCTCATGGAACCCCAAATGGGGGTCCCTGGGAACCCTGACTAGTACACTGGTAGTGAAAGTTGTATGATATGATGATTGATTTTCTGTGGCATGAAACACGATCTCCAGACTTATTGTTCTTTGTATTTTCTTTGAGGTTCTCCCCCCCCCCCCAGAGTTATTGTTCTTTGCTTTGCACTGGAGTTATTAGATTGATACTAGGGAGACGCAAAGGGACATGATAATAGGTGTGTCAGAACCTATGGGATTAGGAAATGGAGTGTCATTGCACAGGCGAGTCTTTGTGAATGAATGACTCTGTTAGTGTTGCGTTAAGCTGGGCGCATGAGACTTTAGCACTGGATCTGACAGCTGCAGCCAAGGGATAATCCCCTGTGTATTTTTTCCAATGCCAGCTGTTCTTCTTCTTCTTCTTCTGCGTTCCCAGGCCATTAGGCCACAATGGGTACGTATGTGTCTGTTTTCCAATTTTCACTGGTCTCCTCGCTGCACTCAGCCGACATTCCGATTTCGGAGGAGCCAGCTGTTCTAAAAGTCTACACTGGGGCCGAGGGAATGAGAAGTCCCCTTGGCAAGGCAGCCCTTCCATTCCACCCCAGTCTTCCAGAATAGCACTTACTTCCTCCACTACCTGGAGGTTATAATTGGACATGACTAGCAAACATCCTCCTTCCTTCCTTCCTTCCTAGCTTTAGCCCTGAGCCCAGTGGAAAGAGGTGTGGTGCACTCACTCAGGTGTGGAGACAAGTTGAATAGAAACGAGCGGTAGCTGGTGATTCAACCGGAGCTGGAGTAAAGTGTGATCATTCAACACCCCACCGCATGCCATTCCTTTCAGGAACAAAAGCCTATGTGTAAGGCCAACCAGGCACCGGGGAGAAAGTGAACCTCTTAAAGCCAGCGGGGGATGTGTTTTGCTTTCAACTTGTTCGTTGCCCATCGCGGCTTGGCGTTCATGCATGATTTTCACCATTATTCATAAACCACTCGTTAACATCATGTCGCTCAGTTTGCTAGAAAGATTATGAATCGCATGTATATCTATATTATATGTTTATTTTAAGATGAAGTGTGTGTCTCTGTGTGGGTCTGTGACTCTGTCCGTGCTGCAAATGAGTCAGTGTGCGGATGGCTCACTGCAATGTATGCAAGCTGAGGCTGGGGGGAGGGTTAGAGAAGGAAGCCAATTAAAGAGAGAAGGAAGGAAGTGCATGGTACTAGTGTTGGTACAGGTACTGGTAGGGAGGTTTAGGGGGGAAAGCCACCTGCGCACAGGTGAGCTATGACGCAGGTGATGCAACACGCTAAGTGGACGAAGCGAGACAAAGTTGTGCAGAACTACTATTATCAACCGTATTTTACGGACTAGAAGGCGATACTTTTTCCCCCAGACTGAGACCCCTGCGCCTTATAATATGACTGATAAAATAGTAAGAAAATTGTGTAACAGAATCTGAGTTTTGTGGGGGGGGTATTGTGCCTTGTAATCAGGCGCGCCTTATACTCCGTAAAATGCGATAATTAAAGGGAGTGCAAATTATATCATTTGAAAATACTAATTAACAGAAGGTTGAGAGGGGAAGTAGGCGGGAGACGGGATGAGTTTTGAGGCTACCTTAGTACCACTATCACTCAGATGATATTGGCCAGACCTTATATAGCCGCGTACATCTGCAGAAAGAATGTGCTAAGACTTCTTTTCATGGACTTCCTCCTACTGGCTAGATAAATATAAACCCTATAAAGATGTACAGTTGAAATCTGGTACGTCACAATTGAAGGGACTGAAATTTTATTTTGAGATATCCAATATTTTTTTAGATACAGAGATGCTTTGATATTCAGATGATTAAACCGAGACAAAAACATTGCGAGTTATCAGACTTTTTTGGTTACCTGTTTTTGAGTTCGGTGAAATCCACTGTATTTAAAAAAAAAAGGAAAGTGTAATTCATTTCAGTGAAAGCTCGGACGTTGTCAATACACGTGTACCAAGGATTATGACTTAACCGCCCCTCTCCTGTTCAGTAATGCAACTTGATTTATTATTTCCTGGCCTAGCTTGATGCCTGAAGTATTGAGAAAAACACACAGCAAGTAGAAGCCTGTCTGGTAGACAGCAGACCTCTTCACTGGCCTGGGGCGCCGATCAATAAATAAACTTTGCCGTTAGAGACTGGCTCACCCAGAGGTGAGGGAACGGGAAAACTGGGAGAGATGCAGAAAAAAGAGGGTTGGTAATAACTGAGTTGGGGAGATGTGTGTGTATAAGGAGGGCGTGGGGGTGGGGGGCTGGTAAAATACACATGTTGTTCATAGCATGACAGCTTCTTCTTCTGCGTTCCCAGGCCATATGGCCATAATGGGTAAAGTACGTATGTGTCCGGTTTTCAGTTTTCACTGGTCTCCCCACTGCGTACAGCCGACATAATTATTCCGATTTCGGAGGAGCTTAAAGAACAATTATTTGGAAGATTTGTTTTTGAAAAAAGGCAGGAGAATGAGCCAATAAGTCAGAAAGATTAGTAGATGATAGAAAGCAAAGGGGAAAGGCAGGGGAAATGAGTGACAGCTTAGAGGCAGTTACAAGCACAGAACTTCCAGAAGGTGGGGGAACTATTTTTACGAAAGACCCCCCAGTATCCCCACGGGGAGCGCATGATAGCAATTTAGCAGAATTGATCTCGGTTACTTTCAAATTTCTTCTTCGGTTGTTAAAAATCAAAGGAGAAAATGAAAGGAATGATTAATGTCTTGGATTGCTGTTGGCTTTGATAATGACGAAAGAAACACGATTTAACGGCCGTCTGTCATCAGCTGACATGCTCAGGAATGACGAGTGGTGGAAAGGACCAGCGTTTGGGAAGGTTAGGGGCAGGTAATGGGGAGAGGGGGGGGGGGTATCGAGGGATGGGGGTGGGGTGGGGGTGAAACACGTTGACTGCAGCGGGAGAATGGGATTAGGTGGAGTAAGAAAGGTGGGATTTGGACAGGTAAAGTGATGTAATTGGACTTTAAAAAAAAATCCTTTCCTCACTCTTTTCATTGGCTGCAATTTTATGATATTAGATAAGGTGTTTTATTAAATTCACCATGCATTAAATGCAAAACTTTAAAAAAGAAAGCAGTATAATTTAATTATATTTAATTATAATTATTAATTATGCCTGGACAAGCAAGAAGAAATCTCGATTAAAAAAAAGTAGAGAAGATATTAGTTTAGAGAAAATTAGTTTTTTGGGGAAGAGGATGGTTGGGAAGAAATGATAGTAGTACTAGTAGTGTTTAGGGCACACAGAGAGAGAGAGAGAGAGAGAGAGAGAGAGAGAGAGAGAGAGAGAGAGAGAGAGAGAGAGAGAGAGAGAGAGAGAGAGCCTGCCTGAGAGAGAGAGAGAGAGAGAGAGGGAGAGGAGGGAGGGAGGGAGGGAGAGAGAGAGAGGTGGGGTGGGAGAGAACCACAGAGGTTAAAAGAGAACCCAAGTGATTGATGAGCTGAGGAGCAGTCAGCACACATGGCCACTGAATCCCTCCTGTGCCCTCCACCAGGCCCACACAATACAATGTCTGCCCACTGCTTTCCCTGCTGTCATTTCGGGAGGGAACAACTTACAATGAACGTGTTCCACTTTGGGCTGTGACGAGCGTGTTAATTAAAACCATTATCATTCAGCATCATACATTTGGGTAAATTAAATATGGATTTAGAAGTTGCGGCGCAGCAGAATTTAAGTTGCTGCTGGTATTAAAATAATGACTTTTTTTGTAGTCACTTAAAAAGTTAAAGTGCAAATCTTAAAAAAGAAAAAAAAAGAAAATTGAAACCAAAGCATATTGAAACGTGACTCCCTCCCAACCCGTTGCACAAAGCAAGTGATGAATTTTAGTAAATTAAAAATAAGAAGTTGGCCGTAATCCCAGACTTTAAAAACAAAACAGGAAAACGCCCGGTTTTGCAGTGATATTCGATGCAGTCCTCTGTCATTGCCAAATCAATGAAGTTTTTAAAGCGCTCCTATTCCTAACTTGTTCATGTTTGAAGGAGGGAAAGAAGTAGTATCGTTACACAAATATTGCGTTAGCCAATGAACCTCTCATCTTTTTCGTGGCATTGAGGTGTCTTTTGTGTAGCGGTTATCGAAATGAAAATGGTAGATCACCCGTCAAATCAACTTTCGGTGTCATCACACGAGTATTACCTATATTGTACTCATATTCCCCAGTTACCACAGATTTGCTTGCACCCTAGTTGTTGCTTGAATCAAAGTAAGCCGCAATTTAAAAGCCACATAAGAGAACATTGGCCCAATAAACACTAATCCTTCAGATTGACGATTGTGCCTTAATATTTGGAATATATATTTAAATAACATGTTTAAAATTTATTTTCAATTTTTTTGTTTTGTTTTGTTGTTGAGGGGATGGGGTGGGGTATATTTTCATGAAAATAAAGTTAGATTGGACACTAACTGAACAGTTTGACGTTCAGCTTGTCCACTGCATTTAACACACAAAATATTCTTGTCCAGTAACTTTTACAGCATTGAGTGCTTAGGCAGGTCTACAGGCGTAATAGTGCTGTACAGTACTGATTGCACTTTAAAAATATTATTATTTATTTACTGTTACATTAAGTAGTTCTGTTCATAGCCATCCTTTTTCTGTGGACTGTTGTTTGTTGAGTGTGGAGCTCAATGTTAGTAAATGCAGTGGCACTCGAGGACTTCAACACCTAATATGCTTGGCATTTGAGATCTATTATGTCAGCTAACTCTCCTTTATAAGCTTTGCTGAAAGCAAATCTGGGTGTATTGAAAACTTCTTACTTAAAGCAACCCAGGCTGTTGTAGATGTAGTATGATTGAATTTGCGAGAATAGTCTGACAAGAGACGATCAAATCCGCATTTCGACGTGCCTCTCTCTCTATTGAAGGAAAGCGCGAGAAAATCGACGTACAGTTTGTCTCCAGAGTATACAAGCGCACAAAGAAAGCAAACGAGTCGAGTTACAAGTAGAGAACAGACCGAGAGAAAACGGAATTCCATATGTGGAGAGAAAAAAGAAAAGAAAAGTAAAGAAAGTGAGTGATTCCATTGAAAGTAAAGGGTGGTAAATTCGTTTATAGCGGCAGACAAATTTAACAGACAGACAGAGGTACAAAGATACAGAAAGACAGGCTTTTAGAGCTGGCAGATTTTCTGTGAGGGGTGGCGACAGTGAACACAATCATTCAAGGCCCTGCTGCACACATCCGACTTCAGTCGTACGGCTGTCCAACTGTGACGATGTCTGTGACTATGAGGCATGAATCCGGGGAAATATTACTGTTTTCGTTCTCTACATTCATAATTTCACCCGAGGCGCGCATGTGATACACACAACTAAATGTTTCCGTACGGAAACCCCGTCGATAAGTAAAAGAAAGAAGGAAAAAATGAGTGCACGTGTTTACGCACGGAAATGTGTCTGCTTATTTTCTTCTTCTTTCTTTTACCTATTCACGGCGTTTCCATACAGAAACATTTAGTTGTGTGTATGTGCGCTAATATACAAATCGGCAAACATGTACATGTAAATTTTCCTATTTGAAACTCACTGACTAGTGACAAAAAGCAGCATTCTGTCATTTTGGGGGGAAGGGATAGGGTTGTATCAGCCTAGGATTATCTCCATAACACTGAAGCGAGCAGACTTTGAGATTGAGGGTAATAAACATGAGGTGTGTGTGTGGCGAATCTACACGTTTGCCCACAAATCTGTACTCGGCATGATGCAGAAATTGATACATTATTTCATCAGATTCGTGTAAGTGGGTCTACAAATAGTGGACGAAACGAACAGGATTTCATGAGATTCATCCGGGCTGTAATGTTTCATGAGATTCATCCGGGCTGTAATGTTTCATGAGATTCATCCGGGCTGTAATGTTTCATGAGATTCATCTGGGCTGTAATGTTTCATCAGATTCATCCGGGCTGTAATGTTTCATCAGATTCGTGCCTCACAATGAGGCTTTATGCTACTCCTTCCGACACGAAAGGGCGATAATTTTAGTCCCGAAGTGCCGATGCCCCCTGGTGATGAGTCGGGAGCAGATCATTTTCTGTGGCTATATACCACTACTTCCTGACAGGCAAGGGCGAGGTGGCGTTCGCATCTCAGGGCACGAGACAGGGGCAGATAATTTTCGGTATAAAGCCTCATTGTCACAGTTGAATAACCGTACGACCGAAGTTGTGTGTGTGTGAGCAGGGCCTGAACGGGTGCTGACTGTTGTGTGCCTTGTGCGCTGGTGTGGCGACCCCGGGTCGGGCTGCTTTACAAGAGGAGCGGCTCCTCCGCCCAATCCTTTCTACACCGTGTGGCAGTAGGCCCATAACGCCCATAACCCAGGAGCTATATAGCCTTTGTCTGGGGGCCGCTCACGCCAAATGAGCCGTGCTGCGACAACAAACGTCGCCTTTGTTAGTAGTCGGCTCTGGAAAGAGACATGTAGCCTGTAAGAACACTTTGGAGTCACACAGTTTGAAGCTGTGAGTTGGCATTAAAGGGCCTGTGTTGATTATTTATCCATATTTTGAAGAAGAGAGAGAGAGAGAGAGAGAGAGAGAGAGAGAGAGAGAGAGAGAGAGAGAGAGAGTATTAAAAAAAACATCCTACAGATTGTGTGAAAATAACAACTTCTATCTATGTACAGCTTTTCAGTTTTTGTTGTTGTCTACTGCTGATATATCTTTGCTGTAAGTGTAATAAACTCTTTCCTGCCTTTTAGTTTTGTTTACCTTCAATTTTCTTTCTTTCTTTGTACCTTTCTTGGCTTTTGGGGAAATAAAAAACCTTGAAACCTTCTGAATGAAAATCCGTTTAACGTCCTCCGGTCTGGAACAGACACAATGTGGGACATTGGTGGATAATAAAGATGGCGGGAACGATCCCGGAGGCAATGCCCGGAGGCAGTGCAACACCAGGAACGTCCCGAATTTATAACAATGCAGATATTGATAAGTACCTTTCTGGTTTGTCTTTCCCTTAAATGTTCTTTGCGCATTTTGTTACTCATTTCATCAAAGCCATAGCCGTTTACTAACTAAATTATCCTGTAGAGAAGCTACTGTCTGGCAACAGTCTGTGAAACAACTTAATGATTGGATCACAAGGCATAAAGCAACCTTGTGGAACCTCCATTGTAAGACCTTAAAAAATCATCCAAAATGAGGTCTTGAATGGGAGGGAGTTGTATAAGGGAGGTAATTTTAATACTTACAAAGAAGGGCAATGTCTCAGAGAAGTAGGTCTTAATAAAAGGGAGGGAGTCTTATAATGGGGGGTGGGGGTGGAGTGTCTTATAAGGGAGGTTCCACTGTGGTACATTGTGTACAACTACACAACAGGGTCTGCTCTGATAACACTGGTCGTTGACCAGTTCAAGTAACGAAGCAGATAATGCTACACTAACACTAAGACTTAGTCTTCTCCTTTGAATTCATGATTACATTCCGCAAATAAAAAGTGGGGGGGGGGGGGGGGGGGGGGGGGGGGGGGGGGGGGGGGGGGGGGGGGGGGGGGGGGGGATGGAGATGGGGGGTCATATAATTTTTTTTTATAGAGAACACGCGCGCGCGCAATGTCCCAAATCATATAGTAATAAGCCAACTGTGTGTGTGTGTGAAACACGAAAGGGGGGGTTTTTTTATCTCGGGCTGTCAGGCTTGCCATGGCCTGGGTAAAGCCTACCAGCAAATTTCAAGAGAATCGGGAGAGGTGCGGGAGCAGCGCCAACGTGAGGAGCCTTATATTGAGATTGAACATGGGTGTCATATAAAAAATTATAGAGAACACGCGCGCGCAATGTCCCAAATGTATTTTAAATGATCTGGAGGACGTAAAGCTTAAATATCGCGCGCGCACACCCACACACACACACACCAATGCACAAACGTTCACACACACACATGTTAGAGTACAAGGTTGGGCAAGCTTGTATTTAGACACCCATCAAATTTTCGCATTGAAATTTTCCAACGAGAGTAAGGAGCAACATTCTGCCATTGTCGGAAAAAGCCTAGGGTTTTTCCAATGACACTATAAAACAAAATCAGCCTTTGAGATTGACAGTCGTCAACACGAGGGGGATATCTAAAGTACAAGTTTGCTCAAGATTGTCTGGGTTTGACGTGGGTTCATTGGCGTCAGCTGACGAAGGATGGGAGTGGACAGAAAAGGAAGGAGGAGTAAATCTAGATGGGCAGTGGGCCCATTTCCTGCAGGGTTCATTGACCTTGGAACAGTTGGAGTAAAGCTGGGAGGCTGCGCGCGCGCGCGCGCGCGCGCGAGAGAGAGAGAGACAGAGAGAGAGAGAGAGAGCTAGCTTTAATTTTCAAGGATAAAGATTGAGAGAGAGAGAGAGAGAGAGACGCAGACGATTTATTCCGAAAGGCCATGGCCCCTTGAGAGAGAGAGAGAGAGGGGGGGGGGGGGGGGGGGGGGGGGGGGGGGGGGGCTTTGTAGGGTACTTGACACAGCAGCTGATATTCAAACGGCACAATAGCCAGTAATCTGTCAAGATCAATCCACGCGAAGGCTCTATCTGCATGATAATATGACGTAAGCCAGCGTAGTCCTTTTCCTATAGCTTGACTCATTCGTGGGCATGTTGAAACTTATAGTTCACTGAACAATAGATTGTTGGATAAAACACGCATGCTTTGCATAAATACGCCACACACGCGCGCATGCGTACGCACGTACACACGCATTTATAAAAAAACATCTATAGGGAAAAAAGGAGACCCCTCAAAAAAAAAGAGAAAAAACAAAAAGCCCCAAACAACAGCAACAACAACGAAAACAACAATAAAGGACAGGATGGGTGGTGGTTGGGGGTGGTAGGCTGATTTAATTTTACAAGCAGTAGTGGTTGGTTGTATACATACAACAAGGGCATCGCCGAGCGGCAGCAACGCATTGTGACAATGCAAACCTGGCCAGAGTTATGTCCTCTCCCCCCCCCCCCCACACCCCCCAATAAACACACCACTTTCCACCCTTACAGAACGCATAAAATACGTAGCCCAAAATTTGAAGCGATTCTGTTCAGTAGTTCACGAGATACAGCTGAACTTTATACAAACTTCCTTGCACCATGGTACACCACCACACAAAATTTGAAGCGATTCTGTTCACTAGCACCCTTATAGAACGCATAAAATACATAGCCCAAAATTTGAAGCGATTCTGTTCAGTAGTTCACGAGATACAGCTGAACTTTTATACAAACTTCCTTGCACCGAGTTATGTCCTCTCCCCCCCACCCCACCCCCCAATAAACACACCACTTTCCACCCTTACAGAACGCATAAAATACATAGCCCAAAATTTGAAGCGATTCTGTTCAGTAGTTCATGAGATACAGCTGAACTTTTATGCAAACTTCCTTGCACCATGGTACACCACCACACAAAATTTGAAGCGATTCTGTTCACTAGTTCACGAAATAAAGCTGGGGGGAAATTACATAGCCCAAAGAAGGAAATTTCGGTTTTCAAGGTCAAACTTCAAGGTCAAGGTCAGCACGGTGTTGATTAATGAAAGGAAGCTTCCTTTTCAAGCTGTCTACCCCTCTGCCAATTTTAATCAAAATCCAAACAGTAGTTTTTAAGATAATCGATACAAAGACACACACACAGACACACACACACAGACACACACACACACACACACACACACACACAGAAATCAATCGCAAAACCCCGGCCTCTGGCCGGGTAATAATTATACATTTGCTGTATATCTAAACACGTGCATGCATTCTGACTCAATAAACTTACACACTGGTACCCATTATAATATTGCACTCAGTGTGAGTTGTGCAGTGGAGGTATGGACACAAAGTGGTCATGAAGAACTGTGGGGAATGTCTACAATGAGAGGCACATGGGGGGGGGGGGGGGGGGGGGGGGGGGGGGGAGGGGGGGGGGGGGTGGGGGGGGGGGGGGGGGGGGGGGGGGGGGGGGGGGGGGGGGGGGGGGGGGGGGGAAGGAGAGGATGAGGAGAAGGTGTGGCTGAGTCAACAAAATCATTGAATTGAAGTCCTGAAAGTGGTTGGCCCCTTTACTGGCCATAATGTGCGGTCAGGTCAGGCTGACTTGCCTGTGGGCTGATCGGTGGTCAATGTCTATTGTGTGGAGCATAAAGGAGAGGATGAGGAGAAGGTGTGGCTGAAGTCAACAAAATCATTGAATTGAAGTCCTGAAAGTGGTTGGCCCCTTTACTGGCCATAATGTGCGGTCAGTCAGGCTGACTTGCCTGTGGGCTGATCGGTGGTCAATGTCTATTGTGTGGAGCATGTCCGTCCACATACACGGGGCGTACAGACTGGTCATTGCCCTAATCCATTGATTAGTGAGGCATCCAGGGATCTATCTGTTCTTTGTTTACCTCTGTGTGTGACACGTTGCTTTAATCAGTTTATTGTGACCCTGTTTTTACTTCCTCTCATGTAGAGGTAATGAATCAGCTTTAAATTGCAAGAACCACGCCCCTCCCTTTAAAATTATAGCATTCTCTTATTTCAGGGTAATATCAACATCACAATTCGATAAATAAATTCTTCATAGATATTTTTTACGGGGAAAAAATGAATGGGTGATTGAACAAAGAATTGTGAACATTGTTCTGTGTTTTGCAAGCAAACAACTGAATTGCATAGCAATAGAACCTTGCGTAATCTTGTCTCTTTCGAAAGTTGCACTGATCTTATGTAACTCGAGTCTTACAAACATCACGTGCCGCTTAGACGCTGCTTAAATGATAAGACGTTTTTGAATGCCCAAACTCCCTTAGATAAGGACTTTTTTCTGTTTTCACTGGAATCCAATGCTTTAGAGTAGAGTCAAAACGGACTTTATCCAGATAGTCCATTGACTTATTATGGAGCTTACTGCTAAAACTAATTACTTGTATTAATAATTAAAAAAAAGACTGAAGAAATATAAAAAGCATAATCCCCATTTCATATTATTTTCAGTCTTTTTTAAAAAGAAGTTATTAGTTTTTACAATAAGTTTACAAGTCAATGGACTATCTGGACTATCTACTATAAGGCATCGCCAGTGAGTATCGTCTTGAAGCAGACAAATCCTGCACGGAGAAGGATGAGCTCCTCCTTTTAGATTGACCAAGGCCAAAAGTAATATCTCCGAAGGGGCACTATGTTCAATGTCTTCTCTCTTTCTAAGTGATAGGACAGGCGTTTGGTTTTCACCCTGGGTCCCCCTTCGTCCTTTTCTTAATCCTTGTCATCACCCAAAGGCCTTGACGCTCCTTGCCTTTGGTTGTCGCGGCTGGGGAGAAAGGCAGGGGTTGCTGGGCCAGCAGGCGATCAAATAAGCTGGCTGAGGATCAGAGAGGCCTCTCACGGGGGACAGAGGAGGCCTGGTCACTAGGCCCTATGTTGTCCCTCGAGTTTGACAAGTTGGAGGAGAGAGTGGATCTGATGGTCCACTTTGGTCTGGTCAGTCTTATCACTGGACTGCAGTTTTCATGGACATGATAAAGCCACTTTACTAGTGGCCCTTTTCGGGTTCAACCATCTCATGCTTCACCTTTATAAACCAATTTGTATGAAAAAAGTCTCGTGCATAAAAGTAACTAACAAAAATATGCAAGATTCCATGGACAATACATTAAGGTGCTAATATTGCTCACAAAACAATTCCACCCACTTTTTTTTAAAACTCGATACTTTAGACAGCTTAAAAAAATAGTTTATTATTATGTCTTTTGTATAGATCTTGGAATTCCATTATTAGGCAAAGCTTAGAGTAAGTATCAAACGACAAAAACGCCCGCTTGCCTTCCTGGGGTGAGTGGGTTAATCATAAGTTATAATCCTTTACCGTTTACTTGCCTTCTTGGGGTGGGTGGGTGGGCTAATCATAAGTTATAATCCTTTACAGTTTACTTGCATTTGTTTTTAACCAACACAATTACACCGTTACTGAACTGCGTTCTACGTTAAGTAACCGAAAGAAGCAGTGCTGCCTCAAGTCTGTAATCATTGACCATGTGTGAACAAGCATTGCGCAACGTAATAATTAGACCGTCTGCCCCCACATAGTTTCCATCTCTTGGCAACTGCACCTCAATGGAAAGAGAGAGAGGATTTCCGCCCACTGGCCTTCACAGAGGAGCTGGGCGGACTACATTGTAAGTGCAGGGTTATTCCTAGTCCGGCCCACTTGCGCCACTTGATTTGCACAGCTGAAAGCAAGCAGAGGCCCGGAGCTGTGTCAACATCTCCAAGATTGATTGTCTGCTCTCGCCATCTCTCTCCCCCCCCCCCCCCCCCCACACACACTATTCTCCCATTTCTCTATTTTCTGTCTGTGATAGCAGTTTACAATCGGTACTATGGAATTGGAAAGAACGAGAATGGCATGCTATACATTTCGCTCAGGAAACAGTGACAACAATTAAAAAAAAATTAAAGAAACATTTTTGTGTGTGTTCACCTTGAAGCCTATGCCAATAAAAACTAAGTGAAATATGATTTCCCCCTCAATCCTCTTGTGTAGGTAATGAGTGTGATGGGATGACACTTGACACTCGCCTCCTGTGATCTTCAAATTCGGATCAAGTAGGCAGGCAATGCATAACCTAGGGTGATATGGGAACGTGTAATAATGTTCAACATGAAGAACTTGATTGCTTTTCCATTGGCCGAGATGTCTAACTTGCCCTTATATAACAACTGTAGGAAAGAGTTCAGTATTTTCTTTTTTCTTCTTTTTTCGAAAGGTAAATCCAAGATTTATTTACTGCTTTCACTTGGTAAGATTAGATGGGGTTATTTACTGCTTCCACTCGGGTAAGATGGGGTCTATTTTCAAGCTGGAAACTAAAACTAGTAAAAGGCAATCAACATTTAAAACGTTATTTGATTTATCTATATAGTAGGTAAAGTGAGGGGTTGGTGACAAACTCAAAAAGGATGACAGGCCAAGTCACTGACATTGATCAGTATGTCCGTTTGAAGCTTGTTTGTGCTCATGTGTACAGTCAATACCCTACCTCTTTTTCACTAGGCTGGGCCTGTATTCACATTGAGATAGTGGGAGACTTATCATCATGGACGATGGTGTCATAGAAATCCTTCTAAAGTAGTAGATAATAGAACTTTAGAAGGACTTCGAAGATATGATGATAAGTTTCATACCATCTCAATGTGAATACAGGCCCTGATCTAAGAGCCCTTTAGAAGAGAGGGGTAGATGTGGGGGTGGTAAAGGGAAGGGACAGGTGATTGATGGGTCTCTCCGATTTTCCACGTCATGACTTGATGTTGAAGAATCTATTGACTTATCTCCTTTTTTTCTGTATAATGTTATTTGTTTCAGGAAAGCTTCCAACTGTGAATTTTTTGTTCAGTGAATGCATTTTTTTTCATAGATCAAAATATGTTGAAGCTTTGCATGATCAATAAATCTTTATGGTTCACAAACTGCTTATCCACACAGATAATTCTTTATCTGTATAGGAATGGATGAGACATTGGAAATATATAAATTAAAAGAATGTAATTTCGCTTATTTATTTATTTATTTATTTTAAATTTTTAGACCAGGTTGTATGACTTTACAATCCCCATTTCAAGATGATCTGAAACCCTGTGTTCGCTTAATTTCTACTAAGATTTATTATTACAATCATGTATCAGTACCCATTGTATATTTGGCTGGAACTCGGGTGTGTGTGGTGTGTGTGGGGGGGGGTGGGGTGGGGGTGGGGGGGGGTGGGGGGGGGTGGGGGTGGGGGGGGGGGGGGGGGGGGTAGTAGCTGTTGTTGTTTGTCAGTTTTTAAACTGATCTGATCACCCGTGTTATCTATTATGAAAGGGAAGGGTCTGACAGGCGACAGTAGTGCTGTCCGGCCCTGTCCCCCCTGAAGGCTGACCAGCACACTGGTCTGGGAGGGAGGGCCGGTGATGGTCCGGTCACATGAATAACTCATGCTGCACCAAGCCAGGGGCCCGGTGGTGCCTGCTGCACACCACCACCACCCCAAGGAACGATGCACACAGCCATCGATTGCGTTCCAGGGCTCATTCAGACGTGGTTGACTGCACACTTATGTCTGGTTCAAGCATTTTATCATCCATGCATACCGCCTTTCTTCCTTCTTCCTTCCTTCCTTCCTTCCTTCCCATTCCTGTCTGACAAGCCATGAAACGCGTTGAGACATGGGTGAATCAAGTATTGGCGCTTTTCTTCTTGCCTCCACTGATAGGATCAGATCTTCGGTGTTGGAGTGTTGGCCCCGCCATCTATCGTCTTTTACAATTATGCAACACTACAGCACGAAGTTTAAAGGTATTGGCATCAGACATACTCGTTATTGTAGTGTTATATAAATACAGTGTTTGATGAGGGATTGCAGCCGTTACTACTGTTGTGTGTCTAAAACGATGTGTGGAAACATGATATTTCTTTATAGTTGTTTGTAGTGCGTGGTGGGTGTTACTGCATGTTCACTATCCCTGGAGACCTGAACAAATCAGGGGAACAAGAGAAGCTTCAAACTCCCTTCCACTTGTCAGGGGAATCAGCGAGGCTTCCAATCCCCCTTCAGTCTTCAGGGGAAGGAATCAGGGAGGCTCACTAAATCTCCACTTTAAGGCAACCAGGGAGGCATGATAAACTCCTCCACCACTCCTCATGGGAATCAGGGAGGCTCACTAAATCTCCACTTTAAGGCAACCAGGGAGGCATGATAAACTCCTCCACCACTCCTCATGGGAATCAGGGAGGCTCACTAAATCTCCACTTTAAGGCAACCAGGGAGGCATGATAAACTCCTCCACCACTCCTCAGGGGAATCAGGGAGGTTCCAACTTCCCGACACTCTTCGGGGGAATCAGGAAGGTTTCAACTCCCCAACACTCTTTAGGGGAATCAGGAAGGCTTCGAATTCCCCACCACTCTAGGGGAATCAGAGAGGCTCACTAATTCTGTACCACTCTTCTGGGGAATCAGAAAGGCTCACAAGCTCTGCACCACTCTTCTGGGGAATCAGAAAGGCTCACTCGCTAACTTTCCACCATTCGTCGGGGAATCTACGAGGCTCACAAACTGAGTAACTCCCGATCAACCAATAAATTCTAGCATTGCGTTCTGAGAGTGAGCATGTACACACACATACACACAAATGTGTCAGGCTCACGACAGTTAGTGCAACCTCACCCTGTCCTCTCCCCCTCAACAAACCCCCACCCCCAACCCCCTGTCAAACAATACCGCGGTTGTTGACAAGCGCTCTCCTCCAGGCCCGCTACCGCTACCTGCCGCCTCTTGATCAATACGAGAACTGTTGAACACCGTCCTCACATAATCATAACTCCTTCCTGCCCTCGTTCGCCAACTCTCCTCACTCACTAGTCGCCGTATCGCTCCGCCGCGTGACTAGGAGTAGCAGTGCGGGCCCTTTAAGAAGGAGAAGAGACCGAGTCCAGCAGAGAGAGAGAGAGAGAGAGAGGGGACGGTATTTTGTGTGCTGGGGTGACTGAGTGGCAAAGGGTTGGCTGTTGTTGTTCACTACTAGCTGGAGGGAATTGACAATGAAGATTGAAAGGGTTGTGTGTGTCCGCTTTGAACAAAGAGCCCACACGGACAGCCACTTGCACTACCAACAGTAACAGTGGCCTCCACGACCTAGCTTCTGGCTGTAGTGTTACTGTAGGGCAGGCTGGAGCATGATTGTAATGGGGCCAACTGTCCAAATAGTACACCACTCTCCGGTGGATTGGCTTTAATCCCTGCCTGACACACGGATAGCGACTCTTATATTAGTCTTATCAGATTTGTCTTCCCTTTGCAAGGAAAAGGATAAGTGTTTATTTGAAGATTCGCTGTTATTAGCGTTGGAATGAGAACATTGTTAAAAATATTGCTAGATTATGTGGTCTTTGACAAAGAGGTTTTGTTTGCGTTAGTTTGTTTGTTTTTACCCCTATGTAAAACAGTTGTCCCCCCCCCCCCCCCCCCCCCGAAAAAAAAAAAAAGCGAACAGATATTGAATACATTTTACAAAGGGTTATTTAACCTACTGCAGCAGTCAAGGAACAATCCATTAAATTAATGAGTTAATTTGGATTTTTATTTGCAAAAACTTTTAAGAAAACCACCTAGCCAAGGTACATCAATGAGTTAATTTGGATTTTTATCGAGAAAAACAAACCGTTCTTGCTTCATGAAATTGAGAAAAAACGCCCACAAACAAACAAACAAGCAACTTTCTTGCTGTATAACTAAAAATAAAAAAATAA
This sequence comes from Phymorhynchus buccinoides, assembly GCA_017654935.2. Classification (NCBI taxonomy): domain Eukaryota; kingdom Metazoa; phylum Mollusca; class Gastropoda; order Neogastropoda; family Raphitomidae; genus Phymorhynchus; species Phymorhynchus buccinoides. Next base: position 35,651,126 of record CM065702.1, read on the forward strand.
CAACAAACAACTTTCTTGTTGCATGTAAATTTTAAAAACCCAAAAACAAACACACACACAAAAACCCAGCAAACCTGAACCTGCTGTGAAGATAATAAATGGAAGATGATACAGAATGGATGTATTCATAGCAATTAATTTGACCTTAGTAACTTAAGCTGACACAAATGAATCGCTCATAGGAAGGGAGGAAGGAACTTGAAGGGAAAGCATTGAAGTGAACTGTCAAAGAAATTAGCTATGGATGGGAGGGAGGCTTCTCTTAATATGCCCTACCTGTGGGCGTTTATCACTGGGCTACAGTTCTTTGAACCTAGTTCTTTGAACTTCACTCCCCACCCCCATCCCCCATCTAAAAGAGAAAGTAGTATGAATACAAGAGGTAACTAGTAACATCTCCTCAGCAGTAATAATAATAATAATAATAGTGAATCATTTATATAGCGCATTCCTCCACCAAATGTGGAGCTCTATGCGCTTAACAACAACAAAAATTAAAAGCAAGAAATTCAACAACAAAACCAAATAATCGCTCACGCATATGCAAATAGGCATACACATACACCCCCACATCCCACCCACACAGACACGCACGTACGCACATACACACACTCACACACACACACACACACACACACACACACACACACACACACAGAGTAGTGTAGCATGGAAAGCCAAAAGATAACTGTTAGTCGCCACTTTTTAAAAATGTTTTGTTTTAACTTTTTGAAGTTCTCGTGAGTAGGAAAACGCCTAGTATCCCCATGGAAGTGTGTGTCATTGTTAAGAAAATGAATAGAGACAATATTCTGTGAATTACATTGAAAAACATGCGAATTGTGTCTCTGTCTCTCTCTCTCCCCTCTTACATGCACATGCGCATGCCGCGCGGGTGTGTGTGTGTGACCAAGAATTGTATGTGCGCACAGTGTTTAAAATAGTCGCATATTTATTTTTTGGCTTTTCTACATACTGTGTCTGTCTTGTGTTGTTTGGTTGATTGTTTTATCGCTGCTAAAAGAATTTCCTGTAAAATGGACAATAAAAATATTGATTGATTGAACATGAGTATAAATACCTCTTTATAATTTCTGTGCCCTTCTCTCTCCCTTTCACACAGTTTTGTGATACAATATCTGTGCCCTACTCTCTCCCTTTCAGTTTCACACAGTTTTGTGATACAATATCTGTGCCCTTCTCTCTCCCTTTCACACAGTTTTGTGATACAATTTATGTGCCCTTCTCTCCCTTTCACACAGTTTTGTGATACAATATCTGTGCCCTTCTCTCTCCCTTTCACACAGTTTTGTGATACAATTTATGTGCCCTTCTCTCTCCCTTTCACAGTTTTGTGATAACATTTCTGTGCCCTTCTCTCTCCCTTTTACACAGTTTTTCTGACTGAAGGAGTCAGCAGTATTTTTGTCTAGATGCTTTTTAAAGGGGCTCCCTGACGGATACGTTTTTGCAAGAAACATGTTGAGATCACCAAGAAAACACCCTTTACAGAGATCGCAACACTCACTTTGCTCTGGTTTCCTAGAAATCAAACCGTCAAATTGACAATTCCTCCTTGGCTGGAAGTCAGATTCTTTCAGTGAAAAAAGAAGGCATGTGTCTTATCTTTTCTAATGGCCGCCTGAGTTAGACCAAATCGTTTGCACAACATTTCTACAATACAAGCCTTTTTATACAGTTTACCAAAAGGAGTTTTGCTCACAACAAAGGAAATAGCTCCAATTTTTTTTTTACTCCACTACAAAGAAGAAAAAGCTTCAACCACTCTCAGTGGCCTCCACCCACCCCGTCCAAAATGGCTTTTCTCTCCGGCAACTCCGCGAAGGTGGAATCGCCGTTTTGACGGTTTGATTTCCAGAAAACCAGAGCAAAGTGAGTTCCGATCCTTGAAAAGGCTGTCTTTCTGGTGACCTTGACGTGTTTCTTGCAAAAACTCATCCATCAGGGTGCCCCTTTAATTATTTTGCCTCTGCTCACTTTCGCTCTTCATATAACACTCAGACAGGCTTTCATGTTGGCTCACTTGCAGCAGAAAACATTTGTGTTTAAATGCGGACAGACAGGACAGTCACAGAGTCTTTATGCCCTAGTATTTATTACTCCACAGATGTCACCTCAACCAAAATAATTTGCAGTTTGTGCCATGGCATTGTAACCCCTTGACTGCTACATAGCATTTAATCACCTACATGCTAGATCACATCGCTGTCTGATGACGTCATCAGATGAAGGGGAATAACTTTGGGATGCAGTTTTTGTTTTTTAAAACGGGCCAGAGGGTAATACCCCCACATCCTTTTGCCTTGAATCTAACGGAAGAAGAAGAAAAATCTGTTTAACGTCCTCCGGTCTGAGACAGACACATATGGGACATTAGTAGATAGGGGAAGACGGGGTAAAAAGCGCATGGGCGGGTAAGAAGCCCACCCCAATTATCTCATGAAATGAAGCAAATTTCAGTCTCATTTTGCCCATGAGACGAGCCTTAATGTCTAGCATTCGTCTCGTGGGCAAATTTGACTGAAATTTTCTTTATTTCATGAGATAATTGGGGTGGGCTTCTTACCCGCCCATGCGCTTTTTACCCCGTCTTCCCCTATAAAGATGGTGGGAACGATCATGGAGGCAATGCCTGGAGGCAGTGCAACACCAGGAAAGTCCCGAATTGCTAGCAATACAGATATTGTGAATCTAACAGTTCCGTTTTCCATTTTTATTATTTATAAAAATGTTTTTTCCCCTTAAGCTTACCCAGGCATTGAAGAGATTACAATTTAAATCTGGTGATATTGTGAATCCCCTTAATCTCTATATACACTAAAGAGTGCCTGCTTTAGCTTGGGTGGCTTGCGGCTCTCCACCACTTAAAGCCTTAGCCACGGGTGGCTAAACTCTGTAGGTGCCAATATTGGTAAGTGGGGCATGAATGTTGCAGGCACCGATTAATGACTTGCAGCTGAAAACCTTGAGGTCCCAGGGGGCTGACTTGCTGTGAACCGGCTGTGTCGGTAATCAGCCACTACCCTAGGAGCCTTTGTAAGGGGGCAGAATGCTTTGGTGAAGTAATGACTGTGCAGCCTTTAGTTAATTAATCCAGGCTTACTTTGTGGAGCATAAAGAGGGGA
>CM065702.1:35661771-35691771 GCA_017654935.2 Phymorhynchus buccinoides
GCAATGGCTGGGAGCTGACAGTCAGAGGGGCAGGGAGTCTGATTGATGGGAGGAACTGTGTCTCTTCTGTCTGTCTGTCCGTCCTGGCTACAGCCAGGGCCTTCTGTCAGCATTTGAGAGTACCATCTACACTCTCCATAGCTCCAGCCACACACTGTCAACAAGAGATTTTTATGTTAAAATTATTCCCCCCCCAAAAAAAAAAAAAAAAAAAAAAAAATAGGAACAAACAAATAAATAACAACATTAACAACTACAACAACCATGATCAAAATTCCGGACCTTATGTTTTTACCACATCTGTTAATAAAGCCGTGCTCTTTAGTGGAACTTTGCTCATCAAATTAAAAACCTTCAAAGATGAAATGTAATAATATTTACTAGTAGATACGTTATTTTTGTATGAACCCTCACATGTTATTTTTGTATGAACCCTCGCCATGCACACAAATCCCGAGGTGGTATTATTTTGTTTCAGTTGCATGATGGTGTACTGCATTCGGGAGTTGTGTGAATCACTCATTTCCAATCTTGTATGTCAATCTTTTCATTTGTAATGAATTGTTTTCTTCCCCCCCCCCCCCCTTACGTAATGTGCAATTGAAACAATCTCATGCCTGAAATAATGTCATACTGAATAATTCAAATGAAATTGAAAGCTATTGGCGTTGACAGCGGAGAAGGACAAAAATGAAGGGCGGCATGCAGAGACGTTTCCATTTCATCAGCATTGAGCGGTGCAGCTTTTTCCTAACTGGGCTTCCCAGTTAATTTGTTATGATCTGAGGGGGGCTAGCAGAGGGAAAGCAAGCAGCCTTGATGTGGTATTGATGCGGCCTGCGGGCCTGCTGTTCTCCCCCAACCCTGCACCCCCTCTCTCACCCCTTTCCTCCCAGGGTGCAATGCATTGAAGGAGGCAGATCAATAGTGTTGCGGCACCCTGCAGACACTACCCTCCTTTTAGTGTTAGCCATGCACTGGGCGGCTCTCCTTCCTTGGCAAGGCTAGAGAATGGAATCTGTTTTCCTGGCATGATCTCTCTGCAATGGGACACTGATGAGAGAAGAGCTCTAGTTCTGAATTCACTCATACTCCTTTCTGTCTCTACTCAATGTTAAAAAGTTGCCTTCCTTAGCAGTACTTGACAGTCTTTCTGCTTTCTTTCCTTTCGCTTTCTTTGTGCAATGGACACTGATGTTGGCAGAAGAGGCTGAAGTTCGCAATTCAATGTCAGTCACCTCGCAATGTTAAAAAGTCTTTCTCCTTAGCAGTGAAGAAAATGAGTGTTTTCTTCACACGCAAGCGTAACGTAACATTAGACACACACATGTTTTACGTGCCACCACAGAAGTATATCCATGTTTTGTGGACAATAAATTGTGTGACTTGTGTTAATGGGAGAAGAGTGTGGCTTGTCTAAGAGTATCTGTTCATTTTATATGCTGTTAATGCGTGTGTTAGTTTATATATGTTTTTATCCCCACGCACAAGATGAATTCTTCTTCTTATGAAGCCAATAAACAGATTGATTGATTGATTGAGGTTGTAATTCTGAATTCACTCTCACCTCTCAATGTTAAAACCTAAAAAAAAGTCTTCTTCCTTAGCAATGTTATAGAGAATGTGTCTGTCTGCCTTGCTCATATCTCTGTACAATTGTATACGGACAAACTGGTAATGAGAGAAGAGGCTGAACAAGTTTTGAATTCACTATCATCACTCAATGTTAAACAAAAGTCTCCTTCCTTAGCACTGCTAGAGAATTGGTCTGTTTTCTTCACATCTCTGGTGCAATGGACACAGACATTGTTATTAGAAGAGTCTGTAGTTCAGATTTAACCGACACCTCTCAATGTATATAAAAAAAGAAGTCTTCTCCCTTAGAAGTGTTAGAGAATTTTTGTGCCTGCATTTTTCACGTCTCTGTGCAATGATGGACAGATACAGTGATAGTGAGAGAAGAGTCTGTACTAGTTCTGCATTTACCGCCACTCAATGTTAATAAACTTTCCTTCCTTAGCACTGCTAGAGAATGAGTCTGACTGCCTTGCTTTGATCCACTATCAATAATGAAACCACATTTTTCACAAGTTCATGCTTTGGAGTTGAACATTTCACTGCATTGAACTGAAGGAATTTCTTTTTCATTAGGCTTGTTTAGATTTTCCCTCAAGAATGGGACATTTCTCTGCATGCCTTTTGTTCGCAGTTCCACAAAGACTTTGGGGAGGCATGGTTTACTTGTTAGTCCCCAGCAATGTTCTAACTTGTGGACGTAGGATGCAAAGGGGTTGAGGTTAAGGAGGTTGGGGATGGGGTGGTGTCTGCCGCTCGGAGCATCACTGTAGGGTGGCGAAGGGAAACGGGGACTGTGTCTACCGCTGGGCGACACACTTGTTTATAAATTGACTTTGAAAGGCTTGGTTTTGTTTGTGGCTCAAGCCACAAACCTATAACTCACTTTGTCGGTCGGTCTGTCTGTCGGTCGGTCGGTCCAAAATTGTCGCACATTTTGACAAAATTGTCGCACTTCAAATCGAGGCTACACTTCAAAATTGAGGCCGCTCTTTAAACTGATGTATTTTAAAAGCGTACAAAATAATAAACATACGTAATACAGACACTACAACAGACACGACGAGTATGCGGTGCTTCTTTTGATGAGTATAAGTAGGATACATAGTTTTAAATGTTTTCCAAAAGATATAAAAAGTTACGAAATGGTGCAGAGATAACATTCTGGTTTACAGATTAAAATTATTGAAAAGCCAGGGGAGGTGACTCATGATTGGAGTGGTAAAAATAGACCGCGTGCCACAAACTATTGCGATTTCGCGCTTGTTTTTGTTTGTGTTTTGCTTTCAGTTTAACCATTGTTATAGTTAATCTGACCTGATTAATCTTTCCTGACTAATCTGAGTGTTGGATGAGAACCACAGGACATTAATGATAAAGCAATCAGCGATGCCTTGGACTCAAAACGGACTATCTCCAGATAGTCCATTGACCTATTAAGGAACTTAATGCGAGAACTAATAACTTGTATTTAAAAAACAACAACACAACAACAACAACGAAAGAAATATAAATGGAAGTTCAGTTTAACGTCGCGTATCGGCTTTCGCCAAGTACGACGGGCTGAACAAACCAACCAGGTATAAACAAAAATTTATGTTCCTGAATCGCTGTCTTAGCCAAAAGGCCGAGAAGCGATCAGAATCATTCAAAGCTAGAATCCCCATTTTATATTATTTTCATATTTCAGGTCTTTTTTTTTTTAGTACAAGTTATTAGTTTTCGCAATACGTCCAATAATAAGTCAGTGGACTGTCTGGAGATAGAGGGATTGACTCAGAGGCATCCATGGTCATTGACTTGTCCTTTGTCCGTCATCACCCCCCCCCCCCCCCCACACACACACACACACACACACACACAACGCATGAGTTGCTCGTTGTGCATTACAAAGGCATAGCGAACAGAAAGGGGGCTACTAATTCAGTAATTGACTTGTTCTCTTGGTACAGGGGTGATTACCATTTGCTCCAGCACTCATTGGCCTGGATCATTACAGGCTGGGGCTATGTGTGTTAATCACTGTGTTAGCTGGTGGAGGAGCAGGAATGTGACTGACTGTCAATGGTAATAACCGTGGTGAGCCCACTGGCCCCTTGGTCTGTTGTGTCCCTGCTGGTAATGACAGCCTTCAATGTATCCCCTGATTATTGCCAATCTGCCATCTTTTGCACTGGATGGCGGGTGCCCATGTCCTCTGACATGTTTTGTCCTCTTTAACCCCCTCCCACCCCCATCCCTTTGCACTGCTCTCTCTCTCTCTCTCTCTCTCTCTCTCTCTCTCTCTCTCTCTCTCTCTCTCTCTCTCTCTCTCTCTCTCTCTCTCTCTCTCTCTCTCTCTCTCTCTCTCTCTCTCTCCCCCCTGGGAAGGGGAAGGAAAAAAAGTTGTAGGAATAGGAATATTAAGTTACAACTTCTATTTATTCCAATTTTGTCTACCTTGAATGTTACATGATTGCTTCCCCCCCCCCCCCCCCCCCAAATGCCATAAGGGTGTTTGCTTGATAATGGCAATAAAAACATTTGATTTGATTTGATCTCTCTCTCTGTTTCTGTGTCTGTACTTGTCTGTCACTTTGCGTCTGTGTCAGTCTCTCTCCCTCTCTCTCTCTGCGTATGTCTCTCTCTCTCTCTCTCTCTCTCTCTCTCTCTCTCTCTCTCTCTCTCTCTCTCTCTATTTCTCTCTCTCTCTCTCTTTCTCTCTCTCTCTCTCTCTCTCTCTCTCTCTCTCTCTCTCTCTCTCTCTCTCTCTCTCTCTCTCTCTCTCTCTCTCTCTCTCTCTCTCTCTCTCTCTCTCTCTCTCTCTCTCTCTCTCTCTCTCTCTCTCTCTCTCTCTCTCTCTCTCTCTCTGTGTGTCTGTCTGTCTGTGTCTCTCTCTCTTGCGCGCGCATGCGTGCCATGCATGCACGTCACCCGCGCGTGCATGCACTCGCATTCTTGCACACACAATATCCTCTATGGACATTGACATTTAGGTTGTTTTCTTCTTTTTGAGTACAGCGACCAGGTTTGGAATGTCTGAACTGCAGACTTTTGTGATGGTTTTTTTGGTATTTGTCCTGAACACAGGAATGGCTGCATTCTGGAACATCACAACAGGCATTCATGAGCAAGAAAATAACTGGAAAAACAACAACACACACGCATGCACTCACGCACACACACACACAGACACACTATCCTTTTACTTATTTTTGTATTGTCACTTTAAAAAAACAACCACATTTGCTGCGCAAAAATCACAATTGCCATAATTTCTGTTAATGTGTTATGCAGTTCACTTAGGCAAAACATAGCATTATTGTTATTCTTTTGTGCTGTCATAAGACGGTTGGAGTGGTTTTTTCTAGCTTTGCTTTTTTTGGTCATCATTTACTGAATTACATCATGGGCAGAGACAATGCCACTACAGAGACAGCTGGGGGAGGGGGAGGGAGAGGGCGTATGCAGTCCAGGAAAAGTAATGATGTCAACTGTTGCATTGTAATTTGGAGGCAGTGAAGGGCAGGGTAGAATTACTGTCACTTTATGACTGTAGTTAGTGTGTGTGTGTGCGTGTGCGTGTGCGTGTGTGTGTGTGTGTGTGTGTGCGTGCGCGTGCGCGTGCGTGTGTGTGTGTGCGTGCTTGCGTGCGTGCGTGTGCGTGCGTACGAACTGAAGTTACCATTATCATGGATTTTCTTATACTATTTTGTTGTATTTCATTTTCCAGTATCACGTGTGTATGTGTTTGATGCCTCGTTTTGACTCGTAGCACCTGCTTAGGTTGTTTTCGAGGAAGCCCCTCAAAAAACAGTTGAAGACATTAAGATGCGTTAACCTGTACGACAGGATTCCAATTGGCTTTATACCTCGCTAGTAGCGAACCTCCATTGTGAACAAGCAAGGGAAAAGCCAGGGCTTTTGGCTTGGATTTGTTGGAGATGAGAGTCACAGAGTGTGTGTTACTGTTACACCTGGCCTTGCAAATAACGAGTTTTGTTTACGGAAATAAATCAGGAAGCACTGATGTTACTACTAAGCCAACGCAGTCCCTGGCTGTGTGACCTTTACAAGTGGACTATTCAAAGGTGTCAGTGTCCACTGTCCATCATCAAAGGGCATGTCGCACTCCAAGCCCAGGACAAGCTGAGACCTTGTAGCGGATCACGTGTTGTGAACTCTTTATGGCCAAGAAGTGGACTCCGTTTGGGTTTGTTTCCTCCGGTTTGGGTGGCGTCTGTTTTCTAACGGGGAGGGAGGGAGGCAGCTGACAATTTTGTGTTGACTCCCGTTGATGGTGAAACGAAAGGCCCGAAAAGGAAACGTGAAGGGGCAAACAGTGGCCGTGCTGGCTAGGGTCTGTCCTGGGTTACTAGGAGAGGCGGGAATGTAACTGGTCAGTTTTGTAGGGTCTAGAGGGACGTGCAGTGTTTGGTTCAGCTTTCGTTTCTCTCAGCTCTTGCCAGATGGAGACATAATGCTTTGCCCCTGCTTCTCCATTATGAATTCAATAGGGCATTTGCCACGAGTGTTCATTCCCTTTACTAGACTACTAATTTGCCCGCACTCGTTCTGCCCGAGTTGCGCTGACCTTTCTAATTCAACTGAGTGAATTTCAAGGTCGTCCTCATGTGGCAAATGCCCTATTGGCTTGTTGTTTGATATATTAAATTTAGCAGACTAGAAAAGTAATAATGCGACCCCCCCCCCCCCCCCCCCCCCCTCCTTAAAAATTCAGTTAAAATATATTGGGCCAAAATCAACATATGCAATACTTGTTGTTAAATCTTGCAAGGAAACAACTTTAACTCTGGAAAATAAATTATGTTTAGAAGAAAAGTTGACATGGTTTTGTTCAAACGTAAAGTTCATACACTCCACCTTGGAGCTGTCCAGTGAAATGTCGTCACAAGCCGTAAGACGAGGGATCAACAACTGTTCAGACTGTTGTTACACAAGGATACCAAATACTACAAATTACCAAATGAACATAGCCTTGGGTTACAAGAAAAAAAAAAGTATTAGCACTGGCAGCTATGTACACTTAGAAAACAATGTGATGTTTATTCTCTAAAGCCTTTGAGGGTCTGGCACTGGTAGGGAGGGGGTTAGGTTAGACTTTGACCCGAGCTGGCTTGGTGCCCGTCCTATTGGCTTGTTAGGGACCAGTGGGGTGTACACAGTCGCCCTATTGCTTGCTCAGCCACACGGGCTCAGTCATCTGAACGCTTCTTCTTTGTGTGGTCAGGTCGTGTTTGGGGTCCCTGCTGGTGTTAGGTCTGCTTCCATTACATTGGTCCATAGCTTCATATCTCCCTTCTGTAGCTTGATATATTGGTGTCTCCCCCCCGCTCCAATCAACTTGTACAAATATCTTTTCGGTGTGTGCGCGTGCGTGTGTACGAGGGGTGGGTGGTGGTGAACGATGCAAGAAGGATGAAGTAATGGGGGGGGGGGGGGGGGGGGGGGGGGGGAGTTTACTGGGGGGGGGGAGTAGTACTGATACGTATGACTGCAGAGGACCTCTTTGAAGTTGACATGCTTCTTTATGATCTGCAGTGCAACAGCGATTTGTAACGTAATAACGGGAATTGAACCATCGTCACTATTGATTTATTAGATTTTGACAGTAGTACTAACAGAAAAACAACAACACGACATGAACATCTTGAAGAAAGACAGAATATGTTTTAGTTTTGTTGTGTTCTTTTCTTTACATTTCAAAGTAGGTGTACCGGCCCACCATTGTCTGACGTTGTGTCGATTCCTTGTTCCATTGCCTGCGGTAATGGCCGCTTTAAGCCATTGTGTTGAGGCGATGGTGGAAGAGAATGGTGTGCGATGAGCCGGACAGGATGTCCCCTGATTACCGCGGGGGAAATGGAGAAAGCAGGGGGTCCATTTCCCCCCTAGGCCTGCCCACCATTCAAGGCCTGTTTGCTGATACCCCGGCCCGGCACGTGCACACCAGCACACCAGCACGTGCAATTCTCCAGTCCCGCAATGCGCCATTGTCCAATGACGTGGCCTCCAATTAGGATCAGTGGCTGGGTCGCCATTGTCACTGTATTGCCCTTGTCTGTCAGTGGGATTGTGTGCAAGGCGATGGATGGCCCGCAACTCGGGGAAAGCCTGACTCTATTTGATTTGATCGTTAAGCTAGACAAGGAGCTGAGGGAGCTCGTGAGTAATGTGTGAGGTAACTGGCGGCGTTAGCTCGGCTTCCCCCTCCTCTACTCTGTTGGCGGGGTTCTAATGGGTGCTTAGCCAACTTACATCACTGTCATTACTCTCAACAATGCTGCCACCTCATCGTCCTGGAAGGGAGCCAGGGGGAGAAAGGGATACTGATTACGCTATTATTACTACACACACAGCGGCAACTGTACGGCACAGCGGATGATGAACAAACCGTGTTTACAGACCTCTCTTTTACCTGCCGTCGTTCTGACACCGTTTTGTTGGCTTTCCACTCGAGTGGCCCCCAATGTTTTAGTTCCATGGATAATAATGTGTGTGACCCACAAGCTTAACAAGCTCTAACAACTGTGCCCAGATCTGGGTGGATGTTTTATGCCTCATTACTGCCAACGTTATGTTTGGAGGGTTATTGGTGTGCAGCCCACCATAAACCAAGGTTTGGCCCGGGCTTGATGGTGGTGATGGCGCTCCAGCCAGAGTTTTGCAGCCTGCTTCCCTCAGCTTCACAAAATGGCTTTTGTTGAAGTCGAGGGAACTAATTGGTCTCTGGCGTTACGGCTTCGTTCTTGGCACTAAAAAGAGACAGCCTATTACCACTGGCAGGGTTTACCTTGCTTTATTGGTTCATTTCTTTGGGTTGGTTTTTTCCCACTCTCCCTTGTCCTTTTAACAAGTAGGATTTATGTTATTGTCAGACAGAGCACATAGTGTTACGCAGCCCTGCAAAGCTTTTCTGTTTTATTACCTCCAACTGTAAAAAAATGTTTACTAGTGAAAGGTGAACAGGGCTGCGCTATCAGAACTGCAATTTGCACTGCTGGCCATTTTGATTAAGAGCAACCCATAAAAATTACGTAATTTTTTTTTTAATCATATCTGCATCAATTTTTTACATTGGATAAAATGAACCAATTCGATGTTGACATCCAGTGTTAAATTTTAATAAGTTGTCATCGATGTTACGAACGTTCTTTTATATGTATAGCTAAGCAGCTTTTGCTTCGCATAATTAATCAACTGTTTGAAAGTGTTTGAATTGTGACGTGCATAGAATGCCCTTCCTGCATTTTTGTGCTCCCACTTCTTACAGAACGGAAGTACATTAGATGGGAATGACAGGTGTGTGTGTTGTCCAGTGTGTGTGTGCGTGTGCGTGTGCGTGTGTGTGTGTGTGTGTGTGTGTCCACGTCGGTGTGTAACCACAATGTGTTCCAGTCCATAACACCTAAACAACTTGACCGATCATAATGATACTTGGTACAATAATTCCTTAGACCTTGCAGATGCTGCACACCATGTCAGATTCACAGAACAACAAGCCATATCAACGCAATTCCAGTGAGGAAATTTTGAATAATAAAAAGCACTTGATTATTTAAAAGATGATGGGTGGATTTAAACCAAAATAGGTATACTGAAAAGGCGTTACTTAATACTATTTTGTTGCAAAATATCTTATTTCTAAACAATGCTATACTAATACAGGAAATTATTAAATACACAATAACCATAGAGTCCAAAATCAACTCCCCTGAATTTCTTATTTTATGAAGTTCAAGGGAGATCATTCTAAATTTACAAGTAGCACAATTTATTTTCCCCTTTTTTATTTTAATTTTATTTTTTACAACAGATAATAAAGTATTCATTCATGAATCAGAATGTTGACTATTAATTGACTGTCATTTTGTTTTCTCCCTCCCTCCATTTTTCTTTGCTCCCTCCCTCCTCTCCCTCTCAATTTCTGTTTATCTGTCTAAGTAATTATACCGTTTTCCATGTGTATGGTGAGGTCTGTGTGTGTGTATATATATATTTGTGTGGGGGTGTTGCTGGTACTGGGAGTACGTTGCCATCTGTTTGTGTGTGTGTGACTTTCAGCTAAAATGCTAACTAACGCAGTTGAACACTCGAATCCCCCCCCCCCCCCCCCCCCCCCCCCCCCCCCCCCCCCCCCCCCCCCCCCCCCCCCCACACACACACACACACACAGCGCAATCAATGTCCTACGTAACCAAGATGATGTTTGCATGCAAGAAATGCTGCATCGTTTGTCTGACATATTAATATTTACTGTCTGCTGGTCCTGTTGACATGTTGTTTTAACAGATAGGAAAAACAGCCAGGGTTGTGGTATCGTTTGGTCTGGGCATCAGTGCATCTAATGAGGAACAAATGTCGCAATGGCCGGCTTGTTTCTTATCAACCCCGCCACAACTATGACAGTTGTGCAAGCGCACTCACACAGAGAGAGAGAGAGAGAGAGAGAGAGAGAGAGAGAGAGAGAGAGAGAGAGAGAGAGAGAGAGAGAGAGAGACAGAGAGAGGGGGAGAGGGAGAGAGGGAGAGACGGAGAGAGAGATATACAGAGTGAGAGACAGGGTGATTGACAAATTGCCATCCCCTCTGTGTTGCGTGGAGGCTGGGAGGATTGATGGAGATTTAATCTGTTAAATGGAAAGAGAGAATTAGAAACCCCCACCCCCAAAAAGATGGCACTTGTGGTGAATCCAAATAATTGTATTAACTCTGCACACACCCATCCCCTCTCTTCGGTTACGTAGCAATATGTCCCCAATGTTATCTCTATGTGCTTCAGTCTCTATGTGTCCCCATCTCTATATTAATGTTCCGTCTCTATAATAACTCCGTCTCTATGGTCCCCGTTATCTATCTCTCTGTCTCTTTTTTTAAAATTTATTTTATATTTTTCTCTATTTTTATCCTAACCTGAACCCTATTCCTAACTCTAACCCAAACCACCCCTAATCCTATCCTTAACGCTAATCCGAGGGAACACACAGAGTCAGGAATGTATAGAGACGGGGACACATAGAGTCAGGAATGTATAGAGACGGGGGCACATAGAGTCAGGAATGTATAGATACAGGGGCAAACAGGAATGCATAGAGACGGGGGCACATAGAATCAGGAATGCATAGAGACGGGGGCACATAGAGTCAGGAATGTATAGAGACGGGGGCACATAGAGTCAGGAATGTATAGAGACGGGGGCACATAGAGTCATGAATGTATAGAGACGGGGACACATAGAGTCAGGAATGTATAGAGACAGGGGCACATAGTCAGGAATGTATAGAGACAGGGGCACATAGAGTCAGGAATGTATAGAGACAGGGGCACATAGAGTCAGGAATGTATAGAGACGGGGGCACATAGAGTCAGGAATGCATAGAGACGGGGGCACATAGAGTCAGGAATGTATAGAGACGGGGACACATAGAGTCAGGAATGTATAGAGACGGGGCACATAGAGTCAGGAATGTATAGAGACAGGGGCACATCGAGTCAGGAATGTATAGAGACGGGGACACATAGAGTCAGGAATGTATAGAGACGGGGACAAATAGTCAGGAATGCATAGAGACGGGGGTACGGGGACACAGTCAGGAATGTATAGAGACAGGGGCAAATAGTCAGGAATGCATAGAGACGGGGGCACATAGTCAGGAATGTATAGAGACGGGGGCACATAGAGTCAGGAATGTATAGAGACGGGGGCACATAGAGTCAGGAATGTATAGAGACAGGGGCACATAGAGTCAGGAATGTATAGAGACGGGGACACATAAGAGTCAGGAAAGTACAGAGACGGGGACACAGAATCAGGAATGTACAGAGACGGGGACACAGAATCAGGAATGTACAGAAACAGGGACACAGAATCAGGATTGTACAGAGACGGGGGCACATAGAGTCAGGAATGTATAGAGACGGGGGCACATAGAGTCAGGAATGTATAGAGACGGGGGCACATAGAATCAGGAATGTATAGAGACGGGGGCACATAGTCAGGAATGTATAGAGACGGGGGCACATAGAGTCAGGAATGTATAGAGACGGGGACACATAGAGTCAGGAATGTATAGAGACGGGGACACATAGAGTCAGGAATGTACAGAGTCGGGGGCACATAGAGTCAGGAAAGTACAGAGACGGGGACACAGAATCAGGAATGTATAGAGACGGGGCACATAGTCAGGAATGTATAGAGACGGGGGCACATAGAGTCAGGAATGTATAGAGACGGGGACACATAGAGTCAGGAATGTATAGAGACGGGGGCACACAGAATCAGGAATGTATAGAGACGGGGCACATAGTCAGGAATGTATAGAGACGGGGGCACATAGAGTCAGGAATGTATAGAGACGGGGACACATAGAGTCAGGAATGTATAGAGACGGGGACACATAGAGTCAGGAATGTACAGAGTCGGGGACACATAGAGTCAGGAATGTATAGAGACGGGGACACATAGAGTCAGGAATGTACAGAGTCGGGGGCACACAGAATCAGGAATGTATAGAGACAGGGGCATGTTGCATTGATCCCTTCTCTTCAATGTCTCCTCCTCCTCTCACCCTCCTCCCTTCTTCAGCCTCCTTATCAGAGTTAGGTGGCATCACTTCATCACGTCAGGCTGTTGTTTTATTTGGTGTGCTGGCTAAAAGCTCGCTGCACGTTAAAGCACAGATTTCCACCATCTTGTACTTTACCCCCCCCCCCCCCCTCTCAAATTTTCGCGTTGAAACCCGCAACATTCTGCCGTTCTCGGGAAAGGAATAGGGTTAGGATCAGCCTAGGGTTATTGTCATGTAACCGAAAGAAGCAGACTTTTAAGATTGAGGGTCGTAAACGTGATGAGGGGGTGATATAAAGTACAAGTTGGGATTTGATTGGGTTTGTTCCTTGGTGGCAGTGTCTGTATTAGGCAATAGGAGATCTGGAGTTGAAATCAATATGCCCGCTTCCTCCCCCTAATGTCAGTATGCTATTGTGAAAACATCTACACAGACACCAATTTCAGCCCACAGGCTTACAGACAAAATGATACGTGCAAGAACGTACAGAGAGAGACAAGTCCCCTCCCGTTCTCTCCCCTATTAACCTTATCCCTTTGTAAGATTGAAGCAAAAAACTCATATTGCTGTCACTTTGACTTGCTTCTCATCATATACATGTATCATTCTGTCCCCCACGTTTACTGAGCAGCTAATGAAAAGTTCACCTCACAATTATCACCACTGCCTCACTTCATTATCATAATGATCAATGTCCTTTTGTGCACAGTAATCCGTGTGATGACACTTACAGTTTGTGCAGCTGTAACTAACTATGCCTTTCAGAGGACCTGATTTCTTGTCTCGTCCACAAAGCCCCAAAACTACAGCAATGTCGACTGCTTAAAAAGAAAAGAAAAGAGGTGTCGGTTTGTTGGATTGAATTTTCCATTTCCAAAGAGTATCAAAGACTCGACTAGAGAATTACCGGAGCAGGGTAGCTATTTGGCTCTACAGTAGGAGAGTACAGAGACGTAGAAAGGAAGAGTATAAAGAAGAGGGCGGGGAACGGAGACCAAAACAGTCTCTACAACCCAAGTCTACTTTCCAAGGCCAGTAGTAGTGTATAGAGACCACATCCCATTATTGGCAAGCCGCCCCTGACCCCCTGGCTTAGCTCGTCTGTGTTGGGGCTGGCTGGGGGGATTGAGCTGTCACTGGGATTGGAGACGGGGGATTGGCACAGGGATCACTGCTCCCGGCTACTTCTCTTTATCCCCCCCCTTACCCTGGTAACGCAGGAGTGTGGGATTACCTGCCCATTGTGTGCACGTTCTCTCCTATCCCCTCCCTTTTTCATTATGAACTGTGCAGGGGGAAAAAAGCGAAGGAGTGAAAAAAAAAAAAAGAAGCGAAGTAAATAGGTGGCTGGCGTGCAGTGCAGTGCATTCCGGTTCTGGGTGCAGACAGAACACTTGGGTGGCAGACAGTAGGAAGGGCGACACAGTCCTCCTCCCTCACCGTGGGAGTTGATGGACCTGCATGCTGACAGGACGACGTGCGGCGACTTGGATCATCTCTGCAGCGTTGGCCTCTGAGTCAACACAACCGCCGGTGTCCAGTGGACTTTGGCTGGGTTGGGCAGCGTCATCCACTGGGAAAGACTACACCCGCCTGCAGAGACGACTCGACTTGACTGTATGTCTCCTGCCCGCAGCAGGTCACCCGGTAACAGCCTTGGAGGAGAGGGTTGCTCACCAAAACCAACAACAAAGCATGCGGATTACAGGAATGTACAGGGCTATCTCACAATGCTCCACCGTCTCCTGCTGCGACGCCGATGCTGACTCCACCTCCAGCATCAACTCCACCTCCAGCATCAAGGAGAGAAACAACATCACGACTCGGACTCCGTCCGAACGATCCAGTCAACAGACGGCGAACCCCAATGTTCAGGGTCTGCAACGTTTCCGGAATCAACCACGACGGCTGCTACGTCTCGACTTCTGTCTCATCGTCATCAACTTCATCTTCATCTTCATCCAGGAAGACCAAGTCTTCAGAAACACTGTCCATAAGAGGCAACGCCTAATTGGACGTAAAACTCACCTTCATGCATGCAGTGCAGTGTCCGTGTCACTCGGCTAATCACAGGTTAGGGCCGCTCATCAGACGTTTCACTAGCTCCACCCGCCTTCGATTAGCTTTCCTTTCCTGCAGATTAGGCCCGACACCCTGGGCTCACTAATGCCTTGGAGAGAGAGAGAGTTGAGCTAGTGGTTAGCCAGCCAAGCTGAAGCCATTAGCGGTCTGCTGGTAGTTTTTGGGTCTCTGTCACTGTGTCTGTATGCCTGCTCTGTGTGTGTCTGTCGTGTGTGTGTGTGTCACTGTGTGTGTGTCACTGTGTGGAGAGAGAGAGAGAGAGAGAGAGAGAGAGAGAGAGAGAGAGAGAGAGAGAGAGAGAGAGAGAGAGAGAGAGGAGAGAGAGAGAGAGAGAGAGAGAGAGAGAGAGAGAGAGAGAGAGAGAGAGAGAGAGAGAGAGAGAGAGAGAGAGAGAGAGAGAGAGAGAGAGAGAGAGAGAGAGAGAGAGAGAGAGAGAGAGAGAGAGAGAGAGAGAGAGAGAGAGAGAGAGAGAGAGAGAGAGAGAGAGAGAGAGAGAGAGAGAGAGAGAGAGAGAGAGAGAGAGAGAGAGAGAGAGAGAGAGAGAGAGAGAGAGAGGAGAGAGAGAGAGAGAGAGAGAGCACGAGCACGAGCACGAGCACCACCTCAATACATTACGCTGCAAGCAGACAGACGGCTACAGAGGTATTATGTGGTCCAGCCATAACACTCCCCGTCCATCTATGGCCGACTGCCAATGGTAGTAGTCGGTAAGACAGACAGGCTTAGTGGTTAATGCAGTGAATCAGCCCCAATGTACCACTGCAGCCCGCATCTCCGGTCTGCCAGGAATGGAAAGAAACCCCTGATGATACGGGCCCATCAAATCAATGCTCTTCTCTCTCCCTTCTCCTTTTCTGTCCTGCTTGTATTTGTCACAGTATCAGACTTGACATGTCCATAAAAGTATACTGCCTCTCTGCTGGTGTCGCCTGTTGTTGTTATGCTCCTGCACCTGCCTGTGTGTGTGTGATTGGTGCGCATTGACAAAAACATCCGCTTCTGTCTCTGACTGTCTTTTCACACCCCACCCACCCCTCTCTCTCTGCGTGTATATTATATATATATATATATATATATATATATACAGAAAAAGATACATATATATGTGTGTGTGTGTGTGTGTGTGTGTGAGGGAGGGAGAGGAAGTGGAGAGTTGCCGACTGCTGATGGGATCAATGCCCATGACATCCATGCCCTGTGGCAGTGTTCACATAATAACAGTGTAGCCAAGACAAACTTCTCGTCTCCCTCAGCGAGGCCTAATGCACTGGGGCAGTGGGTTTTTCTCTCTCTACTGAAGAAGCCGCTTTTGTTAGTTTGGCTGTGAGTTACTATCATCAGAAAGAATGTGAAACTATATAGTCTGTGCTATCATAATTAAATACTCGCGCTGCTGTTTTCGCTGCTAACCCTATCTGTCTATACAATCAGCCGCCAGCGGGGAGGCTGTGCATTAGGCTGCCACTGTGTTTGCGATCACCTTTTCTCTCTGCCCGCAGTCATGGCAAACTAAACAGGCTAGACTGTTTCCTGGAGAAATGAAGGGAAGAAAGGTGTTATATTTGTTCAGGAAATGCGCCGCAGTCCCTGTGTTTATACAGGAAAGTTTCGGCAGCGCGTAACGTTTCAGTTGTATGCGTTTTGCATTGAAGTAAGTTGGCATTGTCTTCCTGTTTATGATCAAAGTTAATGCAAATACAATGCAATGCATACAATAGTTTTTTCTTCTTCTATCTGCCACCCTCCTTCCCTCGAACACGAAC
The DNA here is from genome assembly GCA_017654935.2 of Phymorhynchus buccinoides. Lineage (NCBI taxonomy): Eukaryota > Metazoa > Mollusca > Gastropoda > Neogastropoda > Raphitomidae > Phymorhynchus > Phymorhynchus buccinoides. The sequence continues at coordinate 35,677,759 of CM065702.1, forward strand.
ACGGAGATGTCACATCTGGTAAAACTGTCAAGTTGTCAACCTAGTCAAAAGGGTTCGGAATGTCTGGAAGAGACGCATGAATACAATTAATGAATAAGTAAACCCATAGCTTTTTGTGAGAAGTATATTAGTGTGGATTCAGCCTGGGCCTGGCCGGTGTGTAGCAAACCAGAGGCATTGTTTGATTAGCAGTGCAATCTGTGGGACCCTGGCCATTGGGAGGGGACCGGGGATCACGCAGGGATCAACGATCCTCCATGGGGGCTGGTTGCTGGGAGGACAGTGGGCAGTTGAACACCCAGGCTGGACACGGGGGCATGTGGGCCAACTACACGTTACAAGGCCACCCAGGACACTGCGTCTACTCCCTCCCCCATCCCCACCTCCATTCTCCCTCGTCCAGCCCTTCTCAAAACCACCTTTACTGTGCATGTGAACTCTTGAAAAATACCATTTCCCTTCGTTTTGAAGCTTTAACTGTTAAGGCGCTTGTTTTTTCTGTCTATACAGGTGAACGAAACCCAGGATAATATCACACATACAGGACGTAATATATAGGAACACTTACTTCGTGGATGATAAAATCCACAAGACTAGAGGGATTTTTTCAATAAATTGTGTATCTTCACAGATTGTAAAAAACAACAACCAAGAATCAACATACCCATTACGGTAAAGGTCAAAATGTGCCACCCCCCCTACATTTCTCTGTTAATTCCATTTTTCCGTTTTTGCCTTTCTTACCAAACATGAAGCTGTATTTTATGAACACTAGCGCAACGCCGAGTACCGGTAACGCCTAGTAACGGTAACGCCAAGTACTGGTAACGCTGAGTACAGCAAATTTGAAGCGATTCGGTTAAGAAACGGCGGAGTTATAAGGCCCCGTTACCCGTTGGCGCTGCTCTGAGAGTGACGCGCTCTCCCGATTCTCTTCAGTTTTGCTGGCAGGCTTTGCCCCGTCCGCAGCAAGCCTGACAGCAAATTTGAAGCGATTCGGTTAAGAAACGGCGGAATTATAAGGCCCCGTTTCCCGTTGGCGCTGCTCTAAGAGTGATGCTCTCTCCCTAGTAACGGTAACGCCAAGTACTGGTAACGCTGAGTACAGCAAATTTGAAGCGATTCGGTTAAGAAACGGCGGAGTTATAAGGCCCCGTTTCCCGTTGGCGCTGGTCTGAGAGTGACGCGCTCTCCCGATTCTCTTCAAATTTGCTGCCAGGCTTTGCCCCGGCCACTGCAAGCCTGACAGCAAATTTGAAGCGATTCGGTTAAGAAACGGCGGAGTTACCATTGGCGCTGCTCTGAGAGTGACGCGCTCTCTCGATTCTCCTGAAATTTGCTGCCAGGCTTTGCCCCAGCCACAGCAAGCCTGACAGCAAATTTGAAGCAATTTGGTTAAGAAACGGCGGAGTTATAAGGCCCCGTTTCCCGTTTGCGCTGCTCTGAGAGTGATGCGCTCTCCCGATTCTCTTCAAATTTGCTGCCAGGCTTTGCCCCGACCACAGCAAGCCTGACAGCAAATTTGAAGCGATTCGGTCGAAAAACGGCGGAGTTATAAGGTCCGTTTTGTGTTTCAGACAGACACACACACGGACACACACTTGCCTTTCTTTTTATTATATGATTTCCAGCTAATTCTGTTTGTTCAATAATTAATTGCAGTCATGATAAAGGCCATTATCTAATAGGACCCCCCCCCCCCCCCCCTTGCCCCTGGGGGGCCCCTATGTAGTGCAGTACACCGCAGCATTTGTCACAGTCGTGGTTCATTACGTTTTCCCGTCATATTTGGGGGGGGGGGGGGGGGGGGGGGGGGGGGGGGGGGGGGGGTGGGGGGGGGGGGGTAGGGTTAGGGTTATTATTCCAAAAAGATAATTAGCTGAAAAAGGTTCATAAAATACAGCTTTATGTTTGGTAAGAAAGGCAAAAACGGAAAAATTTAATTAACCGAAAAAAACAGGGGGGGGGGGGGGGGGGGGGGGGGGGGCACATCTTTACCTTACCCAAATTACATAACTAGAACTTATGACTAGATAGGGAAAACATACACAACCCTTCCTATTTTGCGTCCATCTTGTAAAATATCAATTTGAAGGACTACATATGTAATAAGTAGTCTTTTGAATAGGCCTTGCATATTTTTCGTCTACGCCATCTCTATCTTAGTTGTGTTCGGCCCAGCCATGTTATGTTGCCTTTCAGGCAGGCTTGTTAGCTGCTTGCCAGGTGAATTGTCTCTTGTTTGCCAGCCGCCCACTGGATCGCATTGTTAGGTTGTTTTCATTGGCCAACTGGCTTGCCAGGCCCTGGCAGGAGCAGCGTTTAGGTCAAACAACGGTGATAAAGTTCTGACAAATAATTGATTCTAGTTCTCACAGGACTCAAGTGTTTATCCTTACCTTGTCTGTAGAGGATAGAATAGTGTGGGGCAGCATAAAGAAGAACGGAACTTGGATTGGTTTTCCAAGGTGTTCTGTGGTAGTAGTAGTTTGGCGGTTGTTTCTTTGGACTACAGTAACCACAGGGGCAGTGATAAATGACCGTCATCATGAGCACATTATCCTTCTGTATGGCACCAGGGGCCAGATAAGGGGGGCCTCCCCACAAGGGCCGCATTGTAGCCACCCAACAATTTATACATACCCACCACTCCCACCCCCCCCCCCCCCCCCCACCCCCCCCCCCCCCTCCCCCCCCCCCCCCCCCCCCCCCCACCCCCCCCCCCCCCCCCCCCCCTCCCCACCCCCCCCCCCCCCCCCCCACTCGGGGATAATCTGCTTAAGCAACGCAAACATGAGCCCATTGCCTTCTTTCATCGCCGACTTAACCCTGGTTCAGTGGCGGGGTAAGCCGAGCTGATAGTGAGGTGAGAGGCCCAGGAATGGCCTGGAGATTGCTCCTTCACTCCCCAGTTATTTGCCGCTGATTTGATGAGTAGCCAGGGCCCATTAGTGCAGCCCCATCACAACCAGTGGTCAGCGTCAGCTCTAAATGAAAAGGCTAAAGGGTCGCTTGGTCCCTGTATCGTGTTCATTGGGACGGGCTTTTACACGAGTTAGTAATCCACACGCCACAGGGCTGATTTGAGCTTTGAGGAAACCTTTCAGCATAAAGTGATGGTATAGTAGATAACGTTATAATATTGATGAAAACCCTGAAAGAAAGGATTAGAAGGAGAAATAGATGAATAGACATTCATTTAAAAAAAGAAACAAGGACGAATCCGAGCGGGTGCAAAGTTCCCTAGTGCGCTTATCTGGGTTTGGTGTCCGGAGGGATGGACGCATGCATGCACAGACGGACCACGGACAAAACAAAAAACAGTTTTGCTTTTAAAGCAGCTGGACGGGAATGGGGCTTCGACAAGAGAGGACTAACGAAGCCTTGTCCTTAGAAAAAATGTTGTGCCAGTTAGCCCAGAAAGACCACCTCTAATGCCAACTGTCCCGAATCCCTGTAGTAAGCGCTTAGAGCTTAACCCTTTCACCGCCAAAGTCGCATTTTAGCACCACTGTGATTTAACACCTATGTCACTAAAAGGCATTGGGGTCTCAGTTTTGGGAAGTAAGGATAGACGTTATTTTATATATGTCACAAAAGAATCCCCAATACTGCAGATTGATTTTGTTCTCTACCCAGGTAAATTTAATGGAATTTTATGCCTGAAACATGGCTGGAGGTGAAAGGGTTAAAGGCATGGGTGCAACTTTTTGGGATTTCCTGTTTTTTAAATTTTACCAGAAAAGGAAGTTCCTTTTATTTAAAAATTTGTTAAACAAGATCTTTGTGTGTCTACTGTATTTTTCAAACACTTTAAAATAAGAATTTGTATAAATTGTGGAAAAAGTAAATACCTTCATAAATCAATTTTTGCTTCAGCCAGGACCCCGGCCTTTCAGGCTTTTTTCATTTTGTGTAGTTGCATACAACAAACATAACAACTACACGACAAGTGTAAAGTGACGTTATTTCATTCACAAGAGGCAAAACAAAACTACTGGATATTTTGGCGAATGCGCCTTTTTCAACGCAGACAAACAAGAAAACAGCAAATAGCAAAAGGAGCAAAAAGCAGGCAACAGAAGGAGCACACAAAACCCAAGATAAAAACCCCCAACAATTCTTCCCCTCTACAGTCCAATGCGTAAATGATACAACTAAGTTGAAACCAAAGAGCAAGGCATGCATTTGTGAACAAAATGCTGGTAATGCTGCAAAGGTTAAGCGCTAGACAATTTAAAAAAATAAATAAATCATTGAACATTTTCACTGAGAAGCAACATTCTGCCATTCTCAGGAAAGGGATAGGGATAGGATCAGCCTAGGATTATTTTTATAAAACTGAGAGAAAAAAACCAGACTTTGGGATTGAGGGTTGTAAACATGAGGGAGTGTCTAAAGTACAGGTTTGCCCCGAGTTCTTACGAAACGGGGAAGGAACGTGAATTATAAACGTGTAAGATTATATTGATCACTATGAAAAGCCACCATCGTGTTTGAAGCGGGCATCCAACCTGTTCCTGGTGGCTGCTACACCAGCGTTGTGGTTGTAGTGTCGAAAGACTTGGAAACTGAAGTATGAAGGGCAGAGTAGCTGCAGAGCGGTGGCAGTCAATAAGAGGGTGTCTGATTTGTGGTGGATTGGGCCAGATTGGACGTTAAGCAGGCTGTCAGAGCCAGCCAAGGGAGGGAAGGGGGGGGGGGGGGGGCACAGGAAGGAAGGGGCTGAACAAATGAGTTCGGTTCACCCGCCACAATACTATAGTCCCCCTTGTGAGGGAGAACAATCGGGGCTGGCCACGTTATGATTGTTAGCCTTTGTCGTCTGTCTGTCTGTTGTAGGGTTGGGAACACAGGGTGGGATTTTGCCTTTCAGTTGTATCGTGTTTCTCTAAACCTGTTTTTGCTTGCTTTTCAAGCATGTTCTCTCGTTTTAATGGAGGGTTTTACGTATACAACTAAAAGGAAAGCCAGTTAACCCACGGCCGTCTAGACTATAGTAGACAGGGGTTCAGTAGTACAGAGGGCAGTGGTTAATCTATACATTTACTCAAATAATTGCCAGGATTTAGTTTTGCAGTGGCACCTTTTACGTATTATACTAAAAGGTCATCAGGGGCGAGGGATGCTAGGTTTATCCATACGCTACCCCCCAACCTTTTTTCCCCATCCCTTACTCCACGTACTCATCTTTTAAAATAACACCCCCCACCCCCCACCCCCCGCGCTTGTTCATCCATGAGAAAAGCCTTTTGCTATGTCTTCTACACCATTACCAAAAACAACTGACTATACAACAAAGTGTTCGCACTCCGCAGCTGACTGAAACCGGTTTTTTACTCCCACCCTTCCACCTACACTACAGCTGGGGGGATCCTTGTGAATTCACTCACTGCCTACAACAACACTAACACTTCCCACCTTTTCACTTTCCAGGTGGGAAATAAGAAAGTTGCCTTCATTCTTTGCAAGGTTTGTAGGCTGCGAAGTTATCACTCTTTGTAACATTTAGGCTTTTTGCTATTACTCCACCACCCCTCATACGTACCGATGTGGGTCTCAGTCATAGAAGTCATACTACAGCTCTATGGTCTCAGTCTCCCGAGGACTATGTAGCGGCAGACAAGCAGCAGTGTATGCACTGTGTCTAAGCTCATGTAACAGGAATGGCTTGTAACGGGTTTACTGGGGCAGAAAACGGTACTAGACTAGAGAGATGGGAGGAGTAAAGGGGAAAGGTTGAAAAGGGCTGAGTACACACAGAGGAAGAAAGTGAGAGGGAAGAAGAGAGGAAGGAAGGGGGGTGGGGGTGATTGCCATGGAAGCCACCGGGGTCAGGCAGGGTAGCTGGGTCCCCGGGGGCAGGGCCGGGGGTGTGTTTAATGGCCGTGTTGATGTGTGAAATGAAGGCGGCCACCTTGTGAGCACGGGGAAAGCGCTTCACGCCTCGCTGCCTGCTCCATCACGCCTCAGCGGGCACCATCACCCGCTGTCCGCCTGCTTGACTGCTGGGCCACAATGTCTCCACCCCCCCTCCCCTCCCCACGAAGCCCCTGGTTCCCTCCCCTTACACCCTCCCCTATATCCTTTCCAGCCTTTGTGTCGTGTTGGTGGCACAGGTCTTTTCTCGAAACTTTCCACTCTTTTTTAGCCCTTTGGATCAGCGTGGAACCAAAGACACATAGACCTTACGCACTAAGCGTCTTTGGTTGAACTACACGGCTGTACTCTGGCAATCCAAGTTGACTCTAGTTTCCATTTTAACCCCCCAGAAACTAATGACATTTTTGTTTTTTAATTGCTCGTCTTAACCTGAAACTGTTCAGCTGGCGACAATGTAAGTGACGTGTGTACATATCGAGGGGTGAATGACAGAACTGCCAATCTGTGTTCTTTATTCCTTTTGAGATAGACCGTTCTGGCAGGCACCCCTCGACATTATCTAGTGACGGACCAAGCTCTAAGGGCTTTACAGAATCTCACAACTGTCTGTCCAGTCTTGCATAATTATAATCCAAGCAACGTCTTTTAGGGAGCTGGTCATGAGTTTTCAGCACCATTTATGCTCGCAATACCATAACATAACCACCGCATGTTTTTTTTTAATATTCCAAATTACATTCATACGTATGCTACTTATTGACGTGATTTAACAGAAGGTTGGGGTGTGTGAGGGTGTGTGTCGCTGAATATTATAATGTAAGAACTGTGGCTGATAATAAAGTCCATGTCTCGTGCTGATGATTTGATAATTCGTTTCAACACAGCAACAACACTTTTAAATCGATAACTCGGCTAGAACGCTTCCCCCCCCACGCACCACCCCCCCCCCACCCCCCCCCCCCCCCCCCCCCCCCCACCCCCCACCCCCCCCCCCCCCCTCCACGACCTCAAGATATCAGACCCACACACTGCGAATAAAACGGAGATGGGAATGAGAAAAAACACACCCCCCCCCCTGGGTGGGGAGATGAGATTGGGAGGCGGGAGCTTATTTTATTCCAATCAAAGTAGCGTGCTGGGGGGAAAGCTTGTGTGTTGACTCATCGCGGGGATCTTGGAGGCTCAGCAAACATCGATCGGGGAACGACATCAAGACCAGTCAAGTGGGATAACGTGATGGAAGACATGTCAAAAGAAAATAAGACAGTGTGTGGGAAAAAAAAGGCAGCGGAATAAACGGTTTAAAAGCGTTGAAAGCGCAGGGTAGTATAATAAAAAATAACTTCGAGGGGCATTCAGCAGAGGGTACTATTAGCCTTAATCCTTTAGTACCTTCTAGTACATACCCCTCCGACTATGATCGAGTGGTTGGCCTCTGTGTTTGAACGATTAAGGCTATCATATCTCTAGCTTTACTTCCCCACACCTCCGTTTTAGCGCCTCCTATACTTCCCCAAGCTTGGTGAAATGGTAGTCAATTGATCGGTACCCTAGGTTGTTAAGCCACAGTGATCTGTCCACAACTGACGGGGTGCCTGGACATTGTACTGGTTGGAAGGCTCTGTGCAATTCTGCGAAGTCGAGACGACTTGGTTGCAACATTTGGGCTTGTAAAAGTTTCCTGCAGTCATCCCGTGGTGGGTGTTCGACTTGCAGGAAGAGCAGAATTGTCCCAGATGGGTAAAACCGTTTGCCCACTGTTGGAGCCCCTGCTCTGCTGTGAACCAGTGGACCCAACTACTTGCTGTAGTTTTGGCCTATATGTTCATCATGGGCTAGAGTGTACCTATCACTTAGCTGGATGAGGTCCTTGTGGCCCGTTCGGCAGTAAAAGTGCGTAACTCTTGGTTTCACGCAGCTGCTCGCCAATAAGTTCCCGTAAATCCTCATAGGACTCTGATTTGGCAGAAAAGGACACCCATGTCAGATAGTTCCCCAGTCTATCTGAAAATTGGGCATAGGACTATCCCCTGGCTCGTCTGGTTGACCGGAACTGGTAGGCGTAAGAAATCACAAGTGGTTGAGCAGGGCTTGCTCTAAATGGCCGCGTTTTACGGTAATTTGGCTTGACGGAAATTAAAAGACTCCCACTCTCATCAGTCTGACAAAAGGGTTCAAATTATTTGACACTTTTACTTTTATTTAGCAAGCTCAAAAATCTGCATAAGATTATGAAACAATAATCGAATAAAGCATCGATAGACTCTGTTGCCTCATTGAATGCGCAAAACAAAATGATGGTTATGGCCCAGGTATGAAATCCGAGGGGGAAAATTTTGAGGGGCAGCATTCACAGAGACTTATGTCTTTCTATAAGGTTCGCCCCATGCCGGAGTTCAGGGTTACTAATTACGTTTATTGTCCGTAGGAGCGGCCTCAAGTTCAAGTTCTTTATGATTGGCCTCCTGCAGTCAGGTAGACTTAGCTGTTTGAACTTCTGGGTAAGGATTTGCTAGTCAGCGTCGAGAGTAGCTCCCAGTCGTTACGATTACGGCTTCGCGGGATGGCACGGTTTGTCAAGCGTGAGTCTCCTCGCGGATTCTGAGTGCAGGTTGTCTTGAGCGACATGAGATCTCTGTCTTGGTCTTTCTGGGCCTCCTGAGTCCTCCCGGGCTTTGTAATCTTCTTGAGCCTCACGGGCTGCCCTGCCGATAATTCACAGGAGAAGGTGGATGTTTTCTCTATGGCTTATTCAGACAAGGCAAAATTGGCTCAGTCTTGGCAGGACAATCCTAGTGATTACCCAACCGGCTTGAAGGCTTCCCTTGTACAATTAGCACTCACAGCCATAGTTAATAAATACAACTGAATTTCAGTTTAAACAAAGCTGCTGAGATGTATCAGTAAAACATAAAAAGGTGATCAAGACATCATCAGAAATAGCATCCACATCAACCCTGGAGTCAGGACTGGTATTCATAAAAGTGCAAGATTGCGGCCCATAGGTTTCCTACTAAAAATTAGTGCAAGATTGGACGGCCCATAGGTTTCCTACAAAAAATAGACTAAAGGGTTAGTAGGCATAACTCCGACTTCTGGTACCAAAAGTGTAAGTCAAAAACGACCCCCCCAAATAATCAGTGCACGAGGTAATAGAACAGAATGTTTACCACTTCATTTCAATACTTTTACATATCTACTCCTTATTAGCCCACATTGAACATAGGATCTAGATCAAAACTACCTTCCCGGCCCCTTTTCAGTCAAACAAAACAGATCTCAATCACCTGCCATCAATAATACTTACTAGCTGGTCTTATGAAATACTGGTGGTGAGTGTTGCTCTAAATGGCCGACGTTTCAGCAGTCTTGTTTGACAACTTTTTCTCACCACGCCAATTATCAGCCTTCTGACTAAAGGGTTCAGGACAATGAAAGACTGCTATTGGTGTATTACAGTCCATACGTGCATAAGATTATGCTGTTCTAAATGTACTGAAGTTCAATCACGCGCCTATTCAAAATATGGATTAAAAACCAATGCACATTCCGAAAGACATTCCTAAGACTTGTGTCTTCAATAAGGTTCGCCCCATGCCCAAAGGTTACTAATAACCTCGGTTGTCACTTTCTTGTGATGTCAGGTGGAAAAGCTGGGCTAGGGGGGGTGAGAGTAGATAACCTCGGTAGATATTACGTGCCGACCGGGAACGGTTCAAAGAGATAACGCCCTTCCGCGGCTTTCGTTTGAAGTTTGTCTTGGCGACGGGCAATGGTACTTGGTGGCTGGACAGAGAAATGAAAAGGAGAAGGGGGGGGAGGGGGGGGTGATAGATAAGAGGAGAAGGAAATGCGGGTCTCTATGGCTTAGACACTAACGTCTTCAGAGGCCCCCCGAAGAAAAGATTCCCAACCGGCTTGAAGGCTTTCCTTGTGGAACGCCGACTACACTTTCGACTGGGGCGACAGGGACAAATTAGTTAACAGACTGAGTCAGTAAAACATAAAATGGTGGAACAAGACAACCTCTCGCATACACAGAGTTGGAAAGGAACAGGTGGGTTATGAAGATCGGCCCAGTGGAATGTATTGCGCCTGAGGTTGGTGCTACTAAAAAAAGACAATACTGTGTTGAGTTAAAACCCGGTTCTGGTAAAAAGAGTTAAAATCAAAAACACACACACAAATAATCAGTTGAGCGTGTTTTAACATTTTAGCAATGCGTTTAGGGTAGAGTTAGCTACTAGCTCTATGCCCCGTGGCCCTGTTGTAGTATAGCCCAACTTACAATTGTCGTCTGCCGTTTTTATGGATCGTCTGCTTGACTGCTTTTTGTGCGGCAACAGTGGCGCCGCCACAGGAAAAATGTGGAAGCCACTTGACCCCGAAAGCTGATCACAATACGTGGGGCCTTTCCAGCGGTAGCTTATTGACGTGCTGGGATCGTAACAGACAAATTGCCAGTTCGCTGTGATCGATTTCACCAGACTCTCCCCCTGCCTGCCCCCCCCCCCCCCCCCCTCTCTTGAACAACTCCATTTGTGCTGTTTCTGGGCTCTCTCACATCTGTCTTTTCACTCGAGGGCACAATGTGAATGGACTTGGCGACAAGGTACTTCAACAAGTTAGATTCCTCCTTTTCCATGTAATGGCTTGCCTGGTCATGTTGGTTGGGAAATGTTTTTTTTTTTATGGCTACAGACTACAGTCAAGGAGAGGAAAACTAGAGCTACGGGCGGTTTGCATAGGGAGGGGGATTAATTGATCATGGGCTCAATCCATTGGTAAAGTATCTGCCGTTCAGCTGATGACTGTCTAATGGAGGGAGCTGTTATATCCACCCGTCCAGCTTAGTGCCTCTTCTTGACAAAGAAAAGGAACCAGAAAGAAATATACAAATTAAGAGAATGCTGTTTCTCTGAACTTGTATACACATGCTAGTTGAATCCCCTATGCAATTCCACAAAGAACAACTGCTGTTTTAAAGAAACAAAATACAACACTGTCAGTAATAAACAATCATCATTGTTTTTAAAGCCAAAATAAATGAACAGCTTTTAACTTCTAAGGACGTAGAAGACATCATTTCGTTCTGTCTGTCTGTGTCTGTCTGTCTCTCTCTCTCTCTCTCTCTCTCTCTCTCTCTCTCTCTCTCTCTCTCTCTCTCTCTCTCTCTCTCTCTCTCCGCTCTCTCTCTCTCTCTCTCTCTCTCTCTCTCTCTCTCTCTCTCTCTCTCTCTCTCTCTCTCTCTCTCTCTCTCTCTCTCTCTCTCTCTCTCTCTCTCTCTCTCTCTCTCTCTCTCTCTCGCTCGCTCCCTCTCTCCCTCTCTTTGAACTGATATACATGTACATACTATAAGAACTTGTATGCATGTATGTGTGAGTGCATAGGTTGGGGGGGGGGAGACTGGGAGATTGGGGGGGGGGGGGGGGGGGGGTTTCTTTAATCTTGAATTGCTGTTGTGTGTCCATTTTTGCCTTGTATTCTATTACTTTGTATATTTTTGTCACTATTGTTGCCTTTTTTTTTTTTTTTATGTTTCTGTTCTGTTCATCATTTTCTTCATTAATTGTTGTTTATTTGCTTGAGGGCAATGGTGTAAAAAAAAAGCTACCCAGCTTATCTGTTTTACCCTCAATAAAAACATTCGTATTCTTTCTCTCTCCTCCCCCCTCCCATCTCTCTCTCTCTCTGTAGTAGAAGATGAGTAAACACACGATGAAGCGGATCTAGGAAACAATGGTGGCACAACTGTAGCTAATCGTGCCTCAGGTGATAAAGCAGTAAGAGGGGACAGGCATAGACAGGGGGAGGGCTAGCTGGACACTCCACAGGTCTTCAAGGACCACTTGGCTACAGATTGGGGATTACTCTGGTAGCTTTCCCCCTACATGGTGTGTGTGTGTGTGCGTGTGCGTGCGTGCGTGTGCGCGCGCGTGTGTGTGATATCAGAGACACACTCTCTGGTGATATGAAGCCACCCCATACCCTCTGTCCAGTGGGGGTGGGTTGGTTGGTTTTGAGTGGAGTGGAGAGGCAATGCCATGATATGTTGGCCCTGGCCTGACCACCACTCCAGCGCTGTGGAGCATATGGACTGGCACTGCTAGTAGCTGAGGCTGTTGTGGAGGAGGGTCCCTTCACCCCCCCTCCCCCACAGCGGCACACAAATGCTTACACATGCACGCACAAACACACACACGCACAAACACACACATATACACACTGGCTGACACATTCACTCTCGCGCACGCATGCGTGCACACGCACACAAACTCACACTCACGCACGCATGCGCGCACGCACACACACATGCATACATGCATGCGCGCACACACACACTTTTTCAAAGGGTGGTCAAACACTGCAGTGCATTTGAGAAGAGAAGGGCGCAGCTACCCTCACACCCAGAGACCCTCACACGCTGGTCAGCCCGTACAGTTTGCTCACTGTTCGCATGGTCTGGACAATTCATTATCAGTAAAGTAATCTACTACGTCGACAACAACAGTGAAGAATGAAAAGGTTTCATTCCCTTTTAACGAACTTTGAAACACACGTTACACAGTGATGGCAGTTACTCTTAGCTATGCTGAAGTATCCTTAAGTATTCAAGGTTATAAGATTTGTATTATTGTTTCCAAAAAATAAGTACTGAAGTGGCGGAGAAAGGAATGGAGCATTCAGATTCAGTGCGGAAAATGTCAACAAGTGATGCTTTTTGTTAGTTTTCAAAAAACAGTCATCAACGTCATTCCACTCCTTTCTAGACAAATTGACATAGGCTAGAACACCAAGGCTACATCAAAATGTTGTTATGCTCTGCGTAGTTATGCGGGGATTGTTTTTAGCCTTGACAAGCTCCTAGCATAAGATCACCGGTCTCCCGAATCCTCCGAAGTCCGAGTGTGGCTGCACACGTGGCATGGTAATCAAAAACGGTCACACACGTAATGTTCTCATCCCTAGCTGGTGCATTTGTACCATAGTGTTCAAGTGCTTCGGCTGTTTGGATGATCCCTGGAGTCTTTTAGCCAGGGTACGACAACAACAAAATCAGAGTGCGTTTATAGGAGGATGGGGATGAATGATATTGCTAAGGGATTCAGGGTTGAAGTATGTTTTTTTTCTCCATTTTAAGTGATCGCTTGATGCCTTTTCCCACGATTTTTTGACTTAAACTGTTTATTTAAACCAAGCGTGTTTTTCCTCAATGGATGATGGGTGTACTCAATAAAATCAAAGAAATTAATGTGTTCACTGACCTTGGCAAGTATTCTTTCTGATAATGATGGTACATTACTTGACTATCCACAGTCCAGGTCCAAGTTGCCTTCATTACACAAAGTGCTAATTGAAGGGGCTGAAGTGGGACTAGCTTTGGCCTTGTACACTAACCAGCAAGGAGTGAAGTGGCCTCTTGAGGAGGGCTAAGTGAGTCCTTGGAGAGAGTAACCATGATTGGAGACTTGTATATTGTCCTGGCAGCCTGGCTGGGATGGACAGTCCTCTCCATTGACCACTTATTATGAGCACCCTTCATGATGCTATTTAAACTTTTTTGTGGGGTAGATTCCAGGGCCTTGAGTGCTGTGAAGAATTAAGCTTTCTGGTTTATTGATAGGTACTTGATATTAAAGCTATAAGTAATATTGTTGTTGGTAAAAATGGTCAGTCTTTGTTTGTTCCCAAACGGAGGGGCGGGAACTGTTGTTGTTTGATTGATTTATTTAGAAAATATATACAGCTTGTTGAACTCTGGTTAATAAATCAGTTATGTGGTAACTGTGTTGGCTGTTTTGCCATTCATGGCGCAACTGTTACCCGACGTTGATGACTACAGTGAAGGAAGGGCAGGGTTAAAATGAAAGCAACATCGGAAATGTGCACACGCCCACATTCGCGTATGCATGCGCGCATGCACCCCCCCTCCCCTCTCTCCCGCACACGCGCATACTCACGCAGTTTATTCAGCAAGCTTTGCTGTGTGGATAGGTGCATTTTCCTTTAGCAAAAGACTCCTTTTCAGATCTGTCATGCAGGCAATTGTTCTGTGACAGCTTCCTTGAGCCGTCACCGTTCTGAGGCATAATGATGTCTCTTAGCAAACTAGGTCGTGTTCTAGTTTCT
>CM065702.1:35696771-35701771 GCA_017654935.2 Phymorhynchus buccinoides
CTCTTACCCATCTTAAATGGTCAACCTTATCCCTGACACATTTTGGTGGAAGATTTCTGACAGGAACATTTTTGGCTATACAGAGCTCATAGGCAGTTATAAATTAGAAACATCAATGTTCATGATTTATCTGCCTCAAGTCAGAAGGAAGTCAGGTTCCAACTAGGGTAGCATTTTAGTCATGGCAGTCGTGATGCACTCCACACCTATCTGCCCCCCTCACCTCCCCCTGCTCCTCTGGTCTTTAGGGTGGAGAGATCGGAGCCTTACCTCTCAGAACTTTGTAGACACCCAGGACAAAAATATCCCTGATAGTACGACATTCTCTGAAACTGGTTTGATTGGCTTTAACTCATTTGCATCGCAACGATTTTGAATTATTAAAAAAACTCACAAATCACTCCAGCCATAAACAAAAGGAAAAATGAAAGAAGATTACAGGTTTTTATTTCAGGTTTAGACATACGGAAGTGGTAGATCAGACTTTTTTTATATATAGACTTTATATGGAAAAAAACTCTCGACACCGATGGGTTTTCCCACAACAAACCACTACAAAAGCAAAGTCAGAGGCAAAATTGTGGTATAAGTGAGCGAAGCGAGTTTAGAAGTGACCAAGGTATGATGTGCACACAGATGTACTTCCCTTGAAGCAAATGCATCAAATTGACGGCTATCTATTAATTCCGCACATATGACTGGAATTACTTTAATAAGTTAAGGTTTACCGTTAACCTTTTCTTAGCCTAAGTAGCCAAGAAGTAGTGTGAGTGAACTTGTTAGAGGTTCCCTATGTTGATGTGGTTGACATACTTTCGATGCCAAACATAATCATGCATGCAATGCATGCATGCATGTATTCATGACTGCAACATGACACGCAGACTGAATGTTCTAGTTTTCCTCATTCTCAGACACTGACACCCATGTCTCTGTGTGTGTGTGCAGGCAAGTACTCATTCCAGTTCTGGTCAAGGCTACGTGGTATGTATTATTCACTATTGTCTGTCTGTTAGTCAGTCTCTCTGTGTGTTAAAGGATGCCTGTTGGGTACCCGCCTGTTGATGCCTGTTGATCGCTAGCCACACACACACAGGCATACGCACTTACTCACTCACATACTTTTGTTTTAATAATAATAATAATAATAATAATAATAATAATAATAATAAATAAAGCTTATATATCGCTTTTCAATGAAAAATTCATCCTCAGAGCGCTTTACAAATATTTTGAGAATAAAAGGGGAAAAAAGTAGAAGAAAACATAATTACAAAACTTAACAATAATAATTTAGCAACAATTTAACAATTAAAAGTGAAAGTGAAAAAGGACATGCCGGTCCTCCCCCTTCCCCCGCCTCGCCCCCTCATCTTTTCTTCACATACACTTTTTAGACACTCAGGGACACTCAAAATGTCTTCTGTGCTGTTTTTATTTCTTTCCGCATGTCTCTAGGGTGGAGCAATATGTGATGGAGAGAAAATTGAAATGCTGATGTTGATGGTTTTTGTGGGGTTGGATGGTTTGTTTTTGTGAGGCTAACTATTAAACATTGTATCTTCCCCAATTTTGTATCTTCCCCAATTTTGTGTTCCTTTTTGTAAGATGACTAACAATAACATCCCATCTGATTCGTTCTGGAAGTGTCCTTGCTGTTTTGTAAGGCAAGTAGCCTTCCCCTTTTTCTGTTCAATGCTCTGCTTTTGCCATGTTTGCTTGGGTTCAATAGGAACACACGTTGTCATTGCAGTTCAACTTTTAGTTTTCAGCTGATGGAAAGGGTAAACATGTCGGCAAAGATGTAGATTAGTAAAACGCGCACACGCACACGCACACGCACACACACACACACATACATACACACAGCATTAATAATTTTCACAGATAAGGAACATTCTGTCAGTTTTGGGGAAAGGGATTAGGTTTAGGATCTGATCAGTCTAGTAGGATTATTTTCGTTAAACTGAAAGAAGCAGACTTTTAGATTGAGGGTCGCAAGCAGGAAGTGGGCCTGGGGTGTCGAAAGCATATCTTTGCCAACCTGTCTGCTGACTTTAGCTGGGGTGTACTGTAGGTCAAGACTGGGATGAAGACCAGCGACATACATATTCTTAGATTTATGTGATGAGGACAAGTTGCAGTGAGTCAAGCTGTGAAATCTCCTGTAGCTGGTGTTAGTGGCAGAGAAACCCTCCCCAGTGTGTTACTGTTAAAGCCACAGGCCAACAGATAGCAAGAGCAGAGGATGGAGAGGGTATGGTGAGAGAGAAAACAAGGCTTTGCACTGCATTGTAATAGAGGGAGTTGTCAATATCGGTGGGGGCTGATTGGTGTTGTCTGAACAGAGCCCAGTAAACACACACCAGACCTTGTTGAAAAGGGGGGTGTTGGGTTACCCTGTACTGTAGGAACAGGATAATAGTGTAGAGAAATGGGGGTAACTTCAGGGTTTCTGAAAACGTAGAGATTGTGCGTATTTACGCAATATAGCTCTTCAAATCACCCCCTAGAATCTCAGGCCATGCGTGAGATTTACCCTTTAGAATGTCAAACAGGGGGAGAGATGACCCATTAAAATGGTGATTTGTTTGCTCCCACAGCCATTATATTTCCGTAAGCTAACGACATTGCTTGTATTTCAATGGTCTGCTAGGGCTATCTAGGCTGGAGTTGCTAGCCAAGATCTAAAATTGTACAAGATCATGCAGAAAGAAGCCCTAATCGTTGAAAGCTCACTGCTCATCAGCAGACCCTTGTCTCGGCATCCAATACAATCGTTTCATAATGATACACTTCATATTCCTTTCTCAAGGCTCTTTAAGCTTGGCTACAGTCTGTATGCGTGTGTGTATGCAAGTTTGTGCAGCAGTATGCCTGTGTGTGTATGTGTCAGGCATGAGATGTTTCGGTCTTTAGGCTGATTTCAGGCTTTTTGTGGCCCCAGAAGTAATTTGTACATCAAAAAGAGACCAATTGGGATAGAAATACTTGTTATATATGAATAAAAAGGAACTAAATAATTATATCAATTCTACTTCTAATGTTGTTTCTAAGGCTTTGATTACAAAAAAGCTTCTGTTTCAGGGGGTTTCAGCCTTTTTTTCTGCCTAAATCATAATTTCTCAATCTCATGCCTGATGCATGCATGTGTGTGTGTGTGTGTGTGTGTGTTGTGTGGACGTGCGCGTGTGTGTGTGTGTGTGTGTGTGTGTATTGTGTGGATGTGCGCGTGCATGTGTGTGTGTGTGTGTGTGTGTGTTGTGTGGACGTGCGCATGCATGTGTGTGTCGTGTGTGTGTGTTGTGTGGACGTGCATGTGTGTGTCGTGTGTGTGTGTGTGTGTATTGTGTGGACGTGCGCGTG
The DNA here is from genome assembly GCA_017654935.2 of Phymorhynchus buccinoides. NCBI lineage: Eukaryota > Metazoa > Mollusca > Gastropoda > Neogastropoda > Raphitomidae > Phymorhynchus > Phymorhynchus buccinoides. The sequence continues at coordinate 35,700,138 of CM065702.1, forward strand.
CATGTGTGTGTGTCATATGTGTGTAAGGGCGTACGAGAGAAGTGGGTGGAGTTTCTCCCAAGTTTTCCTTTTGACCCTTTAAAATTTTAAACAGGGGGTGAAAATACCCCTTAATGACAGGGGGTGAGTGTACAAAGAAGAAATCAGAAACCCTGAGCTTACACAAACACCAGAAGTCACCATTTTTTGTGGATAAGAGCCAGAGAGTATTTTCAGCCTTCTTTTATTTCTATTGGGATAGAACCTTCTGGATTTCACCCAAAGCAAGGGGAGGAGTTGTCTTGCTTTTTCTCTGAATAATGAGGTAAGGTATTAGGGGGCCTTGTTTCACCTGGTACACTCCACTCCACTTACAACCTTGTCAACAGGTAAAGAAAGTCACAGCAGGCGAATTCGTCAGGTGAAAGTCAGGTATTATCACCAAGTGGAACGGAGCACGCTGGTAGTACCTTATTGTGGCTTTCACCCACAGCCATCAGAAAGGCAGGGGCCAAGCAAAGAGCACTATTATAAAGGCCAGGTTGTCAGTCTGTCGTCTCCTTGTAGATCACATCACATGCTTCTTTTGCCCTGTCCTGTTGTCTTAGTAACCCTGTCAACTGAGAGAGAGACAGAGACATTTAAGATATTGATTTAAAAAAAATGTTGCATGTTAAGCCAACCAATGTGGAACCTGGGAAATATGATTGTAAACAAAATTAGGCATCCTAGTACTTTAGACCTCCCCCCAACCTTCTCATGTTTACAACCTCAATCTTTAAAGTCTGCTTCTTTCAGTTTTATGAAAACAATCTTAGGCTAATCCTAACCCTTCCCAAGAAAGGCAGAATGTTGCTTCTCAGCGAAAATATTCAGTGCAAACATTTGAAGGGTAGAGTACAAGGTAGCTTAAAATAAGTGTTTTTTCACATGCACGCACGCAAACGTAAACAGATTAATTAGTGTCCCCCCATCCCACACACAAAATAATGTTGCACTATAATCTCAAAACATTTTTTTCTTTTTATGATTTGTGTTCACAAATGCATGCCTTGCTCTTTGGTTTCAACTTGGTTGTATAATTTACGCTAGAGGGGAAGTATTATTTTTTGATCTTGTTGATTTTTTTGCTCCTTCTGTTGCCTGCTTTTTGCTCCTTTTGCTATATTTGCTGTTTGCTGTTTAATTGTTTGTCTGTGTTGATAAAGGCGCATTCGCCGAAATATCCAGTAGTTTTGTTTTGTCTCTTGTGAATAAAATAACGTCACTTTGCACTTGTCGTGTAGTTGTTTGTTTGTTTGTTGTATGTTCCAGTGACATTGCAGTCTGTTTGAGGTGGGTGTTTTTGCACTATAATTGGTTTATTCCCTGTTTTAAATACAGTCCAGAGGGAGAGCCTCAATGTGAAAAGCTGAACACAATGCGAGCCTGTTTTTGGGTGGCATTGATCTGATTGCATTGACAGAACAATCCTGGTTTGTTTGGCTTTCAAGGGTCTCCCCTCTCCCTTCTCAACACAAGGAGTTCTCCTTTCTTCTCAGTGTTTCTTTAACCGCTCTCCATGCCAGTTTACCACACTCAGGGAGGGCAAAGGGTCTTGTGGGACTCTAAAGAGAGGAGGTGTTGTTTCAATAAATATTTGATGGGCCAATATA
>CM065702.1:35706771-35741771 GCA_017654935.2 Phymorhynchus buccinoides
CCCTTAGCTACCTACATGACCCAGCCAGTTAGGGCCCGTATTATAACTGTTGTAGAAACTTTAGGTTTGTTAGGCCCGTGTGTGTGTGTGTGTGTGTGTGTGTGTGTGTGTGTGTGTGTGACTCTGTGTGTGTGCGTGCGTACGTGCGTGTGTTGTTAGCATTGTCTTGAGGGAGCTTGTAGTCCATTTTCAGCCTGGCCAGATCTCATCACAGCTTGGGCTGTCCCCCCCATCCCCCACCCCCCTGATGTGCCCCAGGAGGCCTTGCCTGTGCCCGCCTGCCCTCCATGTAATAGCTGCTGCACATGCAATACGGAGCTCACCATTACATGTGGTGCTTTCCTTCACTCCCCTCACTAGTAGTGCCCTGTCTGCTGTCATCCAAGTTCTTTCACAGCCATTGTCACTTCACTTCTTCACCCAAGTCCTGACTGACTTTCTACAGACAGGCCAAATTGCTAGTACAGTAGCACACAAATATGTAGGAAACGTTTGCACGAAGACGGCAAGAGTTAGAAAAAAGTGTTTCACTCTGTTTTTGTTTTTAAATATTTTAAAGTTTGAGTTCTTAAGTGTGTGTGTGCGTGCGTACGTGTGTGTTGTGTTGTTTTTACAAGAACAACTTGGATAAAAAGTTTACACACACAGGCAGTTTAGGTCAACATAAATCAGAAAAAACCCTGTCAAGGTGAAGAAAAGAATCTTATCTTATCCCTTATCGGGATTAGTTTTTTGTAAGATGGGTGGATACATGTGGTCTACTTTTCTACCTAAGGCATTATCCTGTGAATGAATTCAACTGTTTAGAAAACAGTTTTCACTTGGAAGGCTACACTACGTGCAAGGAAAGTCGACTGTTGCCCCCTCCCTCTTTTCCTCTCTTTCAAACAGCTAAGCTCTAAACCCTAACTGACAATACACGAAAACGCGGCTATGTCAGATCGCCTCATGGTAGCACTGATGTGTGAAGTCAACCCCATGTTGTGTGTGTGTGCCTTTCTTGTTTCTTTGGGTTTTTCTTTCTGTCTTTTTTCTTGCGAATAAACTAGGTTTGGTGCAGATCGGATGTGGGTGTTTGTCAGGCGTGTTTTGTAGGCTGGTTTAGAGGGATACCCACACCCCGGTATCCAGGTGGAAACCGAAGACAGTGCGATCTAATTCACGCCCACAAGCGCCAGTCCTGCTTGGAGGGAAAAGAACCCGCGTGTTTAGGTCTCTTTTTCTCACCTTTCCCCCAGCTGCTTTGTGTGTGTGTTTATAATAAGTGTGTGTTTGTGTGTGAGTGCACGTGTGCGCGCGTGTGGGCCTGAGTGTGCTCGTACATGTAAGTGTGTATGTGTGCGGGTGCACAAGTGTGCATACAAGCATTCCAGCTCGCATAATAATAATAATTATTCTGACAAGCTTGGATACATGTGCTGCTCTTGTCTTCTTTAGCAGACGTATTCTCTTTTCCATTTACTGTGCTTTCTCTTCTTTAGCAGACGTATTCTCTTTTCTCTCTTCTTTTGCAGACGTATTCTCTTTTCTCTCTTCTTTTGCAGACGTATTCTCTTTTCTCTCTTCTTTTGCAGACGTATTCTCTTTTCCATTTACTGTGCTTTCTCTTCTTTTGCAGACGTATTCTCTTTTCTCTCTTCTTTTGCAGACGTATTCTCTTTTCCATTTACTGTGCTTTCTCTTCTTTTGCAGACGTATTCTCTTTTCCATTTACTGTGCTTTCTCTTCTTTTGCAGACGTATTCTCTTTTCTCTCTTCTTTTGCAGACGTATTCTCTTTTCTCTCTTCTTTTGCAGACGTATTCTCTTTTCCATTTACTGTGCTTTCTCTTCTTTAGCAGACGTATTCTCTTTTCTCTCTTCTTTTGCAGACGTATTCTCTTTTCCATTTACTGTGCTTTCTCTTCTTTTGCAGACGTATTCTCTTTTCTCTCTTCTTTTGCAGACGTATTCTCTTTTCTCTCTTCTTTTGCAGACGTATTCTCTTTTCCATTTACTGTGCTTTCTCTTCTTTAGCAGACGTATTCTCTTTTCTCTCTTCTTTTGCAGACGTATTCTCTTTTCTCTCTTCTTTTGCAGACGTATTCTCTTTTCCATTTACTGTGCTTTCTGTTTTGTTTTCCCTGCTGTGTCAGTCTACATAGGTAATGGTCTCAATACACGTTAACATTTTTCAGTCTCCCCCCCCCTGGCAACTCAGTGATAGCCACCCATAAGATCACTTGCATTTCACTGTGTTGCCGTGGGGAAAGAGTGAGACCTTAACATTTCTGTCACTGTTATCAGTTATACAAGAAAATAAAGAACACAAACGCCTATATTCTAGTTTGCAGCGAATTTTCAAGCGTCTTACACACTTTTCTTCAGGCCCCATTGTCAGTTAGGTTACTTTTCAAGCAACACTTGTTTAAGATAGTGATAACTGTGATGATACTGATAATGATAATAATAATAATGCTGGTTTCACTTTCTCGATCTGTGCAGTTCTAACTTGCGAGATATTGGTAAAACAAATGTGGGCGGGGGTGCTGGTTTGTAGGGACACAAAGCCTTACAACCCTTCAATGGAGAAACAAAATGAAATGAACGTTTCATCAAAGATTGTATTACCCTCTATTTTTAACCCTCTTTGGTTTCATTCACAAAAAGGCAAAGTCCTGCACGAACAAAGGGCACTAGCATTATGGTAGCCAATAACCATTGATATCATATTCCACACAATGGTACTTCTTACTTAAATCAAGGAGCTTACTATACTGAGTGTCTTTGCAAAGCACCATACATGAAATCAGTCATCACCATAACATGATGGAGAAAGGAACAAAGACGAGGGCGTATCCGAGCGGCAGACATGTCCTTTCCCGGTTTCCCTACACACGATTCTTCCCTGGTAACCTACCACACCCGGTTGTGAATCAGGGGCTAAAAAAGCCACAAGGGCCCTTAGGGACAAATAAAACCAGACAGACCCAGACAAATTTATACTCCTTTTGGCCAGTGTTCTGAGAAAGAACAAAAAGAAAGAAAGAACGCATTGTGATGGAGAGACAGAGGGGTGTGAAGAAAGTTCATCACTCGGGGTCCACCATAAACCTCCCCTGCCTTGACACACCTAAGTCACCCTGACTGACAGGCCCGTCTGGATAGGGAAGGATAGTACATAGGATGGGGTAGAGGGGAGGAAGGGGGGGGGGGGGGGGTTACAAAGGGTTAAGACAGTACAGGAAAACGAGGGAGACGGGGGGAAAAGAAAATACATTTATGGGAAGAATAGAGGTGACAGAAAAAATGAGACAAAGGGAGAGGATGGGAGAGGCAGAAAGGGAGAGGATGGGAGAGGCAGAAAGGGAGAGGATGGGAGAGGCAGAAAGGGAGAGGATGGGAGAGACAGAAAGAGAGAGGATGGGAGAGGCAGAAAGGGAGAGGATGGGAGAGGCAGAAAGGGAGAGGATGGGAGAGGCAGAAAGGGAGAGGATGGGAGAGGCAGAAAGGGAGAGGATGGGAGAGACAGAAAGAGAGAGAGGATGGGAGAGACAGAAAGAGAGAGAGGATGGGAGAGGCAGAAAGGGAGATGATGGGAGAGACAGAAAGAGAGAGAGGATGGGAGAGACAGAAAGAGAGAGAGGATGGGAGAGGCAGAAAGGGATAGAGGATGGGAGAGACAGAAAGAGAGAGAGGATGGGAGAGACAGAAAGAGAGAGAGAGGATGGGAGAGGCAGAAAGGGAGAGACAGAAAGAGAGAGAGGATGGGAGAGACAGAAAGAGAGAGAGGATGGGAGAGACAGAAAGAGAGAGAGAGGATGGGAGAGGCAGAAAGGGAGAGACAGAAAGAGAGAGAGGATGGGAGAGACAGAAAGAGAGAGAGGATGGGAGAGACAGAAAGAGAGGATGGGAGAGACAGAAAGAGAGAGAGGATGGGAGAGACAGAAAGAGAGAGAGGATGGGAGAGACAGAAAGGGAGAGAGGATGGGAGAGACAGAAAGAGAGAGAGGATGGGAGAGACAGAAAGGGAGAGGATGGGAGAGACAGAAAGAGAGAGGATGGGAGAGACAGAAAGGGAGAGGATGGGAGAGACAGAAAGAGAGAGAGGATGGGAGAGACAGAAAGGGAGAGGATGGGAGAGACAGAAAGAGAGAGAGGATGGGAGAGACAGAAAGAGAGAGAGGATGGGAGAGACAGAAAGGGAGAGGATGGGAGAGACAGAAAGGGAGAGAGATGGGAGAGACAGAAAGGGAGAGGATGGGAGAGACAGAAAGGGAGAGGATGGGAGAGACAGAAAGGGAGAGGATGGGAGAGGCAGAAAGGGAGAGGATGGGAGAGACAGAAAGGGAGAGGATGGGAGAGACAGAAAGGGAGAGGATGGGAGAGACAGAAAGGGAGAGAGATGGGAGAGGCAGAAAGGGAGAGGATGGGAGAGACAGAAAGGGAGAGGATGGGAGAGACAGAAAGAGAGAGGATGGGAGAGGCAGAAAGAGAGAGGATGGGAGAGGCAGAAAGGGAGAGGATGGGAGAGACAGAAAGGGAGAGGATGGGAGAGGCAGAAAGAGAGAGAGGATGGGAGAGACAGAAAGGGAGAGGATGGGAGAGACAGAAAGGGAGAGGATGGGAGAGACAGAAAGGGAGAGAGGATGGGAGAGGCAGAAAGGGAGAGGATGGGAGAGGCAGAAAGGGAGAGGATGGGAGAGACAGAAAGGGAGAGAGATGGGAGAGGCAGAAAGGGAGAGGATGGGAGAGGCAGAAAGGGAGAGGATGGGAGAGACAGAAAGAGAGAGGGATGGGAGAGACAGAAAGGGAGAGAGAGGATGGGAGAGGCAGAAAGAGAGAGGATGGGAGAGACAGAAAGGGAGAGGATGGGAGAGACAGAAAGGGAGAGAGGATGGGAGAGACAGAAAGGGAGAGGATGGGAGAGGCAGAAAGAGAGAGGATGGGAGAGACAGAAAGGGAGAGGATGGGAGAGGCAGAAAGGGAGAGGATGGGAGAGGCAGAAAGGGAGAGGATGGGAGAGACAGAAAGGGAGAGGATGGGAGAGACAGAAAGGGAGAGAGGATGGGAGAGGCAGAAAGGAGAGAGGATGGGAGAGACAGAAAGGGAGAGGATGGGAGAGACAGAAAGGGAGAGAGGATGGGAGAGGCAGAAAGAGAGAGGATGGGAGAGGCAGAAAGGGAGAGGATGGGAGAGGCAGAAAGGGAGAGGATGGGAGAGACAGAAAGAGAGAGGGATGGGAGAGGCAGAAAGGGAGAGGATGGGAGAGACAGAAAGGGAGAGAGGATGGGAGAGGCAGAAAGGGAGAGGATGGGAGAGGCAGAAAGGGAGAGGATGGGAGAGACAGAAAGGGAGAGAGGATGGGAGAGGCAGAAAGAGAGAGAGGATGGGAGAGGCAGAAAGGGAGAGGATGGGAGAGACAGAAAGGGAGAGGATGGGAGAGACAGAAAGAGAGAGAGGATGGGAGAGGCAGAAAGGGAGAGGATGGGGGAGGCAGAAAGGGAGAGGATGGGAGAGGCAGAAAGGGAGAGGATGGGAGAGGCAGAAAGGGAGAGGATGGGAGAGACAGAAAGGGAGAGGATGGGAGAGGCAGAAAGGGAGAGGATGGGAGAGGCAGAAAGGGAGAGGATGGGAGAGGCAGAAAGGGAGAGGATGGGAGAGACAGAAAGGGAGAGGATGGGAGAGGCAGAAAGGGAGAGGATGGGAGAGGCAGAAAGGGAGAGGATGGGAGAGACAGAAAGGGAGAGGATGGGAGAGGCAGAAAGGGAGAGGATGGGAGAGGCAGAAAGGGAGAGGATGGGAGAGGCAGAAAGGGAGAGGATGGGGGAGGCAGAAAGGGAGAGGATGGGAGAGGCAGAAAGGGAGAGAGGATGGGGGAGGCAGAAAGGGAGAGGATGGGAGAGGCAGAAAGGGAGAGGATGGGAGAGGCAGAAAGAGGAGAGAGATGGGAGAGGCAGAAAGGGAGAGGATGGGAGAGGCAGAAAGGGAGAGGATGGGAGAGGCAGAAAGGGAGAGGATGGGAGAGGCAGAAAGGGAGAGGATGGGAGAGGCAGAAAGGGAGAGGATGGGAGAGGCAGAAAGGGAGAGGATGGGAGAGGCAGAAAGGGAGAGGATGGGAGAGGCAGAAAGGGAGAGGATGGGAGAGGCAGAAAGGGAGAGGATGGGAGAGACAGAAAGGGAGAGGATGGGAGAGGCAGAAAGGGAGAGGATGGGAGAGGCAGAAAGGGAGAGGATGGGAGAGGCAGAAAGGGAGAGGATGGGAGAGGCAGAAAGGGAGAGGATGGGAGAGGCAGAAAGGGAGAGGATGGGAGAGGCAGAAAGGGAGAGGATGGGAGAGACAGAAAGGGAGAGGATGGGAGAGGCAGAAAGGGAGAGGATGGGAGAGGCAGAAAGGGAGAGGATGGGAGAGGCAGAAAGGGAGAGGATGGGAGAGGCAGAAAGGGAGAGGATGGGAGAGGCAGAAAGGGAGAGGATGGGAGAGGCAGAAAGGGAGAGGATGGGAGAGACAGAAAGGGAGAGGATGGGAGAGACAGAAAGGGAGAGGATGGGAGAGGCAGAAAGGGAGAGGATGGGAGAGACAGAAAGGAGAGAGGATGGGAGAGACAGAAAGGGAGAGGATGGGAGAGGCAGAAAGGGAGAGGATGGGAGAGGCAGAAAGGGAGAGGATGGGAGAGGCAGAAAGGGAGAGGATGGGAGAGGCAGAAAGGGAGAGGATGGGAGAGACAGAAAGGGAGAGGATGGGAGAGGCAGAAAGGGAGAGGATGGGAGAGACAGAAAGGGAGAGGATGGGAGAGACAGAAAGGGAGAGGATGGGAGAGACAGAAAGGGAGAGGATGGGAGAGACAGAAAGGGGAGAGGATGGGAGAGACAGAAAGGGAGAGGATGGGAGAGGCAGAAAGGGAGAGGATGGGAGAGACAGAAAGGGAGAGGATGGGAGAGGCAGAAAGGGAGAGGATGGGAGAGGCAGAAAGGGAGAGGATGGGAGAGGCAGAAAGGGAGAGGATGGGAGAGGCAGAAAGGGAGAGGATGGGAGAGACAGAAAGGAGAGAGGATGGGAGAGGCAGAAAGGGAGAGGATGGGAGAGGCAGAAAGGGAGAGGATGGGAGAGGCAGAAAGGGAGAGGATGGGAGAGGCAGAAAGGGAGAGGATGGGAGAGGCAGAAAGGGAGAGGATGGGAGAGGCAGAAAGGGAGAGGATGGGAGAGGCAGAAAGGGAGAGGATGGGAGAGGCAGAAAGGGAGAGGATGGGAGAGACAGAAAGGGAGAGGATGGGAGAGACAGAAAGAGAGAGAGGATGGGAGAGGCAGAAAGGGAGAGGATGGGGGAGGCATCAAAGAGAGAGAGGATGGGAGATACATTGAGACAGGAGAGGATGGGAGAGGCAGAAAGGGAGGGGATGGGAGACTTGAAACTTTAAAGGGTAGAGGATGGGAACTGAATAAGCATAATAAAATTATTAATTATAGCTTCTTTTCATCAGATCTTCACAAAATAATAAAATAAACAAGTACGACGAATGACTAAATACATGAACAAACCAATAGCAATAACAACACCAACTACAGACAGAGGGAGAGACAGACAAAGAGAAGGGGGGGGGGGAGATCCAAAAAACCTGAATGTGAATGAAAATCTGGATGACACTTAACTTTGCATAATGCCCCGCCCCCCCGAAGTGTCACTCATTTTATTGTTGTAACAGAGATATTCTTGTTCTTACGAACGGTTTCAAAGCGGTAAATCAGCAGGCCTTACATTTTATGTGACAAGAGAGAAGCCAACGACGTAGATTTGTCACGTATTTCTAGGAAAAAACCCATACTGTTTCTTAAAACAACATACTGTTTCTTTTTATAAAAAAATAATGACGATTAAAAAGAAAAGTGAAAGGATGGCTATGAGATTGACGAGGGAGATAGAAACATGCACGGCAAAGGGGGGGAAAGATTTTGGTTATTTAAAGAAAATGCATTCCGTACTTTAACAATACTTTAAAAATTGAAAAGAAGATGAGCGTCATGGATCAGGATTAATTACGGTTTCTCCCCCAGTCATTTTTCAGCCAAACATTCCTGTCAAACTTAGCTGCGCATAGAACAGTTGACGTCTGCAATACATGAATCAAACCAATAGACAATATCAAATGAGGCCTTTCACCCAAAATGAACAACATAAGGTGATTGGACAACAGACCTAATGATGCCTTGCACAGACATCTTCATGGGGGGGGGGGAACCAGTCCAAAAAAGCATCAAATGAGGCCTTTCCTTATCTTCCAAAATGAACACATAAGGTTGATTGGACAACAGATCCTAATGTCACTCATTTTATTGCACTGACATCTTCATGGGTGTTACGAACCAGTGTGGGGCAGAGATGCGGCATCAAATGAGGCCTTTCCTTATCTTCCCAAATGAACAACCAACGAGGTGATTGGACAACAGATCCTAATGTCATGCCTTGCACTGACATCTTCATGGGTGTTAGAACCAGTGTGGGGCAGAGATGCAGCATCAAATGAGGCCTTTCCTTATCTTCCCAAATGAACAACATAAGGTGATTGGACAACAGATCCTAATGTCATGCCTTGCACTGACATCTTCATGGGTGTTAGAACCAGTGTGGGGCAGAGATGCAGCATCAAATGAGGCCTTTCCTTATCTTCCCAAAATGAACAACATAAGGTGATTGGACAACAGTCCTTTAATGTCATGCCTTTAACTGACATCTTCAAAGAAGATAGAGCGTCATGGATCAGAGATTCAAATGACGGCCTTTCCTTATCTCCCCCAGTCATTTTTCAGCCAAACATTCCTGTCAAACTTAGCTGCGCATAGAACAGTTGACGTCTGCAATACCGTGAATCCTCCCCGCTATGACAGTATCAAATGAGGCCTTTCCTTATCTTCCCAAATGAACAACATAAGGTGATTGGACAACAGATCCTAATGTCATGCCTTGCACTGACATCTTCATGGGTGTTAGAACCAGTGTGGGGCAGAGATGCAGCATCAAATGAGGCCTTTCCTTATCTTCCCAAATGAACAACATAAGGTGATTGGACAACAGATCCTAATGTCATGCCTTGCACTGACATCTTCATGGGTGTTAGAACCAGTGTGGGGCAGAGATGCAGCATCAAATGAGGCCTTTCCTTATCTTCCCAAATGAACAACATAAGGTGATTGGACAACAGATCCTAATGTCATGCCTTGCACTGACATCTTCATGGGTGTTAGAACCAGTGTGGGGCAGAGATGCAGCATCGGCGCTGAAAAGGATTATAACAATATAGGTGAAGTGTATCTATGAAAAGTGATAATAATAATGGTGGAGAGAGGAATGGGTTAGGGATGATGAGGTTGGGAAAAAAGGGGGGGGAGGGGGCATTTATGGCGATAGTTGTCACAAAACAATTGGGCAATAACTTGTAATATGCTTTGTTTAATTCCCATCCTCGCTCTTTCTTTTCCTCTCTTCTAATCTGCATTCTACATTTCGATTTCCCAACACGAGAGCGAGATAAACGGCTCGAATGCAGAGAAGGCGAGAAGAACGGAAATGTGTATTGATCGAATGGGTAGTGTAGGTAGAGAGGGAGGGGGAGTGGGTCTGTTGGAACTAGCCTCTAACGTCTTTTCAAGTTGTGGAATCCAATCATCGGGCTGATTGCAGCTTTGTTGTCGGGCGATTGAAGACATGTCCGCTGCCTGCTATGCTGTGGGCAGACAATGCCACCAGAGAAAGATCAAACGGCCCGAAGCCAGCACAGATCAAATTTACCTGCCTCCGTCCAGTGATTGCCCCGCTAACTCTCCAGGGGGAAACAAAGCTGTTCATAAAGAAACGATTTCCTTGGCGTACAACCAGCCCCGGTTTTAAACTATGGCCAACACGGGCCGCTGTTTGCCGTTGGAATCAATGGGCTGATAGCTTGAAAGGAAAAGGCCAGATATTGGCAGATAAAAGACCGCCCTTTTTTCTCTCCAGAGAAACTAAAAACTCCTAGCGAATAATAGTGTTGAAGAGAAGAGTTTGTGTTAAAAAAAAAGAGAAGAGCAGGCTGAACGAGATAGTTTAGACGGAAAAAGAAAAAGGGTAGTTTAGGTAGAGGGAATAATTATTAAAAAAAGACAAGCAATAAAAGATGATGGGGGAATTTGATGGGGCAATGAAAACAGAGGGTTGGGGATGGAGGGTGGAGGGCTAGGTGATTTGTGCCGCGTTGTTGGGGCTGCAGTGAATGGTGCGATCAAAGGCCGGCTGTGAGCTGGGCCTCCCCTGTTACTGCAGCATTGTTAACTTCGTTAGCGCATCATTACATCAAGCAGTCATCAAAGCTGAACGCGTCTTTTCCCCCATAGCTCTAGTTTTAATCATGTCCGCTACAGTTTGCAAGTCTCCTACCCCTTTACTTTTCCTCTCTCTCTCTCTCTCTCTCTCTCTCTCTCTCCTCTCTCTCTCTCTCTCTCTCTCTCCCCCCCCCTCTCCCCCCCCCCCCCCCCCCCCCCCCTTCCCCCCTAACTGGTACTGGTACTTTTCTGTTGCGCAGTGCAGTGTAACCGTGTTGCAGGTAATGACAGGGAGGCACCCACTGATGCATTGCTGTCTGTCTGTGTCTGCCTGCACTGCTACGTCCCCCCCCCCCCCCCCCCCCCCCCCTGTAAACTTTGTCTGTATGCAGCTCTCGGCCTTCCGGACATCGCTATCTATAGCAAAGAGAACAAAGATCATTGTTAATGCTCTGCAAATGGAAAAAGAGCACCGCACAATAATTAAAATTGATGACCGCAAATCGATGGTCTTGATTGGTTAGTTGGTTTTTATTTTGCTATAGGTATAAGAGGTCCACTTTGTGTACACAACGCTTGCCAAACGTGACCGTTGTCGGTAAACAAGCCTTGGGATGATGTCAACAGAAAATAAGTATGTGCCAAACTATACATCTTGACTAGTCATACTCCAAGCTCATTTTCTTGCCTAAATAACCCGCCGTTCATTCAAAATCAAACTCCGTTTCGGTATGCCACATTATAGAAACTAGCGCAACGCCGTGCACCGGTAACGCCTAGTAACGGCAACGCCTAGTAACGGCAACGCCTAGTAACGGTAACGCTAAGTACTGGTAACGCTGAGTACAGCAAATTTGAAGCGATTCGGTTGGATGGAAGTTCAGTTTAACGTCGCGTATCGGCTTTCGCCATGTACGACGGGCTGAACAAACCAACCTTGGTATAAACAAAAATTTATGTTCCTGAATCATTGTCTTAGCCAAAAGGCCGAGAAGCGATCAGGATTTTTTAACGTCCTTAGCGATTCGGTTAAGAAACGGCGGAGTTATAAGGCCCCGTTTCCCGTTGGCGCTGCTCTGAGAGTGACGCGCTCTCCTGATTCTCTTCAAAGTTGCTGCCAGGCTTCGCCCCTGTCACAGCAAGCCTGACAGCAAATTTGAAGCGATTCGGTTTAAAAACGGCGGAGTTATTTGTGCAAAGGTGAAGCGGCGTATATCGCGCGCGTTTCTGCATCGATTCGCTTCCGGTTTGGCACACCGATAGTCACCGTCCCCGGTCATCTACCTGCCAAATTTGAAGGCAATCGGTCCAGAAATACCGGAGATACGGGCGCTGAGAGGCCGGTGGATATGCGTTTCGCACATTTGCCAAACCGCGCAAATGACACGGCCGCCTCGGTTGTCGTTGCCATCGCCCCGTTAGGGCTCACAGCAAATTTGAAGCGATTCGGTCGAAAAACGGCGGAGTTATAAGGCCCGTTTTGTGTTTCAGACAGACAGACACACACACACACACGGACACTTGGCTTTTTATTATATGAATAGAGCGATGATACTGGTGGTCCGTAACTTTTGTTGAGGAGTATACTTCTCTCAAGAGAATTGGGAGCAGAAGGGAAGTGGGGGGTGGGAGTGGAAAGGAGTTTGAGGAGCTCACCTGAACATAATTATGACACAAACACAGACACACCTACATGCACACAAACGCATAATGAGCTTTTTTGTTTTTATTGTCTTGAAATGTTTGTCCAAATACAGTGCCACAATGTTACCTCGTGCACTGTGCACTGCTGCTAAGTTCTGTTCTGCACTAATTGTCTCTTTGGGGACCTCGCAATTCCACGTGACTGATTCATACCTTGCACTGATGATCATTTGTGTTTTCATTTGGTTTTTGTTTGTTGCAATGATGGCTATTGTCACTGTTAGGTCACAAGCTTGAACCGTGTTCCCAGTGAAACCGGAGTACATTGGAGCGATAACGAGGGCCTGTGCCTTTCTGTCTGTCTGTCATAAATGGTGTTTCTTTGCGAACATGTCTTTATTGCATTAGGAAATCCGAGTGATCAAAGACAGACCTGATCTGTGACGCCAGCATCCATATTAATATATTCCAGTTAGAAACACGCACACATGGGCATGCAGATCACCCCCTTCTTTCTGCTCCTTTTGCCCTCTCCCATACCTCCACCCAGTGTGTGTGCGCGCGCGCGCGCGCGCGCGCGCGCGCGCGCGTGTGTGTGTGTGTGTGTGTGTGTGTGTGTAAGCGCGCACGAGCAGTCTTGTACTTTAGTCCCCCCCCCCTTCATGTTCAAGACCCCCACTCTCAAAGTCTGCTTCTTTCAGTTTTATGAAAATAGTCTTAGGCTGATCCTAGCTCCATCCCTTTTCCCAGAATGGCACAATGTTGCTTCTCATCGAATTTTTCCGTGTGTGTGGTTGCGTAAAGTACAAGATAGCGTGTGTGTGTGTGTGTGCATGCTGGTGTTAAAAGTGTTGCTTGTCCTTGTTAATTGGGGCTAAAGGCCCAGTGGACAGACAGCGTGTTGATTGCCATGGAAGCTGTTGCGTGGCAACAGCAACCACACCACTCTCTGCTGATGATGGCCATGACGATGGCAGGGTGCTTCATTCTGTGGACGGCGGCCATTGAAGGGGGGATCAATAGCAATTGATCACCGCCTGCCCTTCACTGCACCCCCCCCCCCCTTACTTCACTACACCCCGCCTTTATCTCTCTCCCCCCCCCCCCCCCCCCTCATTCCTCTCTGCCACTCTTCCTACTTCCAGTGTTGACAGCTTTAGGCTTTCTGCTCATAATATCACCGTCAAGATGAAGTAATGGTCACTACTCTGTGTTGGTTGTTTTCCATCGCCACATTAACGCGATTAGTACCCGCTATGTAATGTCTTGGTGTAGGTCCACTTTTGGACTCTCTCGCCTCACCCCACCCCCCTCTCTTGCTCTGTCTCTGTCTGTCTCTCTCTCTCTGTCTGTCACACACACAACGCACACACACACACACACCACGTACGCACACACACACACACGCACGCACGCACGCGCACGCACACACACACACACACACACACACGCGGGGAGAGAGAGAGGGGGGAGGGGGAACACCAGCCAATTCAGTGTACTCCCCCCACCCCATCCTATTTTTGTACATATAAAACTGGAAGTACAAAAGCATACTTTTTCAGTGTACTCCCTTTCTTCTGATAATCAAACTTCACATGCGTACAAAAATCATATTTTGTTGTTGTTGTCTTGGCCTCCACTTTACTGCCATGTGAAGCAGCATGAAAATGAATAGCCTCGAGTTGGGGACTGGATCAATGGAAATGATGTCCATGTTGACAGCCACTGGTGGTAATCACATGGTTCCATTGAAAGCAGAACAAAAAATCCACGTGATGTTAAAAAAACATCTGGTGTACCGTAGTTGCGTGTCTGAGCTATGAATTGCCTCAATCTTTTAATCCTTCCAAGTGTTCAGGACCGATAATTGTGTTGGTGTGCCGTGGAACCAGCCTAGTGAATGCCTCAGGAACTAACTCAACTAGCTAGCTGTTTCCCCCGCCATTGATTGATTGATTGACCTGACGCTGGCTGAAAGACTCCAGGGGTAATCCCAACAGCCGAAGCACTTGAACAGGATGGTACAAATGTGTCAGCCAGGGATGAGAACATTACGTGTGTAGACCGTTTTTGATTACCCCGCCACGTGGGCAGCCACACTCCGTCTTCCGGGGATTTCCCGGCATTAAAATGCTTTCCCTGAGCCAAGACTACTTCCTCTCCCCCCCCCCCCCCTCCTTCCCCCAACTGAGCACAGATGCCTCCAGCCACCCACTTGCAAGCCACTCAGAGAGGTTGTAGTTCATGCCATGCCTGGTGTCCTCAAAAAGTCCCCAAAGTGTTTGCCCTCTCCTATCCCTCACTCATTCCCAACCCTAAGCTTTTCTTTCCCCCCCCCCCCCTTCCTTTGTCCGTGGGTGGGGGTGGGGGACATGAGACAGGGCAGGGGGTCCGGGGGTGAGCAGAGTGGTTTAGCAGGCAATGACAAACACCAGAGGGGTTCCTTCTATTCCCTGGTTTGTGGCCCAGAAACATTACCACCAAGGATCATAGAGAATGTCCCTGCTGCTGAGATGGCCCTCAGTTGATGGCCAGTAGCGGCTTAGTCATAGTTTATTGATTGTGGGGATTGCTACTGTCTGCGTTCCCTAGGTCTTGTGTTGGTAGGGCGGGTGGGGGCCGGTGAGTCTTTGGGTCCCATCAACGCCTTCGGGTATTCCTGTCTGCAGATCATATCGTAGGATTGACTGCAAGGATTCCTGTCTGCAGATCATATCGTAGGAGTGACTGCAAGGATTCCTGTCTGTAGATCACATCGTAGGAGTGACTGCAAGACCATATCGTAGGATTGACTGCAAGGATTCCTGTTTGTAGATTATATCGTAGGATTGACTGCAAGGATTCATGTCTGAAGATCATATTGTAGGATTGACTGCAAATATTCATGTCTGAAGGTCATATCGCAGGATTGACTGCAAGGATTCCTGTCTGAAGATCATATCGTAGGATTGACTGCAAGGATTCTTGTCTGTAGATCACATTGCAGGATTAACTGATAGGATTCCTTTCTGTAGATCACATTGCAGGATTGACTGCAAGGATTTCTGCCTGTAGATCACAGTGCAGGATTAACTGCTAGGATTCCTATATGTAGTTCATAGTGCAGGATTGACTGCTAGGATTCCTGTCTGTAGTTCATAATGCAGGATTCTGTAGATCATAATGTAGGATTGGTTGGAGCCAGTCTGTGAGTTCTTCTGGCAATTTTACCCTGTTGTTCCTCGCCCCTCCCAACGTTTGAAGAAAGTTGATTCAAATGATCATAGCTCACACATGACCAGGAGGAAAAATAATTGTCTCCGTTTGTGTTGTTACTTCTGATGTTTTCTCGTGTGTTTGGCCATTAATATTCACGCGGGTGTTAAAAACACACCATCGCGTGCTTCCCTAATAACCTTGCACACAATTTATAGTAATCCGTATTCATAATTTTGTTTTGAATGAAACTGATATCTGACAGAATAATGTACCAACCAGCCAGCAACCCTCGGTGTCCGTGTCCAAATGGAAGGCTTAAAAAACGATGTGTGTTGTGACAAAAAGTGTCCGTTCTACGTGTGTCTGGTTTATGTTTCTGCCCAGTTACTGCTGAAGCCGGTTTGTTTGTACAACTCCCATTACTACGGCAGATTTCAATGGAAAGCAAATAACACGGATCGACAAAAACCAATCACTGGGGAAACAGCTCCCAGTTTAACAGCTAGGATAGAAAGGAGTGGAAAGCACCCGCCTTGACTTCTATTCGGGGACACCCCGCTATCGCTACGTATCGATAACACTACCGAGATAAATCATTACGGCTATCGCTGCGTATCGAAAACACTACTGGGCTAAATCACTACGGCAACTAAGGGTTAGAGTTAGGGTTAAACTTAGATAAGGAATAGGGTTAGTTTACGAAAAGGGTTAGGGTTAGTCTGTCGGGAATTCAAACTGACAGATTGGCACAGTCATCGTCAATTGTTCTCTATGGGTAGTAGTGGTAACAACGGGTAGTTCTTTCGATACGTAGCGATAGCGATAGCGCTATTCCCCACCTCCCTCCCTCTACAATTTTCTCTCATCTGGCCGCTGTTTAGCGGCAGTACAAGGCGGGCCATTGTCCGGGCCATTTGGACCCGTTAGATTGGGAATGGAGACTTTATTGACGACTGGTAGTAACCCCAACAGCAATTACACAAAACAAACGTTTGGAGCTGCACCGGGGGAGTTGAGAGCGCTTGCTTCGTTTTCCCGCTTGATGAGCCGCCGGTGGAAATCAATGCGTTTGCCTCCAGTCAGGTTTCCCCCTGTCAGACATAATTCAGTCAGAAAGCTTTTTTCCGCTTTTATGCACGGGGCCCTAATTTCCTGACAAATATGAACGATTTTTATTTGTTCGTTCTCCTTTTACTAGTTGTGTCTCTCCCTTCTGGGCATGGGTTTTCATGTGTCCAAGTCATCATCATCCTCTGACTGCCGCTTTGTCATTATTCCTCTAATGGCCTGACCCCCCCTCCCTCCCCTTCTCCGTTCTCTAACCTTTTCTCCAGCCACCTCATCTCCATTTAATTCTCTGTATCCTTCCACCCCCCCCCCCCCCCCCCCCCACCCCCCCCCTCCCCCCCCACCCCCCCCCCCCCCCCCCCCCCCCCCCCCCCCCCCCCCCCCCCCCCCCCCACTACCCCCCCCCCCCCCCCCCCCCCCCCTGCCCCCACCCCAACATGAAGCCAGCATGGAAAAGCGTCTAGGTTTTTCTTTTCTCCCTAGCTTTCATGGCTCCAGCCAGAATAAACAGTATCCTTGTCTCCTTGGCTTCCCCAGCAGGAAAACCTGTAGGATAACAACGCTTTCCAAACATCTCAGTTCTCCTTCTTCTTCTTCTTCTTCTCAAACTTTCGGCTAAGAAAAATATTACCTGGGATTTGCTGCCAATCCTCCAGGGTTTATAACGCGGTTTTTCATTTGGATAAAAGTCTTACTCCGAAAATAATAAAAAAATCTGAGAGATATATATTTTTATTGGTGTAACAACTGTATACGTCATCGGAGAAAAAAGTGAAACAGCGTTGTGTTGGTTTTTCTTTAATTGAGAAAAGACGCGTTGTACAGGCATGGTGATTCCCTTTTATTACATGCATAATGTTGATGTAAGGAGCAGTTGAAATGAAATAATGTTGTTTTTTTTTCTCTCTCCAGTTATTGTAGAATTGTGTGGCAGGGGGGGGGGGGGGGGGGGGAGGGGGGGGGGGGGGGGGGGGGGGGGGGGGGGGACAGCAACCTGATTGCTTTGTTTGGGAAAATATACATTCTTTTCTCCCTGTTGGCTTTGTTGCTATGTTTCGTTTTCGTTTCTTTCTTTCTTTTTGTTTGTGTTCTTCTTTACTCATTCCACCTCTCTGTCTTTAAATTGCATTTTCATTTATTTTTTTTATAATAATGTTTTGAATGCTTCGGGGCATTTCTGTTTTCTTAAAAGCTGTTTGATGTTTATTTTCTACTCGTTGTTTTGAAGTTAGAGAGGTCTGCGGCTTTCTTTAGAGTTAAAGAACAATGGGGCTAAGGGGAAAGGACACTGGGTAAAGGGAAAACAAACTGGATAAGGGAGCAACAAGGTATTTGCCAGGAAGTGAAAGAGAAGAGGAAAAAGCTGAAGTGTGAATGGAATCAACAGATCTCATTCGTTTTACTGGCAACCGGGAATATTTTTTGTCTAAGTGCTGGGGATGAAAATGCTATTACCTGCTCCTCAGCTCAGGGCTGGGGGGCTTAATGGGGGAGAACTAGATAATTATTAGCGAGGAATAAACACACACACACACACACACACACGCACACACACACTTGAGTGCAAGTTCATTTTAGGCCGTGTACACATACACATGGATGTTCCGCACGGAAACCCATGCGCAATCCCTAAATAAGTAAAAGAAAGAATGGAAATAATATACGCACGTGTCCGCATTCCCCCTAATCTGTATTCGTTCTTCTTTCTTTTACTTATTGATTATTTCTGCGCGGAAAATTCGGATGTACTGTGTACCAGGCCTTAATTGGACACCATGCACCTGTACTCTTGCTCCTATAAAAACGTTTCTAGTCAAATCCATAGCTAACTCACCAAAGCAGAAACACCCCCCAGGCTGTATTGTAATCGTGAATGCGTCTTAAAACAGTTAACATGGGTTGTAGATTAGACTTAACAGTCAATCGTTAGGCCAATTTAGTCTAATTTACGTTTTACTACCTGAGTTAAATGCATAAGACCCACTCATGATTACGTTGCCTGATGCAGTCTCTCTTGTAGGTATGTTGGGCATTTTGTGAGCTATCCTCCAGAAAAGGAGGCTGTGGTTGTGTCCATAGGATGAGAGGCCTACAGAGTTCAGAGTTCAGTTGCAGTTTGCTCAAAGATTGGAGGCCATAGCCCATCCTGTAATGGTTTTCTTTTGATTTCGAAAACGAATCAATCAAGTATCAGATGCGTCTCTGTGCACAGATAGTGTCAATGAAAACATTTTGACATGGGTGCAACTTTTCTTGGTATACAATATTTGTCAAACGAGATCTTTGTGTGTCTGTGCTGTATTTTTCAAACACTTTAAAATAAGCATTTGCAGGGTTCCCAGGTGCCTTTTAAGTCCTTGTGAATTGGTTTTGGGTCAACAGGCCTTTTAAGTGCTTTATTTCAGCAAGTAGATCCTTTTAATTCATCAAGAGGTGCTTTTAATTTTTGAAAGGTACTGTTAAGTTCTGTTTTATAAAAACAAAAGTGATAAAGAATCTGACTAACAGCTAAGAAATTTCAGACAAACAAAAACAACAACAAGGGCATCGCCCAGCGGCAGCAACGCATTGTGACAATGCAAACCCGGCCAGAGTTATGTCCTCCCCCCCCCCCCCACCCCCCAATAAACACACCACTTTCCACCCTTACAGAACGCATAAAATACATAGCCCAAAATTTGAAGCGATTCTGTTCAGTAGTTCACGAGATACAGCTGAACTTTTATACAAACTTCCTTGCACCATGTCCTCTCCACCCCCCCCACCCCCCCAATAAACACACCACTTTCCACCCTTACAGAACGCATAAAATACATAGCCCAAAATTTTAAGCGATTCTGTTCAGTAGTTCAGGAGATACAGCTGAACTTTTATGCAAACTTCCTTGCACCATGGTACACCACCACACAAAATTTGAAGCGATTATGTTCACTAGTTCACGAAATAAAGCTGGGGGGGAATTACATAGCCCAAAGAAGGAAATTTCGGTTTTCAAGGTCAAACTTCAAGGTCAAGGTCAGCACGGTGTTGATTAACGACAGGAAGCTTCCTTTTCAAGCTGTCTACCCCTCTGCCAATTTTAATCCAAACAGTAGTTTTTAAGATAATCGATACACAGACACACAGACAGACACACAAACCGATCGCAATACCTCAGCCTCTGGCCGGGTAACAAACTGGCAGTATGCAAAGTTGTCGGTGTCACAGATCGAAACAGGCAATTCATTTCAAGGTGTGTGAGTCTCTCCGCACCAAGATGCAGTGATTCAGTCCATGCGTATTGGAATGTCGGCTTTAAGACATGATTGTGCAAATGTTCACTACATTGTGCTCTTGGTCAACAATTGGCATTCGGGCATTTTATCATGAACAATCAGGTTGGCGAAGGTCCTTTTACAATCTTTTGAGGTCCTTATAAGTCCTTTAAAGGTCCTTTTTTGGTTTCATGTCCCAAACCTGGGAACCCTGATTTGTATAAATTGTGGAAAAAGCAAACTAAAATACCTTAATAAATCAATGTTTGCTTCAGCTGTAGGGGGACATTACCCCTGGACCCTGGCCTTTCAAGTTTTTTTCATTTTGTGTAGTTGCACTCATGTTTTGACCAACATTATACGCCTCTGTTAGTGATTCAACTGAATTATGTTAGTAATTCAACTGAATATTTCATCTTCTTCTTCAATCGCTCAGACAGTTTCCTGTCAGTGATGAGCGCAGATGCGTTATGCTGCCGCTATGCACCTAACTAAGAAATAGTTAGTTCCAGCAAGTCCGACTTCGGCTGGAGGAAATATTTTTGAAAGTACTTTTTTTGGAAGCAGGAGAATGGACTGGGTAAGGCAGAAAGATAGTAGATGACAGTAAGCAAAGGGAAAAGGCAGAGTCAAAGAAGAGTGTCAGATGTTACATGATTGTTTACGAATAAATTTGTTTAAAACATTAGAGGAAGTTACAAGCACAGAACTTCCAGAAGGTGGGGGAACTATTTATGCAAAAGACCCCCCCCCCCCCCCCACCCACTGGTATCCCCATGGGGGGCTGAATATTTCATTAGTTTCCTTCCATCCCACAGCGCAGTTTAGTATGGAGAGGTTGCATACATTGCAAAATAATGGGGCTGCCGGCCATAAATAAACTGTCTGTAGGCCTGGTGCTAAAAAAAAACCCAAACTCCATCGAACAAAAAAAAGTTGCATGGAAATAGGAATGAATGTTTCCATTTCATTTCCCATCCAGAGAGGCTCGTAATGGCCGGGTCATTGCGATGTGCCCCCGTCCCTGTGTGTCGCCCTCATCTTGCCCCTGTCTCTATGTGTCGCCCTCACTGTGCCCCTGTCTCTATGTGTCCCCCTCACTGTGCCCCCGTCTCTATGTGTCGCCCCTCATTGTGCCCCCGTCTCTATGTGTCACCCTAGTGTGCCCCCGTCTCTATGTGTCGCCCTCAGTGTGCCCCTGTCTCTATGTGTCGCCCTCATTGTGCCCCAGTCTCTATGTGTCACCCTCCTTGTGCCCCCGTCTCTATGTGTCACCCTCTAGTGTGCCCCCCTCATTGTGCCCCCGTCTCTATGTGTCACCCTCATTGTGCCCCCGTCTATATGTGTCACCCTCATTGTGCCCCCGTCTCTATGTGTCACCCTCATTGTGCCCCCGTCTCTATGTGTCACCCTCATTGTGCCCCCGTCTATGTGTCGCCCTCAGTGTGCCCCCGTCTCTATGTGTCACCCTAGTGTGCCCCCGTCTCTATGTGTCACCCTCATTGTGCCCCCGTCTCTATGTGTCGCCCTCATTGTGCCCCCGTCTCTATGTGTCGCCCTCATCGTGCCCCCGTCTCTATGTGTCAACCTCATTGTGCCCCCATCTCTATGTGTCACCCTCATTGTGCCCCCGTCTCTATGTGTCGCCCTCAGTGTGCTCCCGTCTCTATGTGTCACCCTCATTATGCCCCCGTCTCTATGTGTCGCCCTCATCGTGCCGCCGTCTCTATGTGTAACCCTCATTGTGCCCCCGTCTCTATGTGTCACCCTCATCGTGCCCTCGTCTCTATGTGTCGCCCTCATCGTGCCCCCGTCCCTGTGTGTCACCCTCATTGTGCCCCCGTCTCTATGTGTCACCCTCATATGTGCCCCCGTCTCTATGTGTCGCCCTCATTGTGCCCCTGTCTATGTGTCATCCTCATTGTGCCCCCTGTCTCTATGTGTCACCCTCATTGTGCCCCCGTCTCTGTGTCACCCTCATTGTGCCCCCGTCTCTATGTGTCACCCTCATTGTGCCCCCGTCTCTATGTGTCACCCTCATTGTGCCCCCGTCTCTATAGTATATGTCACCCTCATTGTGCCCCCGGCCCATCTCTATTGTACCCCTGTCTCTATGTGTCCCATCTCTATGTGTCCCGTCTCTATGTCAACTTGTTTCACCCTCATTGTGGCCCTGACTCATGTGCCTCTGTGACTGTCTATGTGTCCCCTCGGACCAGGGTAAGGGTTAGAGTTTGGGATAGGGTTAGGGGTTACGGTTAGTGTTTGGGTTACTGGGATAGGGTTAGGGGTTAATGTTAATGTTTGGGTTACTGGGATAGGATTAGGGGTAATGTTTAATGTTTGGGTTACTGGGATAGGGTTAGAGGTTAAGGGTAGTGTTTGGGTTACTGGGATAGGGTTAGGGGTTAAGGTTAGTGTTTGGGTTACTTGGATAGGGTTAGGGGTTAAGGTTAGTGTTTGGGTTACTGGGATAGGGTTAGGGGTTAAGGTTAGTGTTTGGGTTACTGGGATAGGGTTAGGGGTTAAGGTTAGTGTTTGGGTTACTTGGATAGGGTTAGGGGTTAAGGTTAGTGTTTGGGTTACTTGGATAGGGTTAGGGGTTAAGGTTAGTGTTTGGGTTACTGGGATAGGGTTAGGGGTTAAGGTTACTGTTTGGGTTACTGGGATAGGGTTAGGATAAACAAAGAGACTGAGGGATATAACACGGGGACACATAGAGATGGGGGCACCATGCTACCTAACTGCAACAGCTATGTTTTGTTTGAGCAGATGCCTGACCAATAGTAACTTGAATCGAAGGCAGTAGGGATTTTTTTCCCTCCAAATAAAGACAGAAGAATTGAAGAGTTGAATAGTGAAGGGGGGGGGGGGGGGGGGGGGGGGGGGGGGAAGGGGGTGACTGTGATAGAAGGAGTTGTTTTTCTGCCAGGGGAGGCGAGAAGTGCCGTGCTATTGCGTGATGGCTCTCTGGGTCGCTCGTGAAAATGCGGTTCGCGCGACTAACTGTATTCAATTATCCCCTCGGCGAACGAGTGTTTTTTGCAATTTCCCCGTTTGCAGCTCGCTGGACGTTGGGCTTCAATCTTCTATATTGTCCCCCCACTTGCACGGAAATCCCGGAAAGGAAGGCGTTTTACACTTTTCCATCTCTCTCTGTTCATCTCTCACCCTTTCTTCCCCCCATCACCTTTATCCCTCCTCTCGCCATCAATCCTTCTGGTTTTCAGGAAAAGGATTTTTTTTTTTGGGGGGGGGGGGGGGGGGGGGGGGGGGGGGGGGGGGGGGGGGGGGGGGGAGGTTGGAGTGAAGGGGGGGGGGCCATTTGAAGGAGCTGAATTGAATTGCAATTGAACTAGGGGTGGGGCAGGAAGGGTGTCGCACGGTGAGAGAAAGGACACCCCCCCCCCCCCCCCCCTCCCGGACCAACGAGGTTTGTGTGACTAGTGGTGTGACACTAGCGAGCTGAGCTGGCTGGATCAGGTGGGGTCTGTGGGGAGATAGATCGTTGGCCCCCCTTAGGCCGCAGGCAATGACACAGCCAGTGGTGATGATAAGGAGCTGGAGGATTTGGAAGCAGTCCCTGTGGACACGCTGACAGAGCCTGGCCCCGTGACGGCCCCAATTAGAGGCCTCCTGCTTGTTGGCCGGCAAGTTGGGATGAGTTGATGGAGTGTGTTTGGATTTGGAGGATTGTTGATTGCGGTCTCTATGTGCAGTGTTCTGGGGACGAATGATCCTTGAAGTGCCAGTTGATGTTAAGAAATATGACTTTGAACTCACTTTTACCAAATTTGGGTGCTCTAAGTTGCTTTGAACTCGCTTCTACCAGCTCGAGGTTCCAAGGATTAGTGCTTTTTGAAAATACTCCATAGTAATTTGTATGTTGCTCTGAATGGCTGGATTGAAGCTGAAAGGCTCTTCTAGCTTTCAAAAACTCGAGAATCGCTTATACTGGAGAGAGACTCCCTTCGTTGCTAATGCTAGCTTCTTTGTCCTTGTCTCTCCTGTCTGTCCTTCACTATAACGGAGCGTACAGCTCTGGTCCTGTCTCCTGGCTGTTCTGTCTTTTCTGCCATAGCTTTTCTCCCCCGGAGCCTTACTATTTTGCTGTCCAATAATGGCTAGCTGCCAGCCAGGGTCCCCTTTCTTTTGCCGCCCCTGATGGCCCGTCCCCCGTGTCCCTGTGTCTGTCTGGGTGATGTCTGGTCTGAACAGTGCACCGTGTTTGCCTCCAAACCTTTTCACCAGTCAGGACAGGCTCCCTGGGGCCCAATGTGATGATTGGTTAAAAGCATCAGTAAGCTGTGATCTCTGACTGTTGGACCAGTGGGTGTAGGCTTTAGAGGATTGCTGCTGGTTTGGTTGGTTGGTAGTGGGAGATCCAATGGAATTGGCATGGGTGCTTCTCTTCAGGCTATGGGCTTGAATTCAGCCGGTGTTTTGCAATGGTCTCTGTCTACATTTCATGTTTGATTACACATACTATACCATGACTCACAAGTGCAAATGGCCGTATTGAAATCGAAAGAACTAAGAAAGATAACTGCGAAACCGGTCTGCCCTCGCGCATGTGCACCAACACACATCCTCTTTCTCCTACGGCATCCGTGTTTTCATGCTCTGCGGAATCACAGCAGTGGTGTTTTGTTGCTGGTTTACTCGTTTTTTCATCGTTTCATGGGTGCTTCTCTTCAGGCCATGTGCCTGAATTCAGCTTTGTCTAAATTTCAGGTTTTCAAAATATTGAGGAGCCTCCCCCTTTCACCTTCCCATGTTTTGTTGTCTGCCCCACCACTTGTCCTGTCTTAGCTTTCTTTGTAAGAGCCCAAATTCCTTTAAAATAACATTTTCCTTCAGCTTCGCGGGCATTGTTCCCCTCATCCCTCAACAGGGATGCTGCCCCTGTACACAGACAGGGACTAGATTAGTATTATTAGTTGGGGCAGTGGGTGGATGCCTTGTGTCTCCATACTGGGAGCTGGACGACCCCGACCCCCCTCCACGAGTCTCTCCCCGTGGGGATACCGGGTGGTCTTTCGTAAAAATAGTTCCCCCACCTTCTGGAAGTTATGTGCTTGTAACTTCCTCTAATGTGCCACTCTCTTTGACTCTGCCTTTTCCCATCATCTACTATCTTTCTGACTTATTGGTCCATTCTCCTGCCTTAAAAAATAAAAATCTTCCAAATATTTTATTTTCCTTTGAGCTCCTCCGAAATCAGAATGTGTCGGCTGTACCCAGCGGGGAGACCAGTGAAAACTGAAAACCGGACACATAGGTTCCTTACCCATTATGGCCATATGGCCTGGGAACGAAGATTCAAGAAGAAGACAAAGAAGACTTATTAGTAGGGTTTGGTTTTGGTTAGGCTGATAAAAAAAGAGACAGTAGGTAGGTTTCGTCCACGGCCAGAGTAGTAGATGATAGAAAGCAAAGGGAAAAGGCAGAGTCAAAGAGAGTGGCAGATTAGAGGAAGTTACAAGCACAGAACTTCCAGAAGGTGGGGGTCTTTAACTGCAAGGAATTGTGCGGGCTGGCATCATTAATGTTGCTCCTACTCCATGGCCCCTATTTGCCCTTTCCGGTACAAGTCCACCTCAACGTTCACACTATCACTGCATTTGTCACCATCCCTTGACCCAGGGTCTGTCATGTGTGTCACGTGAGTGGACTGGGGGCACACAACAAAACGTGTGTGGACCCACTGATAGGAGAGTTGGCCAGACAGAGAGCTGGGTGGGGGGATGATGACTATGTGCGGTCTCAGAGAAAGGCACAGACAAGGACAACTGGAACTTAAATTAATCCTCTTCGCTCCCGGCGGAGCACAAGGCGCCAACAAAGTTCCTCCACCCCATGACGGTCCTGGGCGAGCCAGCCGAGCTAGTTCCAGGTCTGTCCTGCTGCCCTCATCTCCTCCTGCACGGTCCTCCTCCAGGTGCCCACTGGCACAACTGGAACTACAGCGTGAAAAGGCCAGATCAAGCAGCCGCGCGGCAGCATTTTTGGCTTCAGTGACCTTGACCTTTGACCTTCATGTTCGAAGTTGGCCTGGATAGCCTAACTACCCATCAGCGTGCACAATTTTAAGGGCCTAGCCCCCCCCCCCCCCTCCCCCTCCGTTCAAACGCTAACATGTTAACATGTACATACATATCCACACATGTACATATTACATATCCACATGCATACTCGGCCAGGAACAGGCAAATTCCACTGACAACATTAAGCAGCCCTCGCTTCGTTGCTGCTTAACCAGAGAGAGAGAGAGGGGGTGAGAGGAAGGGTGAGAGAGAGGGCGAGGGTGTAAATTAGTTATCTCTAATGGACAGGGGGAGCATCCCCGCAGGCTCTGGCAGGGGTAGACAGCAAGGGGAGACGATCTGGTGTGGAATTGAGGGAGGTTTTCCCTGTCCATATAAATTCAATTTGCTGCCTTTAGTGGCCCTGCTGGGGGCCCTGAGTAGAGCTGAAGGGGGGGGGGGGGGGGGGGGGGGGGGGGGAAAGTGAAGCACGTGAAATATCCATGACTACCCAATGACCTGGCAAGACTTGTTGGATGCAGCATAGCCCTGCACTCTCTTTGACTGCTTGTACTTTGATATGGTCAAAAATATTCTAATTAACGATGTCTACAGGCGCGCGCGTGTGTGTGTGTGTGTGTGTGTGTGTGTGAATACAAACAGCAGAGTCCAGGTACAAAAAACAATTTGGACAGAACCGTTGGCATATTATGAATTGTGTGTTTTGAGTCATGCCAAATATACATCCTCTACCAAGTCGCATACAGGAAGGGGAGATTGTTAAGAATTGTTATTATGCTACAACTTTTGAACTATGACTGGATACCAGTTTCATACCCGCAGATGTTGTCACGACAGTTCTAAAACAATGTTGATGATCTGTCAAAGTAACGCTCGTTATCTGTCACGTTTGCACTAACGTGACACAGCTGTTTCCCCCTCGTCAATCACACAGATGAACAGAAAATCTCTCTCTCTCTCTCTCTCTCTCTCCTCTCTCTCTCTCTCTCTCTCTCTCTCTCTCTCTCTCTCTCTCTCTCTCTCTCTCTCTCTCTCTCTCTCTCTCATGATAATTAGCCCACATTGTTTGTAGCCATCCTTAGTGACATGGGCCAAAGGCCTATTCATTAAAATCGCTCAGTGTTCTCTCTCTCTCTCTCTCTCTCTCTCTCTCTCTCTCTCTCTCTCTCTCTCTCTCTCTCTCTCTCTCTCTCTCTCTCTCTCTCTTCTCTCTTTTCAATGCTTATATCCAGTCACACATCAACTATGCCTCTACAATTTGGGATCTGGCAAGCGAGAAAAATTTAAAACCATTATGCAGTTTGTATAGACGTGCATTGAAATTGATCCTTCTGAAATCATCTTCCCTTACACTTACTGATTATCAGCGTTTAGAAATTCTACCTCTAAAATGGAAGCTTGTGTACAACAAAGCAATTTTTATGTTTAGATTAATGTCCGATAATGCTCCTCCAACATTAAAAAATAAATTTGAAATTAACCTTGTCCGTAATGTTTTTAAAATAAAAATACCTCTTCCAAGAGTTGACCTTTTAAAATCTAGTCTTGTATATTCAGGTGGCTGCTTATGGAATACTATTTCATCTTCCTTTAATGTGTACTCGGGCATTACTGTTTTAAAAAAAGAGTACCATAAGTATCTTATGTTGAAACATACAAGCAATGTTGTTTAACCCCATTCTTAGTTTCAAATATGTTTCCACTTTTGATATGTTGACATGTATGTATATTATCAACTTTGTTGTTAAATTATTAACAAGTTTTGTATTTACTTATTTCATGTGTTTCCTCTCTCTCTCTCTCTCTCTCTCTCCCTCTCCCTCTCTCTCTCCTTTTGTGTGTGTGAGGGGGGGATAGATAGACGGTTTTGTTGTATCTATTTTTTCTTCTTCATGGATAATTCTTCGATGATTATTTTTTGCATGCTTCTTCATTATTTTTGTGTTGAATATATTGATTTTCTTGCATGTTTGTTTGAGGGCAAGATGTAAAAAAGCCCATTGTGTGCTTACTCTTTTTCCCTCAATAAAATTTTTTCGTTCGTTCGTTTTCTCTCTCTCTCTCTCTCTCTCTCTCTCTCTCTCTCTCTCTCTCTCTCTCTCTCTCTCTCTCTCTCTCTCTCTATCTCTCTCTCTCTCTCTCTCTCTCTCTCTCTCTCTCTCTCATGATAATTAGCCCGCATTTTTTGTAACCGTCCCCAGTGACATGGACAAATCGTTCAGTGTTCTCTCTCTCTCTCTCTCTCTCTCTCTCTCTCTCTCTCTCTCATCTCTCTCTCTCTCTCTCTCTCTCTCTCTCTCTCTCATCTCTCTCTCTCTCTCTCTCTCAATCTCGTGCGTCCGTCCATCTCTCCATACCTTTATCAGTGATGGGTAAGTGACCTAACGGGATGTATGTATTTCACGGCTCATTTCGGCACAGTCAGCCGTGTTACCTGGGGACAGAGACATAGCATGCTTCTCTTTTGTTATTGAATAACGTTGTTTGAAGTGCACTTAAAACACACACACACACACACACACACACACACACACACACACACACACACACACACACACTACACACACACACACACACACACACACACACACACACACACACAACCCAACACACACAAAAACCAACACACACACACACAAAAAACAACCCTCAGCGTTTTAAAGGGTATATGTTTCAGCTTAATGACCAACCTTTGGAATGTGATACTCTGAGTGGGGGTCAGGCCAGGTCTGACTTCAAAAGCTGTTATCATCATGGTGACGAAAAGTGACATTTAGAGCCGTGGATGACTCGTATCGCATTAGCGCTGTAGTCGTAGAAAGTAAGTTTGACGTCCTCATGGCATGCACCCCTAGGGGACAAGTTACAAGTTGTTCTGGGGCGGTCGTCTTCATTAAGGGCTCGGCACATGCTGCAACTTTTTAGTTGATACAACTAGTTGCATACAACAAGTTGCAGTTAAAATCGCAGAGCTTGCAGCACACGCTGCAACTTTGATGCAACACCCTTGCAATCCCGTGCCATATATGGAAAATTCTCGCGAGACTTTCCGTGACTTTCTTTGGTTTACATTCTAACAAAATGGCTTCCTCCGAGCGCGATGAAAATGAACACGACGATCTTATCATTGCTACTGTTGTTATTTTGTCATTCACGATGACGATGGTCGGTATCAGAGTCCTGTTTCGAGTAGGTGTACTTCTAAAAACTCGAACTGACAAATAGGGCCTACTAGGCCTAGTAGCCTATTTCTATTTTTACACACTGTTTTGATCTAGACTACATCGATTGAAAAAGAAAACATGCCGTGGAAGTATTCATCATTCATGATGCCGCCCATTTCATGGCTTATTTGAATTTTGGCCTCTTGTACATGCCCCGACTTTATTTAATCGGGACGCTCGGTTCTCAAAAGCAGGGAATATTACGAATTAACTCGATCGATAACTTGCATGTTTCAGTCCGACGGTTTCACTCAGACATTGAGACATAAAAATCACGTGATGCGAAACGACGTGCGCGCTCTGATTGGCTGCAACCTACAACTTGTTGCGAGTGGAGGCTCAGAGATAGGATCGTTTTCTATCGCCCTACAACCCACAGCTGCAACCCTATACAACCTTGTTGTAGGTTGCATGAAACTGTTGCAACCACAAAGTTGCAGGTACAACTAGCAAAAGTTGCAGCGTGTGCCGAGCCCTTTAGCACTGCGAAATAGGCGCCTCTTAAAACTGGTCAGTTATCGTTAAAAAATCGGGACTTTCATGGAGTTGCACTGCCTCCGGGCATTGCCTCCAGGATCGTTCCCACCATCTTTATATCTACTAATGTCCCATATGTGCCTGTTTCAGACCGGAGGACGTAACACGGATTTTCATTCATTCCCTTAAAACTGGATCCCGGCCTCAACCAGTCTGACAAATTATCACAGATTTAGGCTTTCATAATGATGATGTCATCTACAAAATTTTCAACTGCATGACAATGCACAGTCCATTCTGTCGTACTACGGCTGAGGGTGATAATAATGTCTATCTCAGACACTATTGCCAGGACAGGTTTTAAAATATATTGTTTTGTCACCTACAGCTTCAAAAACCTAGTAGATGGAGTTGTAGATCTGACTGACTAGGAGCAAAAAACTTAGTATAGTAAGCTTAGTATAGTTTCTACGGAGTGTCTTTGCTAGGAGTGGGGAAACGTGTATGAAAGGTAATGTGCCGTCTCTCCACATACCTGACAGCAGTGAAGCGCCTGACGGGCCAAGGCCTGTTAATGTTGTTATGCGTTGAACAATGCGGGGCTTTGTAAGGAATTAACAACGACCCTCACTTCCTCGCCCTTTCCTCTGAAGGTTGAAACACGCATCAACTTCAACACTATTGGTTATGTGATGAACAAAATGTCTCTGTGCATCATTCTTTCTGTCTCTCTCTCTCTGTAACCGAATTTTCGAAAGACCCCCCCCCCCCCCTCTCTCTCTCTCTCTCTCTCTCTCTCTCTCTCTCTCTCTCTCTCTCTCTCTCTCTCTCTCTCTCTCTCTCTCTCTCTCTCTCTCTCTCTCTCTCTCTCTCTCTCACACACACACACACACACACACACACACACACACACAACACACACACACACACACACACACAGAGGGAGAGAGAAAGAGGGGGGGGGGGGGGGGGGGCGGAGTGGTGGATAAGGGTTTTGTTTCAGGCAAAAAAGAAGCTTCACAATAACACTCTCTCCAGCTGATGAACACCCTTCAACGAGGTCATCTGCTCTTTTATGTTATTTTTAAAAAAAATCGTTTTCATTAATTTTTATCTTTATTTTTTATTGGTAATTGAGAGGAGGGGGGGGGGGGGGGGGTGTGTCAATTGGCTGTGGGGGTCCGTTATTTCCTGGGGTCCGTAAAGGCCGTGGCAAACCATTAGCTGCGGAGTGACGACCCCCCACCGTCTGTAATAACTGAAGTTCAATCCATTGCAACCTCATCAGCGCACAAACAGCCCTGCCACTGGGGAGCAGATTGCAGGCACCCCTCCCTCTCTCTCTCTCTCTCTCTCTCTCTCTCTGTCTCTCTCTCTCTCTCTCTCTCTCTCTCTCTCTGTCTCTCTCTCTCTCTCTCTCTCTCTCTCTCTCTCTCTCTCTCTCTCTCTAGTGTCTCCTCTCTCTCTCTCTCTCTCTCTCTCTCTCTCTCTCTCTCTCTCTCTCTCCGTCTCTCTCTCTCTCTCTCTCTCTCTCTCTGTGTGTCTCTCTCTCTCTCTCTCTCTCTCTCTCTCTCTCTCTCTCTCTCTCTCTCTCTCTCTCTCTCTCTCTGTCTCCTCTCTCTCTCTCTCTCTCTCTCTGTTCTCTCTCTCTCTCTCTCTCTCTCTCTCTCTCTCTCTCTCTCTCTCTCTCTGTGTCTCTCTCTGTGTCTCTCTCTCTCTCTCTCTCTCTCTCTCTCTCTCTCTCTCTCTCTCTCTCTCTGTGTGTCTCTCTCTCTCTCTCTCTCTCTCTCTCTCTCTCTCTCTCTCTCTCTGTGTCTCTCTCTCTCTCTCTCTCTCTCTCTCTCTCTGTCTCTCTCTCTCTCTGTGTCTCTCTCTCTCTCTCTCTCTCTCTCTCTCTCTGTCTCTCTCTCTCTCTCTCTCTCTCTCTCTCTCTCTCTCTCTCTCTCTCCTCTCTCTCTCTCTCTCTCTCTCTCTCTCTCTCTGTGTCTCTCTCTCTGTCTCTCTCTCTCTCTCTCTCTCTCTCTCTCTCTCTCTCTATCGGGTCTCTCTCTCTCTCTCTCTCTCTCTCTCTCTCTCTCTCTCTCTCTCTCTCTCTCTCTCTCTCTCTCTCTCTCTCTCTCTCTCTCTCTCTCTCTCTCTCTCACACAGAGAGAGAGAGAGAGAGAGAGAGAGAGAGAGAGAGAGAGAGAGAGAGAGAACACTCACAAACTTTATTTAAGTGTTCAGTGTGTCTACTGTATTTTTCAAACACTTTAAAATAAACATTTGTATAAATTGTGGAAAAAGCAAAGTAAAATACCTTCATAAATCAATTTTTGCTTCAGCTGCAGGGGGACATTACCCCTGGACCCGGCCTTTCACAGAGAGAGAGAGAGAGAGAGGGTGGGTGGGGGGGGGGGGGGTATTTTGTAAAGGGCAATAAACAAATTTGCTTTACAAGCAGCAACGCAAACTTACATAAGCTGATGATGACACTGCAATCACTTAGCAGGCTAAATAAACATCAGAAGCTTTTGCATCCATCACATCATTTGCACCTAGCGTATAAAGCGTAGTTTGCCTTTGGAATTGTTTAGAAATTACTGAATGACTACTGATTTACATGAAATAGAACAATGATAATAAAACGTAAGCACATTTGAATGTCAAAAAAGAAGAAGAAAAAAACAGAAAAACCATTCGCTCAGCAATTGAAACACAGGAATCAATATATCGTAGTGTTTTACTGTCAGGATGAACAATCGTACACAGGCTATGATTCCTAGTGTTAATAAACCAACGGGACAGCGAGGCAGTAAGTCGACGCAATTTTCCCTTTCTCAACTGTTAGGCAAATAGCTGCGCAACTGTTAGACAAGGCCTATCATGCCTTAAGGGAGGATTGTGATAATCCCAATGATATCTTTGGATTAAACGGAAGAGTTGGTCTTCCTAATATAAATAGAAGTAGAAACACTACATCTGTTGCATTAGAGGTAGCTTAAACAGTAAAAGGATAAATGCCCAATTCATTTCAGTTTTAAGAAGAAATTAGCGCCGGTTGCGTGTATTTTATACATTTATGATAAAAATAACTTTTATTAAATCAAAAATGAACAATAAGTTTAATTGTAGGAAATGACTTAATGTATTAAATGAATTTGTAATAATTCATATCCCAAATTGTTTTACGTTTGTTAATAAACCTTGTTTTCATGTTCTTGAATCTTATTGAATAGTATTTCTGAAGTTATGTCCCTTTGCTTCTGCAACTCGAGAGGGAGAGATTGATTTAAGGCGGTGTGTGTGTGTGTGTGTGTGTGTGTGTGTGTGTGTGTGTGTGTGTGTCTTCAACAAGGAAACCTCCATACTCCACCCAGTCTTTTCAGTGCCGTCTGTGCAGTTTATAAATGCGCTACCTCTCTCCACCATCACCACTATTTTTTGTTGTTGTCTGCAAGTCAGTCGTTCCCATCTGGGGTTTTTGGTGTTTGTATGCAACTGTGATTCGGTATGACTTTTAAAGTGCATGTTGATGATGGTGATTTAAACTATTCCCGGGGATTGGAAAAACGCCTATGTTACAGCTATATTTAAAAAAGGTGCCAAGAGTGACCCAGGAAACTATAGGCCAGTTAGCTTAACATCTGTGACTTGTAAAGTTTTAGAATCCATTATTAGAGATGTAATTGTTGATCACATGAATGTAAATAATCTTTATACTGAATGCCAGCATGGTTTCCGACAACACAGATCTTGTGTCACACAGCTACTTAAGGTTATGCAGGATTTGACGAAAATTGAGTTTTACGTCCTCTTGGTCTGAATCAGACACATATGAGACATTTGTAAATCAAATATGGTGGGAACAATACTGGAGGCAATGCCCGGAAGCAGTACGAAACCAGTAAAGTCCCGATTTTGTATTAATACAGATAGCTGTAGCGGTGACCACGCCTCGGTTAAACCTCATCGGCTATGGCACCGCCACAAGTTAGTATAATGTTATGCAGGATTTAACAGATTTGTTTGATAAAGGTGAAAATATTGATATGATTTACTTTGATTTTATAAAGGCCTTTGATTCGGTTCCCCATCAAAATTACTTATTAAGTTAGAATATTATGGTATAACAGGTCATATATTTTATTAGGATGGATTAGAGATTTCTTAAAAGGTAGAAAGCAGTCTGTCAGGGTTGGAAATGCTTATTCAGAAAATGTTGACGTTGTAAGTGGTATACCCCAAGGGAGCATACTTGGTCCAGTTCTTTTTACAATCTTTATCAATGATTTGCCTCAAGAGATAAATAGTTTCTGCAAAATGTTTGCAGATGATACTAAGCTTTACAATACTACTGCAATCTCCATGTTATTACAAAAGGATGTAGATTCCTTAGTAAATTGGTCAGAAACCTGGAAGCTGTACTTCAATGCGTCTAAATGTAAGCTTATGCATTTAGGTAAAAACAATCCTTGTAACCAATATACTATGATGAATGGTGATACTGTAAATGAAATAACAAAATGTACAGAAGAGAAGGATTTATGTGTAATAATGGACACAAACCTTAAATTTGATTGTCATATTCACGAAGCTGTAAAGAAGGCAAATAAAATGCTAGGAATTATTAAGCAAACCTTTTGTTACATAGCTAAAGATATCTTTTTACAGTTGTTTAAAGGATTAGTGAGACCTTGTTTAGAATACGGAAATGTTGTGTGGTCTCCATATTTGAAAAGACAATCAGTGATGATAGAGAGAGTGCAAAGAAGGGCTACAAAATCAATAAGAGGATTCCAAAATTATTCCTACAGGGAAAGACTAGAGCTCCTTAAATTACCTTCTTTAATGGCTAGAAGAGTCAGGGGTGATTTAATTCAATGCTTCAAAATATTTAACAATATTGATGACCTAAGCATACAAGATTTCTTTAAATTATCAAATGTTGACAAAACTAGAAACTGTTGACAAAATATTTATTGAATATAGCAAGACTAATCTTAGAAAATAGTTTTACTAACAGAACTGCACCTTTGTGGAACAAGTTACCAACTAATATTAAACAAGCACCTAATACTAACATTTTCAAGAATATATTAGATGACTGGGAATATTATAAAAATTTCACATACGAATATGATGAATGATTATCTAAAACCTGAGTGCATGATAAACCTTGTACATTATAAATGATATTATTAAGGATGGGACGCTTGTTTTAGTCCCTATATCCTAACCTAACATAACCTATGACGATGATGACGATGACGATGATGATAGTAGTTTGAAGGTATCACATTTCCACTGGTTGCTCTTCACCCCATGAATATTGCACGAAGACTAGACTATCAAGGGGCAGATACACTGCACACGATGCGACCCGACTGTGACATTGGTGAGGCATGATTCTCGTGAAATTCTAATGTCTACATGAATCTGATGAAATCCTAACTAGTTTCCTTCACAATATTTGTAGCCCCCTGTACAGGAATCTGGTGAACTATCTGCAGTTTTGTATCAGACATTTGATGTGAATCGTGTATTGGGGTCTACACGAGTACAGTGAATGAAAACTGTAGAATTATTATTTTCGTACGGAAGTATTTCGCGAGAATCATGACCCACAGACATCGTCACAGTCGGATCGCAGTCTGATCGCATGGTACGCAGTGTGTCTGCCCCTTTACTCTCCCTCTACTGGCCGCTGCTGTTGTCCGTGGAGACGATGACAGTGAGACACGATACGCTTGCTGCCCTATTGGTTGACATTTAGCCCGCGGTAGGGGCCATCAGTAAGGCGAGAGCTGCCAGTGAAGGGTTTTCCATCTTCATGG
>CM065702.1:35746771-35824271 GCA_017654935.2 Phymorhynchus buccinoides
CTATTCAGTTACGTGCTGTTTTGATGCGTTTTTAATGATTAGTGTGTAGTAAAAAAAAAAGCAACACGCGCATCGCCAAGCGGCAGATAAGTTCCCGAGTCGCTAAACATGGGATAAGCCCGCTGTGCCCTAGGCCCTTTGTGTCACAGTCCCGATATGTCCCACTTCTTTCCGGCCGTCCGTGCGTGCGTCCTGTTTTCAGTTCTCAATGGTCTCCCCGCTGTGTGTACAGTCGACACATTCCGATTTCGAAGTAGCTCGGCGATGCTGCGAGGGGACTTTGCAGCCGCTCGGCGTTGCACTTGTTTTGTTTTCTTACCCTGGCTTAAAGACTCCAGGGATCATCCCAACAACCGAAGCACTTGAACACTATGGTACAAGCGCATCAGCAAGGGATGAGAACATTACGTGTGTGACCGTTTTTGATTACCCCGCCACGTGGGCAGCCACACTCCGACTTCGGAGGAATCAGGATTGCTTAATATAAGAAGTCCTGGAAGGATTGTTATGCAACTTACAACTTTGTGTGCCGGCATGTGTGTTTGGGGGGAGGCGCAGGGGGTGGTACGGAAGGGTTTAAGCTAATAAAATATCGTCTTGAGAGCAATCTTCAATTATAATTCTGTCATTACGATAGCCGTTCTTTTCTATAAAATTCCTCCAATCCAATATATCAGTTTGCGCGTTCCCCCCATGGTTTATGTCAGAGTAAAGAGTAAAGATAAACAGTGCTTTAGTGTTTCAGGGAAAGAAGTGTGTAAATATCTTGACAGTCGGGCTTGCGATCTCAGTAGTTTACTTTGTCAACTTTTAATGACCTACTTCAGTCCAGGACTTTACAGCTGCATTCATTGGAGAAAGAAAGAAAGAACAATGATGTGTAATAACAAACCGTGGCACACAGCAAGTGGAGTGCTAATAAGAGGTAACATATCTAAAAACGGATGCAATGATTTTATCATTGTAATATCTGTTCCTGTTTTGGCAACATAATCTACAGACACGGCAATTATACAAATCTGCAAGCATTCTCTTCATGACAGAACTTTACCCACCTGACTTGATTTACAGCCGCTGTAGCTACGCACAGAGAGGAAGGGGGCACGGGCTTTATTGTACTTCTTTACGCGTCAATAACAATTCTGTGCAAGATTGAATCTGTTCTCCGAAACTAAAACTTTCTTCTACAACTTTTTCTAATCTATCGTTGCAAAAAAACGATTCCCGTTGTACGGCGCTGTTATGAGCCGGTATTACAACTGTCCGTCTGAGAAAAGCTCATGATAACGTTATAAAATAGTTTATGATCTTCGAAAGTTTCCAGGCTGCCAGTCCACTACCGGCTTTGACCATGATCTCGCTTCTTTTCAGTAAGGACTCCTGCAAGGACCTCTGCTAGCAAAAAAAACCCACATTAATTTTGTTTGCCCAAGTTTGTTCAAAGTTTTTATCCTTTGTAAGGAGTTAGATGTATCTACTGTTTATCGCTTGGATTTTGATGGCCAGGTGGATTGGAACACACGAGCCAATATGTGCCCTTCCCTGCACCACCGCACTCCCACTTCTTCAGTATTTTATTTGTCCAAACCTGAAGAACATGTTGCCATCTGGAACTGGTCACTGGTTTCTTTGTGACTGTTCTGACACCATGGAGGTCAGGAAGAAACGTTCTTCTTCAAGGGACGTATGATTATTCTGGATGTACACGAATATTTTGATTTGTCTTATAAAAGAAGCTCTAAAACTCGTTGATAGTGAATGGATTTAAATGGCATTGATTCTAAAGAAAATTAATGGTGGGGAGTGGGGAGGGAAGGGGGACACATTGCAATTGGCTCGTCTATAAAATTACACGGCCCCCACCTCCACACCTGCCCACTTCTTAAAATACCTACTTGCCTTTTTATCTGCGCAGTTTTGACAGAGAACTACCAGCCCAGAAGAACCTGTGCCCTAAAACTAAACAACTTAGTAGGAGGACGTCAAGCATTCTTTGGTCCTACGGTGAAGAGGAACCCCAGGGGGTGTCCAGTGATGCCGAAACAAAGGCAGCAGAATGTTGTGTACCGTGCGTCCCCCGTGAACACCGTGAACACCGTGCTCACCGCACTGTGACCAGCGGTCAGTCACAGGTGGAAAAGTCTAATTATGGCCCCGATTAGCCGCTGTAGCGGATGATCAACACACAGAGGAATGTTGATCTTGTCTGGCTTCATTGTGTGCATGGAGCCTATAAGGGGTCAGCCACACGTCCACTAAAATCGCACGACTGTACGATACGATTCGGTCACGTGGTCTCCAAGAACAAATTTGATTGGCGCATCGAGATCACGTGATCGAATCGTATCGTATAGTCGTGCGATTTTAGTGGACATGTGACTGGCCCTTTAGGCAGACAGATAGGGCTGTCCTGTCGTGGGTCCCGACCTTAACCAGTGAAATGTGCACTCCTCCACCCCTTTGCCGTCTGTCCAGTTGGCACCTACTGTCCCCTTGGCGTCCTCTCTGCCTTGTGTTCCCGTCAATGCAAGGATTGTCTGGGGTCCTTTCCGTGAAAACTTCATGTAGTTCTACTGTGTTGTCTGTGGGTTAATTGGTTCACTTTGATGGGTCTGTCTATTTGCTGTGCTCTGTTCTCATTCTATGATCTGTCATCATCTCTGTCCTTTACTGTGGTTCATTTCCCCCTTTCTTGCTCGATCAGAAACCCTGGAAAGCTCTTTGGCTAAACCTCTTGGTTTTCCTGGTCTGATGATGATTTTCCCCATTGCACCATGTTCTTGCTTTATTAGCC
The DNA here is from genome assembly GCA_017654935.2 of Phymorhynchus buccinoides. Lineage (NCBI taxonomy): Eukaryota > Metazoa > Mollusca > Gastropoda > Neogastropoda > Raphitomidae > Phymorhynchus > Phymorhynchus buccinoides. The sequence continues at coordinate 35,749,566 of CM065702.1, forward strand.
TAACTGCAACAGGATCTGTTTTTACAACGTAAAAAGGGTGGGTCAAGAAAACAAGGTACCCGTGAAAGGGAAAACTCCAACGTTTCGTGCCTTAGGCCTTAGTCACGAATCTGTTTTGGTTTGTTTTTCTTCCTCACTACATTTTCTGGACGCCTGTCCACTTTTAGCCTCCTCTCCCTGTTTCTCTACTTTAAAACGAAACATTTCGACCATTAAGTTTTATCCTTTTGGGTTGAACTTTTAAAAAAGAAGAAGGCTGTTATGTCCACTATCACTGGCGCATGGCAGGTTGAAGATAATCTCTTGAATACATTACTGTCTACAGCACATACCCCCCCCTTCCCCGAGTAGTATATATTTGTTTGGGGGTGGGGGCTCGGGGCTGAGAAAGGCCGTTGCACATGATGGTGTGGTGATCATCATTTGGGTCCGTTTGATGATATATGGGCAAGAACGACCACTAGGGGAAGACGGGGTAAAAAGCGCATGGGCGGGTAAGAAGCCCACCCCAATTATCTCATGAAATGAAGCAAATTTCAGTCTCATTTTGCCCATGAGACGAGCGTTAATTCGTCTCATGGGCAAATTTGACTGAAAATTTCTTTATTTCATGAGATAATTGGGGTGGGCTTCTTACCCACCCATGCGCTTTTTACCCCGTCTTCCCCTACTGTTTGGACATAATCCCTGTGCCCCTTGTCCCCGTATTTGTTACATCCCCTTTCTCCTGTCTCTCCGCTTGTTACAGACACACACACACACACACGCACACGCACAGGGCCAGAGAAGTTAAGCTAAACTGCCTTCCCCAAAACAGAAGCTACCAATAACGTGCTAGGTAGCCAGCCAGCCGTGTGGTGTGGTGTGGTGAGAAGCTGTGAAGGGTGTATCTGGAGTCGTGTTGGGCTGTGGCCTTTCCTTCCCCTGTCGTGCAGGCCGCAGTTGTAGCACACGGGCCGGCTGAACTGTGCTGTGTCTGCCAGCCACTACTAGACGACCGCTCGCTCCTCTTTCTCTCTCTAACTCTCAACCCTCCGCATGTGTCAACTCTCTCTTTCTGTCTATCGGCCTCGCATCGCTCTTCATAATAATAACGGAGCCGCTGTCATCGTAGTGGTGGTTGTGAAGTGCCGCCATGGAGCAGCCGAGTTGTAGTAGGAGTAGTAGTAGGCCTAGTAGTAGTAGTAGTGTTTTGTGGAGGAAAGAGAGCCGTTAGAGCAGTGTGTGAATCTCACCAGTGGATGATGGCACGGTGACGATCTATCAGCTATCCGCTGTGTTTTTTGCCTCGCGGCTTTTTCTCCATGTGGAATGAGTGTGGATACGTGTGGATCAACATTCTTGAGGATCATAATTTTGGATAACGCGTTTCTCGCCCTCCCCCCGGAGTAGGAGGCGACGTGGACACAAACTGTTCCGTGTTGTTGCTGGAGTGGTGATAGAGTGTTGAGTGCTTGTCGCGGGCTCAAATACTTGGGAGGCCTGCGTTTGTTTGGTGTTGTGGGGGTTCTGTGCCGAGTGTTTGTGTTTCGTTAGCGTGGAGAGTGTTTTTGGTGTGTGTGTGTGTGTGTGTGTGTGACACCGTCGTTCTGGCCGTATCCAGTGCGGGGATTACATGCTAGCGGTGGATTTCGTCGCGCTGTGAAGGTGCAGTGGGAGGGAGTAAGCCGTGTGGCCACTGTCCTCCGCATCACAGCATTGCTGGAGACGGGCGCCGACCAAACTCGGCTGGGTCCCGTTTGAGGTAAACTGGGTTGAGTTGACAACACTGTCTAGTTCTTAGGTGTGGATTGTGCAACTAAATATCTACATTTTATGAAACAGTTGTCGTTACGGTTGTGGCGCGCACGCATATTACGGTGACAGGGACATATTTCACGCCAGGACATATTTCTCGTGACACCGGCTTCCTGTTGGACTTCATTCACTCTCAATCTGTAGTTCTTTCTGTGTCATGAAGCTACAAGGCAAATGTTGCTTCTTGGTAAAAGCAAATTCATTAGAACATTTGGTAAGGATGCAGATCAGCACCCCCTGTCAGTCTTGGTTCGTTGCGTTCATCTTCCACTATTATTGAATACATATTTTTAATTGTGTAAATGGATGAAAATTAGCGTTAAATATACAAAATGATAGAGGCTTAAGTGTCCCATCTATAGTAAGAAAGGCTAGACTGAAAAAACCCGGAAAGAACCGAGAAATGGAGGGGGTGTTGATCTGCATGTTTGCTGAAAATTTGGTGGGGGCATAGGCCTACTAGTGAAAGTACATCTGTGCTCTGATTCCCTCCTTTCCTGCATCTGTGGCCCCCCCCCCCCCCCCCCCCCCCCGTACTGATTGATATCTGGCACACAAAAAGTCCCCCCCCCCCCCACACCATTCACACACACACTCACACACACACACACACACACACACACACACACACACACACACACACACACACACACACACACACACACACACACACACACACACACACTCCTCCAACATGATGTGTCCATGTTCTTTATCGAGTGGTCCAGCGAAAGGAAATGGAAAATAGATTGACTGGACGGATCAACAAATGGATTTAAAAGATTGACTGGACGGATCAACGAATGGATTTAAAAGCTTCTTCGGAGCGGCCTCAAATGATCATATTCCCGGCAGGGTAAATCTGGTTATGGTGTGGTTATAGTGAGGTAGAGTCAGAGAGCGAGTGGTGATGAGCAATCAGCAGCAATGATAATTGTCAGTGTATTGGTCACTGCTAGCAGTGCTAAGTTGTTGTTTACTTTTTAGACACCGGGCTCTTTGGAGGATCTTCGGCGGATAGCAGCCTTCGTCCGGGCCACTGGGGTTTCTGTCTGAGCGATCCATTGTCCTATCATTATCTGTATGTTGATCAGTTGTGGGAGTGTTGATTGTCAGTGTGTTGACCACTAATGACAGTTAGATATTCAGTGTGTTGTGACAGTGGTGATTGTCAGTGTGTTGACCAATAATGACAGTTAGATATTCAGTGTGTTGTGACAGTGGTGATTGTCAGTGTGTTGACCAATAATGACAGTTAGATATTCAGTGTGTTGTGACAGTGGTGATTGTCAGTGTGTTGACCAATAATGACAGTTAGATATTCAGTGTGTTGTGACAGTGGTCAGTGTTGATTGTCAGTGTGTTGACCAATAATGACAGATATTCAGTGTGTTGTGTCAGTGGTGACAGTGGTGATTGTCAGTGTGTTGATCATTGACAGTTTAGATATTCAGTGTGTTGTGTCAGTGGTCAGTGGTGACAGTGTTGTCAGTGTGTTGACCAATAATGACAGTTTAGATACACACCTAATTCAGTGTGATGGGTCAGTGAGTGGTGACAGTGTTGATGGTCAATGTGTTGATCAATTTATGGCAGACACCTGGGCCCCTGGGAACCCCGTGTCAGTGTGAGGAGTGTGACATGCCGCGTGACCTGTCGACCACTAGATGATGGAGTGGTGGGATCACGGGGCATGACTAATCCTGACACACACCAATCACTCACTCAGGCTTTTTATTTTCCCCAAGCTGACTACTAAACTACCATAGAACACAACCCGTTCAGACTACAGCCTCCCCCCGTGGGGATACCGGGGGGTCTTTCATGGAAATAGTTCCCCCACCTTCTGGAAGTTCTGTGCTTGTAACTTCCTCTAATCTGTCACTCTCTTTGACTCTGCCTTTTCCCTTTGCTTACTGTCATCTGCTATTTTTCTATCTTACTGGTCCATTCTCCTGCCTTTTTTCTGTAAACTCTTACAAAGATTTCTTCAGCCAAAGTCGGACATGCTGGTCCTAACTATTTCTTAGTTAGGTGTATAATGGCAGCATGGTGCATCTATGCTCATGTGACAGGAAACTGTATGAGCGAACGAAGAAGAAGAAGACTACAGCCTGGTTGTAGGGGCCTAGCTGCCACACCAGTATTACCCCCATAGCAACTAGAGATGTACAGTCTGAAGCTTGGAAGACTGTTCAGCTCTTTGCTTAGCTACTTGTAATCTAAACAGAGATACTGTTTCAAGGGATCAGAGTAGGGTGGGGCAATAATAAGTTCACAACTACAGTGAAAATCGCTTAAGTCAAAATTGGAGGGGCTGACATTTTATTTGGAGCTAAAAATAGTCTTCAGCATAAAGATGATTAAACTGTGACCAAAATGTTATTATCGTGATCCTACTTATCCAGTGTTTTTGAGTTACCCGTTTTTTAGTTTGCGGGATTCTACTTATTTCCCTACATTACAGTAGCTAAAAGTGGTTCAGGTTGTCATGAATCTTACTCCGGTTATTATAAAAGTCCAACATGACCACTAAATCCTGTCAGTCCTAAATCCAGGTTCTCTGCTGCCTTTTGGCTGCTGCATCTTCTCTCCCTGGTCACTCGACTCCGTTCACTGTTTGCTTCTGAATTTCCCGTGTTGTTGGTGATCATGCCAGAATGGTACCCTGTTGTTCCTCTGCACTTCTTGAACACCCAGGAAGGTGCCTAAAGACTCGTGTTGTTCCTCTGCTCTTCTTGAACACCCAGGAAGGTGCCTAAAGACTCGTGTTGTTCCTCTGCTCTTCTTGAACACCCAGGAAGGTGCCTAAAGACTCGTGTTGTTCCTCTGCTCTTCTTGAACACCCAGGACGGTGCCTAAAGAATCGTGTTGTTCCTCTGCTCTTCTTGAACACCCAGGAAGGTGCCTAAAGACTCGTGTTGTTCCTCTGCTCTTCTTGAACACCCAGGAAGGTGCCTAAAGACTCGTGTTGTTCCTCTGCTCTTCTTGAACACCCAGGAAGGTGCCTAAAGACTCGTGTTGTTCCTCTGCTCTTCTTGAACACCCAGGAAGGTGCCTAAAGACTCGTGTTGTTCCTCTGCTCTTCTTGAACACCCAGGAAGGTGCCTAAAGACTCGTGTTGTTCCTCTGCTCTTCTTGAACACCCAGGAAGGTGCCTAAAGACTCGTGTTGTTCCTCTGCTCTTCTTGAACACCGAGGAAGGTGCCTAAAGACTCGCTGCTAGCATTGTATTGAGAGGCAATTTAGTGCTGAAAATATGATGATGCCAGTGTTATAATGTGTGTAGCATGGCTGGAGGGAATAGGACCTTGTGGAAGGTAAAGGGTGGGATGTGACACGTGTCAAGGGAGAGGATTACCAGTCAGTTGTAATGTCAGTCCAGCCAGCCATTCATCAGTTGTAACATTGAAGGGGGTTGAAACCAAAGAAACCAGTCTCATCACCTTCCCCCCCCCCTCTCTCCCCCTCTCTCTCTCTCTCTCCCCCTCTCTCTCTCTCTCTCTCTCTCTCCTCTCTCTCTCTCTCTCTCTCTCTCTCTCTCTCTCTCTCTCTCTCTCTCTCTCTCTCTCTCACACACACACACACACACGCACTCTCTCTGAAGCAATCTTGTGTGTTTGACTTGATTTGATTGATTTTATTTAAAGTCTGTTCACACGATGGTGATATTAGACTTAAAAATAAAATAAAATAATAAAATGTGTTCTTGTGAGTGTGTGAGTATGCTTGGGTATATGTGCATAACGCATGCGCGTGTGTGTGTAATGTGTGCGCGTGCGTGAGAGAGAGAGAGAGAGAGAGAGAGAGAGAGAGAGAGAGAGAGAGAGAGAGAGAGAGAGAGAGAGAGTAAATGTAAGCACATGCATGTGGATTATGTCTGTATGTGTATGAAATCCTGTTCCTGCATCTAAGATAAAGAACCATTTCTCCCTTTTATTTCTCAGCTGATGAGAAAGAAGCTAGAAAGACAAAGGTGACCAGGACCTAAAGGCCAAAGCTGGGAGTAGGATAGGGTGCCCCCTGTAGTGGGGGGTGAAAGTGACCTCTAGTTTTGTGGTGATCATTGGCCACCAGCCTGTCCAGTAAAGTCCACGGCTGTACCACCCTACCCTGCCCTGCATTGATCCAGGGGTTCACTCACACAAAGGGGGGTTAGGTCTGTCACCTACAGGGCTTAACTGATGGCTGCCTTTGGTGGCTTAACGCTGATTGGGGCTATCAGGCCATGAAGTGTTAACACCGCTAAGTACAGCACAGGGTGCCTGGTGGGACTAATGGCCGCCTGGTTACTTGCTCTTGTGTCAGCTAACACCTCTACAGGGGATTAGGATCAAGGGCCCAGCCACTAGTGACTATTATAATACTAGGCGCCTTCCTGTGTATTAGGGTCAATGACAGTATATATAACTATTTCCTTTGACCTTCTTTGTTAGGGTGTGCAGGATTATCAGGCTCTGATTATTATAGGGAGCTGTGTTGTCCTCTGTCATGTCTTGCCTATATGGATCAGAGGATGCCATGGATGAGGTTTAAGGCCACCGGATTAGGGACACCACTGGTGGAGTAGACCACCGCACCAGAATAACTTGTCCTTCAAAGCAGTCTGCTTAGAGGACCTTAAAGACCCTGCTGACCCGAAGAATTGTCTTTCTAAAAATGCATAGAGATCACTGAGAGAAATCGTTCTGCAGAAACCGCACCACGCAGTTTCCTTTGGTTACCCACAAATTGAGCATCAACGGCGGTAATTTTTACCTGGATTTTTGTTGTGGCCAGGTTTAATTGACTCCCATACAATAAAAACGAGACATTACTTTGAAGAGCAGCCTCGTTTGCGTATGGGGGAATTTGTATGTGGGTCACTCCTGGCCAGAAAAAAACCAAGGGACTTAATCTTGCCGGGTCAGTGTGTCTTTAAGTTAAACATGGTTTCATCACCCACTTGTTTTGTCCTAAGATAACCTGTATGTGGCAGGGGCCAACATCAGCCCAGCAGTTCTCCCTGTCTGCCCTGTGTGTTTTCTGTGACACCTTTCTAATCCTGTAGTTGATTTGTCTGCTGAGACAGGCACCTCTGGTGTTTGTTTGGTTAGGGGTGAAGACAGTTGAAAGGGGCGGAGACCAGTGGATGTCTCATCCTCTTCCCCTGCGCTCTCTCTCTCTCTCTCTCTCTCTCTCTCTCTCTCTCTCTCTCTCTCTCTCTCTCTCTCTCTCTCTCTCTCTCTCTCTCTCTCTCTCTCTCTCTCTCTCTCTCTCTCTCTCTCTCTCTCTCTCATTCACGCCCACATTTTTTGTGTGAGAGCAAAATCAAAACTCCAGGTTGTGACATCAGAATGTATGACATAATCAATGACATCATATTGCCCTTTAGCAGTATCTTATCAACAGGGAAAGGCAGGTGAAGGGTTTTGCACCCACTCTTTTCCCCTCTGCAGAGTGTGTGTGTGTGTGTGTGTGTGTGTGTGTGTGTGTGTGTGTGTGTGTAAGTGTGTAAGTGTACGTGTATATGAACGGGTGTGTATGAGTATGTGCATGTGTTTGGGATGCCTATGACAGATATACGTAAATGTAAGTTAAAAGTTTGCTGCCATTTTTAAGGAAGTTGTCTTGAAGAAGATTGATAAATTGAAAATGTGGTGTTTTTGAACCAGGTGTTTGGTCTCTCTCTCTCTCTCTCTCTCTCTCTCTCTCTCTCTCTCTCTCTCTCTCTCTCTCTCTCTCTCTCTCTCTCTCTCTCTCTCTCTCTCTCTCTCTCTCTCTCTCTCTCTCTCTCTCTCTCTCTCTCTCTCTCTCCCTCTCTCTCTCTCTCCCTCTCTATCTCCCCCCCTCTCTCTCCCCCCTCCCTTACTCTCCCTCCCTCCCTTATTCTTTCTTTCCTCATCAACGACATGCTCTACTAGTTCTTCTGTTCTTTGGTAGGGAGGGGGGGGGGGGGAGGTAGCCTAACCTTTCTCTTGTCTGGGACAAGCCAGAACTAGTTTAGCTCCTTTTATTTCTGAAAGACATAAATTATTAACTGAAATAGAATAGGAAATATATAAAATAGAAAATCTGCATATTCTGTCTTCAACACCCCCACACGCATTCCCCGCCTTTTGCTTCTTGATACCAGGCGTCTGTACCCTGGGCAAGACATCTCCATTCTAGCCCAGGGACGGTATTCATGTCGAGATAGCATGAGACTTAGCATGATGCTAACTTAGAAGCTCTTCCAAAAGTCCTATTAAATCCTATAGGACATTGGAAGAGCTTCTAAGTTAGCATCATGCTAAGTCTCATGCTATCTCGACATGAATACCGTCCCAGGCCGCTAGAATAGCATCTGCCCCATCAGCTATCTGGCAGTCATGGTCAGAAACGACTGATTGCCATACCCAGGCTGTGGAGAAGGGGTTGTGCCTTAAAATGAAGGGGGGTGGGGGGAATCAGAGTGTTGGCTTCAGATCCTTGACCACACAATGACTGACTTGGAGGACAGTGACCTAGCTTGCACAGATGCTGGGCAGGCCACAGCCTGTATGGACACATGAGGTCTCCATCCATCTCACTGTCTCTGTCTGCCCCTCTCTCTCTCTCTCTCTCTCTCTCTCTCTCTCTCTCTCTCTCTCTCTCTCTCTCTCTCTCTCTCTCTCTCTCTCTCTCTCTCTCTCTCTCTCTCTCTCTCTCTCTCTCTCTCTCTCTCTCAAATTTTACTAAACTTAATGTCATCTATGCGTATGCGTGCATGGCCATTAATACTGATTTGTGTGATATTGTGTTATTTCTATAAATAATTTAATTTATGACTGTGAACACATGACCATTGATACTAATCTATTATGTACGTTACCTGAGTTATATTATTATTTTACAACATAATAGCCAATTCATGCGAAATTATACTGTGTAATGGAAATAGTTGTTGTTCTAGAACTAATTATTTGAAGCAATCTTTTGTTGATAATCATTTCGCTATGAACGTGGTTTAAAAAAAATTGCATTATGATGTCTAATAATCACATTATCACCATTGTTTATGCACCCTTTACACGTCCTCCCCTTCACCCGTTCGTCCTTCCCCATTGTACTGTGGCCCAAGGCCGAAGCGTAAATAAAAACCTTTCAGTGTTCAATGCTCTCTCTCTCTCTCTCTCTCTCTCTCTCTCTCTCTCTCTCTCTCTCTCTCTCTCTCTCTCTCTCTCTCTCTCTCTCTCTCTCTCTCTCTCTCTCTCTCTCTCTCTCTCTCTCTCTCTCTCTCTCTCTCTCTCGCTCTAAAATAAGGCTGCTTAGAACTAGAAGTGCACAAACCATACGTCTTTTTTTAAGTACATGAAATTCTTTTTGCATTAAAGTCCTTGCGAACGAACGAGGTTTTTTTCTTCTTTTCTTTAATTAACTAAGCTACCCGTTTTCCCCTCCCACTGTGCAAACTGTGATTGATGCAGCTTGGGTATTCTGCGGGGTAAAAGGTACTACCCTACCCACAAAACTTTAATTCCTGGGAAGAAAGGGGTGACCCTGGCTGTCAAGCTTTTGGTGAATTCCGCTGGCAGGAGGTCGGCAGGTGCATGCTCATCATCAGCCAATGGAGGGCCTTGTTCCCGGGTGTGCCACCAACACCACACTACACAGGGGGGGCCGTTTCCCTGCACTAATGAACACTACAGAGGCCAACACTAATCCCCCCACTACTGCCAGTGTCTTGGGCCCAGGCAAAGAGGGAGTAGAGGTGGAGCTAGACTAAATCTAACTTTAGCAAATCTGGTTTAACCCTTTCGCCACCAGCCATTTTTCGGCCAAAAAATACCATTAAACTTAACTGGGTAGAGAAAATAAAATATCTGCAATATTGCGAATTTATCTGTGACATACATAACATTAGGCCTATCCTTAGTAGTTACCTCCCTAAATTAAGAAAATAGGGTCTTTGGATAACAGGTCCTGATTTTATGTCTTTTAGTGACATGGGTGTTAAATCATTGTGGCGCTAAAATGCGACATTGGCGGTGAAAGAGTTTTAAGCTGTAGTTCACGCACACACACCCTACCCCACCCGCACCCTCCATCAAAGTTTTGCATTTGACTGAGAATCAATATTCTACCATTCTCTGGAAAAGGGATAGGGTTAGAATCAGCCTAGGGACTATTTTCACAAAGCCGAAAAGAAGCAGACTTTGAGGGTGGTAAGCAGGAGAGGGGTGTCTGAAGTACGACTTTGCGGGTGGAGGGAATGCTATACTAGATCTGGCTTGATACTGGTTTTGGAGTGTGTGTAGTAGTGCGAGAGCGTGGCGGCTAACGGTGCTGTGTGGATGGAGGGGCGAAATCCCAGGGGCCTGTTAGCTTTGTACTCAAGCTGTCCTCGAGGGGCCTTGTGGCCTCTCACCCCCCTCTCTGTCTCTCTACTGGCGGCACACAAAGCAAAGTAGCTTTCCTTGTCCCGCTCTAGAAAGCCTGCCACACTCTCTCTTGCTCTCTCTCTCTCTCTCTCTCTCTCTCTCTCTCTCTCTCTCTCTCTCTCTCTCTCTCTCTCTCTCTCTCTCTCTCTCTCTCTCTCTCTCATCTCTCTCTCTCTCTCTCTCTCTCTCTCTCTCTCTCTCTCTCTCTCTCTCTCTCTCTCTCTCTCTCTCTCTCTCTCTCTCTCTCTCTCTCTCTCTCTCTCTCTCTCTCTCTCTCTCTCTCTCTCTCCTCATTGCTTGTCCTCTCCAACAGGGCTTGAGAGGTTTTCCAGCCCAGAGCAGCTGTGCCGTTATGTTACTATCGATCCTTGTTCTTTCTTTTCTTCCTTCCTCTCTTTCTCTCTGTAACCCCCACCCCCACCTCCTCCACACCCACAGGCCGATCATCGGGAATCAACGGCCAGTTCTTTATGGAGAAAATCCAGTTCTTAAAACATTTTCAACAACAACAAAACCACACATACCCTGATAGGAAAAGGGAGGGGTGGCTATAAATTGAAACTCTCTCTCTCTCTCTCTCTCTCTCTCTCTCTCTCTCTCTCTCTCTCTCTCTCTCTCTCTCTCTCTCTCTCTCTCTCTCTCTCTCTCTCTCTCTCTCTCCCCCCCCCCTCTCAGAGAGAGAGAAAGGGAGGGTAAAATTCGGACAGAGAAATAAAGTTAATATGATGGTGGAGGTGGGAGGGGCGAGGGGGGAGAGGTTCTTGCTAATCTGTTTTCATGTGTTACGGTGACAGTGTCTGGACAAAGACTGATGGGGTCTAATATTCAAGCTTAATTAACACATATTTTATTTAGCCTTTTGCTCCCCCTCCCCATAATTATTATGTACCATTAGTTTATTACCGAATTATTACAGTTTCCTATTACTTTAGTTCCCTGTCAAGTGTCCTACTGGCGGAATCCCCGGCAGAAGACCCGGGCTATGTTGCTGTGATGATGATGGTGGTGAAGAGCACTGATTGAGCGGGAAAGAGTTGACTGCCATAAATAATCACAGTTGTGAAAAAAAGCCTCTTAGGACAGACAGCAAGAGAGCGAGCTGTGGGGCGCTGATGATCACTCCTCCATGGGGACCTGATGGAGAGAGAGGCCTGACAAACACCGCCCAGACATGCCCATTGATCCCCCCCCCTCTCTCTCTCTCTCTCTCTCTCTCTCTCTCTCTCTCTCTCTCAGTATCTCTCTCTCTAGGACTAGGAGCAGCATTGATTGCTAGGACCCCCCTCCCTCATGCATTGCCCCCCCCCCCCCCCCTCCCCTCAGCCCCCCCCCCCCCCCCATTCAAGGGCACTAGGCTCTCCACGCCCTTTCACTTTCACAGCTAATGGGTGGTGGTGAGAACACCATCATGATTGTGTAGGTCAAGATTGTGTTGGGATCCCGCTGGAAGGTCCCATTGATGAAGGCTTAGGAGGGATGACAGTGAGAATTTTACACTCCCCTCATTTTTACCACTATATATCTCGAAGTCTGGTTCTTTCTTTTTCATGGCAATAATCTTAGGCTGATCCTAGCCCCATTCATTTCCTCAGAATGTACGAATGTTGGCTGTTGCTTCTCAGTGACAAATTGTTAATAAATGAGTTTGAGTTTGACACCGTTCCTCCCTTATTCCCCAAGCCCTATATAATTATACATGATTTCAGTCCACATAGACATTACTAGGTGTGCTGTCGCCCTACTAACCCCACTGTTCTGGTTGTCTGACACATGCACAGTCTTCGGCAAAGTTATACCGTAGACACCCCCCTCGTGTTTAAGACGCTTGATCTCAAAGTCTGGTTCTTTCTGTTTCAGTTTCATAACAATAACCCTTCGCTAATCCTAACTCGATCCCTTTCCCGAGAACGGCAGAACGTTGCTTCTCATTCAAAATGTCATGGGGGGTGTCATCTTAGCCCATGATCATTTTGCAAGTTACCTCCGACTTCTGGCGCTGCAGCTCTCTTCCCCTCTCCTGCCTCATCTGTACTCTCCCCATTCTCACCCTTTTCAAGTATAGTCTGGAGGAAAGTAGAAGTCCTAAGTGTGGAGTGTGTTATTGGCAAAAAAAAGTCTATATTGATAAACGAAGATCTTAGCAGGCCTTGAGTGTGTGTGTGTGTGTGTGTGTGTGTGTGGAAATGGGCCAATGGAGACTGTTGCCCTCTTCTTTACCACCAACCCTTCCCCTACCCCTGATGGTGAAAGTGAGGAGTAGGGGGCGGTGTTGTGGATGCATGCATGCATGCATGCTGCAGTGCATAACTGTGATCGATCGGTGGAGAAAGACTTTTAGCAGTTCTGTGGCGCGGCTTCCTTTAGCAGTTCACAGAGATTACCGCCGCAAAGGAAACGAGCCGAATGGGTTAATGCCAGGGAGTCGAGGCTGGGTGGATTAGGGGACCGCGGGAAGGAAAGAGTCCGTGACATTTTGCAGCTAGCAGTAAAAGAGAGGTGCATTGCATGCCAAGTGATCCGCTGGTCTAGTAACGGTAGTCCCCCCTAGCTTGGGGCTGCCTTTCATTGCTGTCGTTGAGATCTCCTGTGCTCTGGGTTTATTAGCACAATAGCCTGCACCGCTAACACCAGCTACAGATAGGTTAGTAGGCTTTTGAACAGTTTCAAAGAGTCGGTGACTTAAGCTCTAAGAACTTGAATTGCCAAGTATTCTACGCAAAAACACACACAAAAAAGCGCAGCAAAACGAGCCAATAAACACGTTGCACACACTCATGCGCGCACAGGCGCTCACACGTATACACACACACACACACACACAGTACACACACACACACACACACACACACACACACACACACACACACACACACACACACACACACACACACACACACACACACAAATGCACAAATGCACTTGCGCGCACACACGCACACACACACATGCTCGTACACACACATGCTCGTACACACACATGCTCGCTCACACACTATCCAATCCCATGATGTCAACAGCTATCTTGCTTCTTGATTATTTTCCAGTTTAAAGTTGGCAAACTATGCAAGAGCCCCCACCACCCCCTCCCAAATCTCTTTCTCTTTACCCCCACAACTGACTCCCCCCCCCCCCCCCCCCTCCCCGCTGTGTGAACAAGCATGCCATAAAACGGGGACAAAAGAGCTAGCAGCTTCAAGCTTCAATAGCATTGACTTCCACTTTAGCCCCTTTTTCTTACTTCACCCCCCCCCCCCTCCCCCTCCCCTTCTTTTGAGGGTTGTTTTTTTCCTTGTGGGGGTGAGTGGTGGTCATGGCTCAGTTCTATTTGAAGGGAAGTACTCTAATGTCATTACTGAGACTCCATTTCCCCTCTTCTCTATGCGTCTCTTTGCTTCTCTTTCTCTTTCTCTGTCTCTGTCTGTCTGTCTCTTTCTGGTCCTTTGTCCCAATGTGTCTCTCTTTGTGTCTTGTCTGTTTCTTTGTCTGTGTCAATCCGTCTCTCTGTCACTTCTCTGTGTCTGTCCATCTCTCTCTCTCTCTCTCTCTCTCTCTCTCTCTCTCTCTCTCTCTCTCTCTCTCTCTCTCTCTCTCTCTCTCTCTCTCTCTCTCTCTCTCTCTCTCTCTCAAAAAGATGTGTCTGACCTATGATGTTATTTTCACCGATCGACTCAATATCATTAACAGCTTTTGGCTGGGTTTTATCGACTTTTGTGAATGAGACAATGTTATAATAAACTCGTGAGTTTGTCTGTCTGTCTGTCTGTCTTTTCTCTCATTCATTCATGTTCATTCATTCTCTCTCCCTCTCTCTCTCTCAAAGGATGTGTCTATGATGTCATTTTCACTTACCTACTCTTCTTCTTCGATCTCTCACACAGATGCAAATGAACACAGAAGCATCATGCTGCTGTTATGCGCCTTATAAGAAATAGGCCCAGCATGTCCATCTTCAGCTAGAGAAAATCTTTGTAAAGTTTCTTGAAGAAAAAGGCAGGAGAATTGACCGGTAAGGCAGAAAGAATTCAGAGACAGTAGACGGATGACAGTAAGCAAAGGGAAAAGACGAGTGACAGATTAGAGTAAGTTACAAGCACATAACTTCCAGAAGGTGGGGAACTATTTGCATGAAAGACCACCCCGGTATCCCCATGGAGACACTGACCTACTCATATTAACTTCTGTAAAATGAAGAGGGGGTAAAACTGATAACAAATTGCAAAGGAGACAGTTTAAAAAAATCTCTCTCTCTCTCTCTCTCTCTCTCTCTCTCTCTCTCTCTCTCTCTCTCTCTCTCTCTCTAAAATAAGGCTGCATACATCTCCCATCCCCACCCCCGCACGCATGCATCATTAAACACCAGGCTTACTGGGAATACCTTTATCTGGCTGTGGACTTTGGTGTTTTCTGGCTGTCTAAAACAGTGGGTAGAGGGCCACCAAGGTACTGTGGAGGGACAGCAGGCCATAAAACAGGGGACAGTCAGTACTACTGTAGCATTAGTAGTCTGAAGCAGACAACAGCTCAGACAACGGCTTTGTGTCCCCCATTTTCCAGCTTTGTCAACCCATGAGGAACTACTAGTCTTCTTCTTCTTCTTCTTCTTCTTCTTCTTCTTCTTTGCAAACGTCTTAGATGGCCATTCAACAATACCATGGAAAGGGGGGAAAGTTGTGGTGCCACATTGAAGTGGCTTGGGGGTGAAATTTGGGACAAAAAAGGGAGGCAGTTGTGAAGAAAACTGAATGACTTTCAATGGAAAGGTGTGTGTGTGTGGTTAACATGTTTATGAGAGAGAGAGAGAGAGAGAGAGAGAGAGAGAGAGAGAGAGAGAGAGAGAGAGAGAGAGACAGACAGACAGACAAACAGACAGACAGACAGACAGACAGAGATACACAGAGAGTGAGAGCGAGAGCGAGCAGCTGTACACATGTATTAATTTTCTTGGTTAAATTGAAAAACCCAACTTTTATTTGTTGCTTGCGCATTTGCTTACTCCATTGTATGTGTGCAGAATGTGGCATTAATTAAAGATGTTTAACTTTAAGAAATAAAATAAAACGGTTGAGCATAAAGTGGTGAGATTGTCAGGGTGAATTCCTAACTTTCCCCCTGTTATGCATGCATACATTGTCCAGTAAACAGTGTAGAAGATGAGTGGCACAGTAACACATAGTAGGGACTAGTAGCCTTCTTGCCTTCTTCATGCATTTTGAGAGATAATGGTTTGGCTGTAAATATCGATTTGTGTGGTTTCCACTTCATTCCTGCGGAGTATCTGTAAAAACGTGGATCCGATGGGCAGGGTCACAGGTGTTGTTGTCATCTCACATCCGTTCATTGACTCTCCATGCTCTGGACAAGAGCTTCAGCATGCAACATGAGGCTCAGGAGTTGAGGTGGTCTGGGGATTAGGGTTACAGGTGTTGTCATCTCACATCCGTTCATTGACTCTCCCTGCTCTGGACAAGAGCTTCAGCATGCAACATGAGGCTCAGGAGTTGAGGTGGTCTGGGGATTAGGGTTACAGGTGTTGTCATCTCACATCCGTTCATTGACTCTCCATGCTCTGGACAAGAGCTTCAGCATGCAACATGAGGCTCAGGAGTTGAGGTGGTCTGGGGATTAGGGTTACAGGTGTTGTCATCTCACATCCGTTCATTGACTCTCCATGCTCTGGACAAGAGCTTCAGCATGCAACATGAGGCTCAGGAGTTGAGGTGGTCTGGGGATTAGGGTTACAGGTGTTGTCATCTCACATCCGTTCATTGACTCTCCATGCTCTGGACAAGAGCTTCAGCATGCAACATGAGGCTCAGGAGTTGAGGTGGTCTGGGGATTAGGGTTACAGGTGTTGTCATCTCACATCCGTTCATTGACTCTCCATGCTCTGGACAAGAGCTTCAGCATGCAACATGGGGCTCAGGAGTTGAGGTGGTCTGGGGATTAGGGTTACAGGTGTTGTCATCTCACATCCGTTCATTGACTCTCCATGCTCTGGACAAGAGCTTCAGCATGCAACATGGGGCTCAGGAGTTGAGGTGGTCTGGGGATTAGGGTTACAGGGCTGCCTACTGTCCCCCCCTAAGGGATATTTGTCCCTGAAAGCAGTTAAAATGGGCACCCTGTCCCTGAAATCCACTTTTCTGTTTAGCGTCCCTGGAAACTGAGTAGAATCAAAATGTTGTAGCTCAGTCACTTGTCTTGTTAGCTGACCTTACTGTTAAACACAGGAACTCCCAAAACAACAGACACTGTTGAGATTGTCTTAGTGTTAGGTTACTGAACACCAGAAGATCTTGAATACAGAAGCATGTTGGCACCGAAAAGCAACAACAAGATTACCCAAAATATCCAGTCGCAGACATGTTGCCAGATCACAAAATATATTCCATAATGTTCGATGTTTGTCCCTGGAAATAAGTCTCTGTCCCTGGTTTTTAACCAGTTTGTCCCTGGAAGCGGCAATAGGGCGTAGGCGGCCCTGGGGTAAGTGTGTTATTAAAATGATTGACCCACATTATGTACTGCCCTTGCATTTCATTTCAACAATTAGGATTAATCTGCATGTGAATTGTGATGCGTGCATATATCATAATCTCATACTGGTTCCGTTTATTGACTCTCAATGTGAATGACAAGTTGTAGAGCATCAACATGCACAACATGGCTTAACAGGCAAAAGAGGAGGGTGTGTGTGTGCGTGCGTGCGTGCATGCGTGCGTGTGTGTGTGATCGTGATCTGTAATGGGCCAGCCACACGTCAGCTACAATCGTACAACTGTATGATACGATTCGATCACGTGATCTCGAAGCGCGAATCACATTTGTTCTTGGAGACCATGTGATCGAATCGTATCGTACAGTCGTGCAGTTTTAGTGGACGTGTGGCTGGCCCTTAACTCTGTCCCTGCATTTCATTACAATTGTGTGTGTGTGTATCGATTATCTTAAAAACTACTGTTTGGATTTTGATTAAAATTGGCAGAGGGGTAGACAGCTTGAAAAGGAAGCTTCCTTTCATTAATCAACACCGTGCTGACCTTGACTTTGAAGTTTGACCTTGAAAACCGAAATTTCCTTTGGGCTATGTAATTTTCCCCCAGCTTTATCCCGTGAACTGGTGAACAGAATCGCTTCAAATTTTGTGTGGTGGTGTACCATGGTGCAAGGAAGTTTGTATAAAAGTTCAGCTGTATCTCGTGAACTACTGAACAGAATCGCTTCAAATTTTGGGCTATTTATTTTATGCATTCTGTAAGGGTGGAAAGTGGTGTGTTTATTGGGGGGTGGGGTGGGGGGGGGGGAGAGAACATGGTGCAAGGAAGTTTGTATAAAAGTTCAGCTGTATCTCGTGAACTACTGAACAGAATTGCTTCAAATTTTGGGCTATGTATTTTATGCGTTCTGTAAGGGTGGAAAGTGGTGTGTTTATTGGGGGTGGGGGGGGGGGGGGGAGAGGACATAACTCTGACCGGGTTTGCATTGTCACAATGCGTTGCTGCCGCCGCTCAGCGATGCCCTTGTTTCAATTATGATTAATCCCAATGTGATGTGTGCTTTAATATAATCTCACATTTGTTCCATTCATGGACTCCCACGGAGCTTGTCATAAGCTTCAACACGCAATACAGGGCTTAGGGAGGGGTGTGTGGGGGTAGGGGATTTGGGTTACTGTATTATCAAAATGATGATTGGTCCGCATCTGTACCGCAATTGCATTGCGTTTCAACCATGAACGTTACATTTCATTATGGTGTGTGTTTAGTGTATGTCAACTCACTTGGGTGTATGGATTCACTGTGCTTGACAAGGGTCAACATGCAATACAGGGCTTAGGGCTGGGAACAGGGGTTCTGGGGTGGGATTTGGGTTACTGTGTTATGACAGTGATTGGTCCACGTCAGTATTGCACTTGCATTTTCAACAAATAACGATCCATGTCATTGTGGTGTGTTGCAGGCTTCAGAGTCCGGGTCAGATCTGTTCAGTGCAGTCAGCAGTTGTCAAAACCGTGAGTATTGATTTTTTGATTTAAAAAAAAAAATAAAAAAAATGGGGGAGTGTCTCTTCTCTCTGTTTCTGTCTATCTGTCTCTGCCTCTGTTGGTCTGTCTGTCCGTCTGTCTCTGTCTCTCTAACTCCACACACACATGCACGCACATACACACATACTCTCTCTCACACTCTCTCTCTCCCCCCCCCCCCCCCTCTCTCTCCCCCTCTCTCTCTCTCCCCCCCTTCTCTTTCTCCCCCCCCTCTCTCTCTTCCCCCCCCCTCTCTCTCTCTCTCCCCCCCCTCTCTCTCTCTCTCTCTCTCTCTCTCTCTCTCTCTCTCTCTCTCTCTCTCCTCTCTCTCTCTCTCTCTCTCAGAGTACTGACTCTCCCCTCTCCCTGTTATTGTCAGAGTACTGACTAACCCACATGGGTGCACGAGCCAGGGCAGGCTGCACTTATTAGCTCCATAAAGGCCCCCCATTTTTATGACAAATTGCACATGCAGTGCACGAGCCAGGGCAGGCTGCACTACCAAACAAGGGAGCCTTGTTCCACTAAACAGGATGTGCTATGCACGAGCCAGGGCAGGCTGCACTACCAAACAAAGGAGCCTTGTTCCACTAAACAGGATGTGCTATGCACGAGCCAGGGCAGGCTGCACTACCAAACAAGGGAGCCTTGTTCCACTAAACAGGATGTGCTATGCACGAGCCAGGGCAGGCTGCACTACCAAACAAGGGAGCCTTGTTCCACTAAACAGGATGTGCTATGCACGAGCCAGGGCAGGCTGCACTACCAAACAAGGGAGCCTTGTTCCACTAAACAGGATGTGCTATGCACGAGCCAGGGCAGGCTGCACTACCAAACAAGGGAGCCTTGTTCCACTAAACAGGATGTGCTATGCACGAGCCAGGGCAGGCTGCACTACCAAGCAAGGGAGCCTTGTTCCACTAAACAGGATGTGCTATGCACGAGCCAGGGCAGGCTGCACTACCAAACAAGGGAGCCTTGTTCCACTAAACAGGATGTGCTATGCACGAGCCAGGGCAGGCTGCACTACCAAACAAGGGAGCCTTGTTCCACTAAACAGGATGTGCTATGCACGAGCCAGGGCAGGCTGCACTACCAAACAAGGGAGCCTTGTTCCACTAAACAGGATGTGCTATGCACGAGCCAGGGCAGGCTGCACTACCAAACAAGGGAGCCTTGTTCCACTAAACAGGATGTGCTGTGCACGAGCCAGGGCAGGCTGCACTACCAAACAAGGGAGCCTTGTTCCACTAAACAGGATGTGCTGTGCACGAGCCAGGGCAGGCTGCACTACCAAACAAGGGAGCCTTGTTCCACTAAACAGGATGTGCTATGCACGAGCCAGGGCAGGCTGCACTACCAAACAAAGGAGCCTTGTTCCACTAAACAGGATGTGCTATGCACGAGCCAGGGCAGGCTGCACTACCAAACAAGGGAGCCTTGTTCCACTAAACAGGATGTGCTATGCACGAGCCAGGGCAGGCTGCACTACCAAACAAGGGAGCCTTGTTCCACTAAACAGGATGTGCTGTGCACGAGCCAGGGCAGGCTGCACTACCAAACAAGGGAGCCTTGTTCCACTAAACAGGATGTGCTATGCACGAGCCAGGGCAGGCTGCACTACCAAACAAGGGAGCCTTGTTCCACTAAACAGGATGTGCTATGCACGAGCCAGGGCAGGCTGCACTACCAAACAAGGGAGCCTTGTTCCACTAAACAGGATGTGCTGTGCACGAGCCAGGGCAGGCTGCACTACCAAACAAGGGAGCCTTGTTCCACTAAACAGGATGTGCTGTGCACGAGCCAGGGCAGGCTGCACTACCAAACAAGGGAGCCTTGTTCCACTAAACAGGATGTGCTGTGCACGAGCCAGGGCAGGCTGCACTACCAAACAAGGGAGCCTTGTTCCACTAAACAGGATGTGCTATGCACGAGCCAGGGCAGGCTGCACTACCAAACAAGGGAGCCTTGTTCCACTAAACAGGATGTGCTATGCACGAGCCAGGGCAGGCTGCACTACCAAACAAGGGAGCCTTGTTCCACTAAACAGGATGTGCTATGCACGAGCCAGGGCAGGCTGCACTACCAAACAAAGGAGCCTTGTTCCACTAAACAGGATGTGCTATGCACGAGCCAGGGCAGGCTGCACTACCAAACAAAGGAGCCTTGTTCCACTAAACAGGATGTGCTGTGCACGAGCCAGGGCAGGCTGCACTACCAAACAACGGAGCCTTGTTCCACTAAACAGGATGTGCTGTGCACGAGCCAGGGCAGGCTGCACTACCAAGCAAGGGAGCCTTGTTTCACTATACAGGCTCAGTTGGCCAGTTGCTGGCTCGTAATCCAACGGTTTTGTCAGTGCAGGGGGCTCGAACCCAGCTCCGTCTGTGGTGTGTCCTTGGGAAAGACACTTTACTCCTATTTCCTGGTCCTTCGGATGAGACTTAAAAACGAGTTCCTGTGTGCGAACGCATGCACAAGATCTTGCACACGCGTTAAAGCCCATTCCACTATTGGGTAGGAGTATTGGTGGGATGGATGACACAAATTCACATAGCATGCAAAAATGGGTGGCGCTGTACTAGAGCGACGCGCTCTCCTGGTGGGAGCAACCCGAATTTCACAGAGATGAGTCTTCTGTCACTATAAAGCAGGCATCAGAACTGTCAGAGAATCAGCTAATTTCAGAAGATTGAGAATTTCTGACAGATGATTGGCCACTTCTGTCAGATGTTTTGCCTTTCTATTGAGATATATATTTTTCTGTGAAATAGCATTTTTATAGAGATTTATCACGGCATAAAGCCGTTCTGGTAATGTTGGGAACTCATGTCAGTGTTGTCCCTCTATATTCTGGGGCCTTGATGTCCCTTTTACCGCGGTTTTCAGAGGA
This sequence comes from Phymorhynchus buccinoides, assembly GCA_017654935.2. NCBI lineage: Eukaryota > Metazoa > Mollusca > Gastropoda > Neogastropoda > Raphitomidae > Phymorhynchus > Phymorhynchus buccinoides. Next base: position 35,770,660 of record CM065702.1, read on the forward strand.
TTGGACTTCAGACTATTCTGATGCCTCATGAACTACCGTATTTTTCGGACTATAAGGCGATACTGTTTCCCCAGACTGTGACTGATAAAATAGTAAGAAAATATAATAACAAAATCTAAAATTTGGGTGAACTTTGGGAGGTGCGCCTTATACTAAGGTGCGCCTTATAGTCCGAAAAATATGTTACCAAAATACCACACACACAAAATTCAAACAAAATATACCACTAGTACAGCGGAAGAGGCAATCACTGTGATTGATTTTTCCTTGAGTAATGGGATTGTAGTGGACACACATAATTGACAAAGTGCCCTACGACCCCATCGCCCCCATCTCGCCCCCCCCCCCCCCCCCCTCCACCGAACATTGTCATTGTTTTTGTCATGTGGGTCATGATCATCACCACCATCCACATCATCACCACTACCAATCATCATTATCATCATCATCACCGATACTTTTACTATCACCATCATCATCATCATCACCACCACTATAAATATCAACATCATAATCATCATCATCATCATCTGATCATCATTTAGGATTAAGTTCTCATGGAGTTAATGTTTTCCACAAGACCTTTCTGTTTGTACCAATAGGCAGTAGATATTTGTTTTCCAGTTTTGAATATCAAGTGGCTCTTTCCCCCCATCTAGCTGTATAGCATAGCGAGAGGAGTAATGAATGTCAGTATTAATTACTAGCAATATTAATCACATCAAGGATAATGACTGCTTAAATTATGTCTGCCTGGCCACAGCCAAATAATATTGAGGGAGGGAGAGAGAGAGAGAGAGAGAGAGAGAGAGAGAGAGAGAGAGAGAGAGAGAGAGAGAGAGAGAGAGAGAGAGAGAGAGAGCAGCAGCAGGCACAATATGCATGCACAGAATTAAGTTAGGAAACCCTATTTGCAGGAAACAAATGCATCAATTGTTTGCTATAGAATAGACTAATGCCAGTAATGGAATGTTTTTTTTATAAACTATGCAACACAGACAAACAGAGAGAGAGAGAGAGAGAGAGAGAGACTCAGAGAGAGAGAGAGAGAGAGAGAGAGAGAGCAACACATAATGCAGTTGTGTGCTCTCTGTTGGTTATGGCTGCACTGTGCTGCTGTCAAACAAGCCCTGAGAGAGAGAGAGAGAGAGAGAGAGAGAGAGAGAGAGAGAGAGAGAGAGAGAGAGAGAGAGAGAGAGAGAGAGAGAGAGAGAGAGAAACAACAAACAGTGCAGTTGTGTGCTCTCTGTTCTGTATGGCTGCACTGTGCTGCTGTCAAACAAGCCCTTCTTTCAACAAGTGTGCACTGCACCAGTCTGAACACCGCACCAGTCTGAACACTGCACCAGTCTGAACACTGCACCAGTCTGAACACTGCACCAGTCTGAACACTGCACCAGTCTGAACACTGCACCAGTCTGAACACTGCACCAGTCTGAACACCGCACCAGCATCACTTTACACAGACATAGAGCATGTGGCTAAGCTGAAGTTTAGACACCCCCAATCAAAATGTTCCCATTGGAAATGTTCTTTTTTTATTTTATTTTTAACTGAGAAGCAACATTCTGCCATTCTCAGAAAGGGAATAGGGTTAGGATCAGCCTAGGGTTATTGTGATGAAACTGAAAGAACCAGACTTTGAGATGGAGAGTGGTAAGCATGAGGGGGTGTCTAAACTACGACTTTGCCTGAAGCCTGATGGAGAATTGGGGGTGGAGATAGAAGAAGGGGAGGTGGGGGGTGTTGGAGAATAGGAGTGAGAAAAGAGCCAGCTTGTTGACAGATAACAGTTTGTAAAGTCATTACATTTTTATTCCCCAGTCACCCATAGCTCAGACAGAATGCTTAGGAATTGTAACTGTTATTAAATTGTGTGTGTAAACATCCAGGCAGCTTGTGGCAATATGTTGCATACAAGTTTTCACACAAACAGTAGTAATTGTGACAATTGTTACACTTTCCTTGGTGAATGCTGGTGGTTTTTTTTGTGGGGGGGGGGGGGGGGGGGGGTGTTACAGGTCAGGTCAGGTAGTTAGGACATTAGGCCTCCAGCCTCTTCACTGTCCTTTCATTTTTGTTTGATCTTTTGCACAGCTGAGAGGTTTTGTATTTTGTTTTTGGCAAATCTGCCTTTTAGTCATGCTCGTATTGCAGTTTTGAGATGTTGGTATATCCCATTTATCAAGGAGGTTTTTGAATTGTGTTAGATTTTGTGCTCGTTTAATATGTACAGGAAGAGTATTGCAAAACTTTGTTACTCTGTTAGAATATAAATGTTTTTTAATATTAGTTCGGCTTTACTGGGTTAGTATTTTTAAATCACTGTTACGGGTTCTTCAGTCAGTTGTTAGACCCACTGCTGAGTGATGTCTCGGGCAAATGTATTCGCCCATGATGCTATAAGAGAACCCTCCCCGCTCCCACTCTCTCTCTCTGTCTCTGTCCTCCTGTCTCTGTCTCTCTGTCTCTCTGTCTCTCTGTCTCTCTCACTCTCTCCAAAGCTCTTACAACAAATCTTAAAATATTTATTAGATGAATGGCAAAGTTGTAGTTTAGAAGAAAACAACAACCTCCCCAATATTCCCATTAAAAATGTTCACAGAGAAGCAGCATACTGCCGTTCTCGGGAAGGAAATACAGTTAGGATCAGCCTAGGGTTATTGTGATGAAGCTGAAAGAACCAGACTTTGAGATCGAGAGTGGTAAACATGAGGGGCGTGTCTAAAGTACAGTTTAGCCAAATTGAGTGTGCCCAAGAAATTTGTAACAGTCGTTGGCTTTTCTGTAATAAGTTTATTGTCCTTTTTAAAAACAAGGAAAATTGCCTCACTGTCGATCATGGATTATAAGAGCAAAGAATTATGTAAGAAAGTGACAATGCGAAAGCCTGCTCAAAATGTGACAACATTGCAATCTGCTGTTGTTCCTATCAAAATGGAAGTATTCTTCATCATGTTGCATGGTTGTTTTTTCTTCTCCTTTGCAGCATTGCTGCAATTTGCACTGTATGGGGGTGGGGGGTGGAGAGAGGCATCCTTAGCCCCAAGAAATGGACAGTCTTCTACGCTTGCTTGGTCACCTCTCTGTCTGGCAGCATCCTCCACCCCACCACACCCACTGCCCCCCTCTGGTTGCCATGGCAATGGAAAAAAGAGGTTTTTGTGGGCCCTGGTTCAGACTTTAATGCCCCAGCAATGAGATAAGAGGGGCCAGGGAAAATTGAACTAGCTCTCAGCACCATGTGGGTTTGAAGAAAAGGAGGGGAGAGAAAAATCGACCTTGTGTGCTGACAGAGAAAGAAAAGAGGGCTTAGACTCCATCCCTTCCACCCCTCCTATGCCACCCCTGGATCCATGAGATGTGCCCCTGTCTCTCTGTCTATGACAATATGTGTCCCCGTCTCTCTGTCTATGACAATATGTGTCACTGTCTCTCTGTCTATGACAATGTGTGTCCCCATCTCTCTGTCTATGACAATATGTGTCCCCGTCTCTGTCTATTCATATGTGTCCCCGTCTCTGTCTATGACAATTTGTGTCCCCGTCTCTCTGTCTATGACAATATGTGTCCCCGTCTCTGTCTATGACAATTTGTGTCCCCGTCTCTCTGTCTATGACTATGTGTCCCCGTCTCTGTCTATGACAATATGTGTCCCCGTCTCTCTGTCTATGACAATATGTGTCCCCGTCTCTCTGTCTATGACTATGTGTCCCCGTCTCTGTCTATGACAATATGTGTCCCCGTCTCTCTGTCTGTGAAAATATGTGTCCCCGTCTCTCTGTCTATGACAATAATTTTTTGTCTCTCTGTCTATGACAATATGTGTCCCTGTCTCTCTGTGACAATATGTGTCCCCGTCTCTCTGTCTATGACAATATGTGTCACTGTCTCTCTGTCTATGACAATATGTGTCACTGTCTCTCTGTCTATGACAATATGTGTCCCTGTCTCTCTGTCTATGACAATATGTGTCACTGTCTCTGTCTATGACAATATGTGTCCCCGTCTCTCTGTCTGTGAAAATATGTGTCCCCGTCTCTCTGTCTATGACAATATGTGTCACTGTCTCTCTGTCTATGACAATATGTGTCACTGTCTCTCTGTCTATGACTATGTGTCCCCGTCTCTGTCTATGACAATATGTGTCCCCGTCTCTCTGTCTGTGAAAATATGTGTCCCCGTCTCTCTGTCTATGACAATATGTGTCACTGTCTCTCTGTCTATGACAATATGTGTCCCCGTCTCTCTGTCTATGACAATATGTGTCACTGTCTCTCTGTCTGTGAAAATATGTGTCCCCGTCTCTCTGTCTTTGACAATATGTGTCCCCGTCTCTCTGTCTATGACAATATGTGTCCCCGTCTCTGTCTATGACAATATGTGTCCCCGTCTCTCTGTCTATGACAATATGTGTCCCTGTCTCTCTGTCTATGACAATATGAATATGTGTCCCCGTCTCCCTGTCTGTGAAAATATGTGTCCCCGTCTCTCTGTATATGACAATATGTGTCCCCGTCTCTGTCTATGACAATATGTGTCCGCGTCTCTCTGTCTATGACAATATGTGTCTCTGTCTATGACAATATGTGTCACTGTCTCTGTCTATGACAATATGTGTCACTGTCTCTGTCTATGACAATATGTGTCACTGTCTCTCTGTCTATGACAATATGTGTCCCCGTCTCTCTGTCTATGACAATATGTGTCACTGTCTCTCTGTCTATGACAATATGTGTCCCCGTCTCTCTGTCTATGACAATATGTGTCCATGTCTCTCTGTCTCTGACAATATTCCTCGTGGTAAAAACTAAAGGTGTTGGAACCCTCTCCGTCGCGGTTCTGGTCTCAGGCCAAGGCAAGCGCGGACGGGAAACGGTGGTGAAAGGGAAAAACCAGCCACAGCCTTCTCGTGGACTCCCTCAGAATGCCGGTTGGGGAGAAAGGAGGGTCGATGAAGAACAAAACAGAAAGGATGAGGGTGACGATGAAGAAATGGATGAATTCAGCCGAAGTTCAACAACTTCGCCAACTCTCACGCCTAGGTTCCGTGAAGAGTTGAAAAACGTAGTCTTGGATCCAACAGGGACGAGGCCCTCAACCACACCTCAGCGCAGAATGGCCGTAGGTGGACACGATGAAAATGATGAGAAGGTGAAGGGGTGATGACAAACTGAAGACAAAATGAAGAATGACCACTTGGCCGGTCAATTTCTGAACTGATTGAGGGCTGAGTTCGAGATCTTACGGGAGGTCAGAGCTACATTCGGGTTGCACGCATTTCATGAGTAAGTTGTCTCCCTCGATAGATAGTTAAAATGAAAGACACAGAGTCCTTTGCGACCGAGTGGTAGACAGTTGTGTTTTCCTTTCTGTCTGTTTGGAAGAAAATGTCACAAACTCGTGACACAATGTAGAGTTGGGGACACAAAGAAACAGGACATATAGAGTCAGGGAGACAAAGAAACAGGACATATAGAGTCGGGGACACAAAGAAACAGGACATATAGAGTCAGGGACACAAAGAAACAGGACATATAGAGTCAGGGACACAGAGAAACATGACATATAGAGACGGGGACACAAAGAAACAGGACATATAGAGTCAGGGAGACAAAGAAACAGGACATATAGAGTCAGGGACACAAAGAAACAGGACATATAGAGTCAGGGACACAAAGAAACAGGACATATAGAGTCAGGGACACAAAGAAACAGGACATATAGAGTCAGGGACACAAAGAAACAGGACATATAGAGTCAGGGACACAAAGAAACAGGACATATAGAGTCAGGGACACAAAGAAACAGGACATATAGAGTCAGGGACACAAAGAAACAGGACATATAGAGTCAGGGACACAAAGAAACAGGACATATAGAGTCAGGGACACAAAGAAACAGGACACATAGAGTCAGGGACACAAAGAAACAGGACATATAGAGACAGGGACACAAAGAAACAGGACATATAGAGTCAGGGACACAAAGAAACAGGACATATAGAGTCAGGGACACAAAGAAACAGGACATATAGAGACAGGGACACAAAGAAACAGGACATATAGAGTCAGGGACACAAAGAAACAGGACATATAGAGTCAGGGACACAAAGAAACAGGACACATAGAGTCAGGGACACAAAGAAACAGGACACATAGAGTCAGGGACACAAAGAAACAGGACATATAGAGTCAGGGACACAAAGAAACAGGACATATAGAGTCAGGGACACAAAGAAACAGGACATATAGAGTCAGGGACACAAAGAAACAGGACATATAGAGTCAGGGACACAAAGAAACAGGACATATAGAGTCAGGGACACAAAGAAACAGGACACATAGAGTCAGGGACACAAAGAAACAGGACATATAGAGTCAGGGACACAAAGAAACAGGACATATAGAGTCAGGGACACAAAGAAACAGGACATATAGAGTCAGGGACACAAAGAAACAGGACACATAGAGTCAGGGACACAAAGAAACAGGACACATAGAGTCAGGGACACAAAGAAACAGGACATATAGAGTCAGGGACACAAAGAAACAGGATATATAGAGTCAGGGACACAAAGAAACAGGACATATAGAGACGGGGACACATAGAGATAAGGACATATAGAGTCAGGGACACAAAGAAACAGGACATATAGAGTCAGGGACACAAAGAAACAGGACATATAGAGACGGGGACACCTAGAGATAAGGACATATAGAGTCGGGGACACAAAGAAACAGGACATATAGAGTCAGGGACACAAAGAAACAGGACATATAGAGATGGGGGGACAACCCAAAGAGGAAATTGGGGACTGAAAGAGAGGGCAGTACAATGCTAGTAGCCCTACCCCACCCACTCTTTCCTTCCCTAGCATAACTGATGGAGCAAAGGAAATGACTTTGTAAGCCCTTAGTGCACCGACCTACACTACCCCCCCCCCTTTCCCCATGATTCCTCTTTTCCCTGTTTAACTCTTGTAGTGCCATGCATTTTTTGACGTTCTTGGTTGTCCGTTGCATCTCAGCCAACAAGAGGGAAATAACTACAGTAGAGAACGGATAGCTCAAAAACGGATAGCTCAAAAACTGGATAACTCACAATAATTTTTGGGTCCCAGTATAATAATCTGTATGTTGACAAGTTTTTTTAACTCAAAATATCGGCTATCTCAAAATAAGATTTCAGTCCCTTCAATTTTGACTTAAGCGATTTTTACTGTATATTTTCGAGTGCGCATGCGCTGCCTTAATGGAAGAATCAGTCACATAAGCTCTAAGAAATAAACACATGGCAGGGTACTTGGCAGTGAATGTCTTTGTAGTTGGTGGGAATGTTGAGTGATGTCTTGCCCATGGTGCTAGAAGAGAACCCTCCCCACTCCTACTCTCTCTCTCTGTCTCTCTCTCTCTCTCTCTCACTCTCTCTCTATGTCTCTGTCTGTCTCTCTCTCTCTCTCTCTCTCTCTCTCTCTCTCTCTCTCTCTCTCTCTCTCTCTCTCTGTCTCTCTCTCTCTCAGTCTCACTCTCTCCAATGCTCTTTTTCGCATATCTTTTGTTCGTTGGCTTCTCTCTTTCACTCATTCGACAGTCGCTCAATTCCAAGGAATTCAGAATCTAAACAGAGCGGCTTGTTTGTTTTGTTGTTGTTGTTTGTGGTTCATAGCCGAGACAAATGTGTTTACAACGAGGGAGACAGGCCGGCGAGGCCAACATACACACATAGGCACATGTATGCATGCATTTCCACACCCCTCACACTTACACACACACACACGCACACACACACACTATATATATCTCTCTCTCTCTCTCTCTCTCTCTCTCTCTCTCTCTCTCTCTCTCTCTCCTCTCTTTACCTTCCCACTCTCTCTTTCTCTCTCTCTCTCTCTCTCTCTCTCTCTCTCTCTCTCTTTCCTGTACCTTCCCACTCTCTCTCAATCTCTCCCTCTCTCTCTCTCTCTCTCTCTCTCTCTTTCCTCTCTCCCACTCTCTCTCAATCTCTCTCCTCTCTCTCCCCTCTCTCTTTCCTGTACCTCCCACTCTCTCTCAATCTCTCCCTCTCTCTCCCTCTCTCTCTCTCCCTCTCTCTCTCTCTCTCTCTCTCTCTCTCTCTCTCTCTCTCTCTCTCTCTCTCTCTCTCTCTCTCTCTCTCTCTCTCTCTCACTCTCTCTCTCTCCCTCTCTCTCTCTCTCTCTCTCTCTCTCTCTCTCTCTCTCTCTCTCTCTCTCTCTCTCTCTCTCTCTCTCTCTCTCTCTCTCTCTGTCCACAGTCCACCCTTTTCCTTTTCAAAATGTTGCCCGTTTCTCTCCAACTGCTCTCTACTGTCTCCTTGTCAGGAGGAGATAGAACTTAGAAGAGACAAGTAGCGTTGAAGCAAATGTAGCAATGTCAATAATTTAAAAAACACAACCAAGGTGGCATAGCCATATAAACTGTACTCCCAGTTACTGATGAAAGTCAAGGGAGGTAATTTTTGACTCTTGGTTCATTTGGGTTTTTTGTGTTAAATGATTCCTGTACTGAGTTCTCAAATGTTTTACAAAAAAACAACTTCGGTGATCACTGATGCTTTTTCGCTGAACCTATTTTGGTTTAATTTCATCTGTTATCTTTGAAATAATCAGTTGTTTTTGTGTTGTTCAAATCAGATTCAACGGGATTGTGTTTGTATGGCTTGCCCTTTTGGTAAATGTGACGCCATGGTCAGCAACAAGAATACCTAAGGAACCATTCTGCCAAGTTTGGTTAAGATGGGTTCAGTAGTTTAGGCACCGTGAAGTGGATCATCTTTTGATCACAAGCAGACTTACTTAAGCATGCACTCACATACGGACTTACAGAGAAACGCACAGGCTCTCGTTCCCATTCCAGTGAATTTCCTTTCTTACAGAACTGGGAGTAATCTCCCCCCCCAAAAATAACAACAACTGCTGTTTGTTCTCTGCCATATCAACCCCAGTGTTGTCAAGCCGTACATACACACAGCGTCACAGACCTTTCATTAACCCTTTCGCCGCCAACCAATTTTGGGCCAAAATTATCCAATAAACCATCCATGGGTATAGAAAAGATTTTGCCTGAAATATTGGGGTTTCCTTTATTACATGTTTATAAAAATTAAAAAAAGGCCTGTCCTGTAACTACCAAAATCAAGAACACAAAAATCATTGGATTAACAGACCCTGAATGCAAGGTTCTTTAATAACACGGGTGTTAAATCATTGTGGTGCAAAAATGCGACGTTGGTGGAAAAAGGGTTCATGACAACAAACAAATGAAAACAAACACCTAACAAAAGCAGCAGGAAAGAAAATGGAAGGGGACATGAACAAAGAGAAAAAGAAAATGCTGATGAAATTCAAATGGGAAAATTGCTGCAGGGATTATAGAGGCAATTTCTTCTTGTTTTGGACATAAAAAAAAAAGACTTGCGCTGCTTTAAAGAGTGTCATTTTCCCTGGATTTAATTCAGTCAGCCTGTGCTTGTTTTGAGGAAAGATAGAAATCTAAACAAAAAATGCATTTGAAATTGGAAGAAATTGGAGATGAGAATGAAAGGACTTGACGGGCAACAACAAAAAACATGTGTCTTGCGAGCATAATGATGCATAGTTTTCTTGTGTCGTGTTCGCTTTTCAAATTACCGTGTAATTCTTGCTCCTCTCGCCCCCTTTTCTTTTTTAAGCGGTAATTTTTAAGACGGACGCGCAATTAGTGAGTCATATGCCATATTGGCATTGTGATGGTTTTTGTCTTAGTTTGTTTCGAAAGTTGTAAGCGAGGGGAAAGAACATCAGACCTGTATTTCTTTGTTTGTAAACCGTAAACATGCGTGTGTTTGCACTTCTGTGTGAAAGTGTATCCCTATGTAGGAAAAGGGTATTGAAAAATTGACAATAAGTATTGATGCAGGCATAGTACACGAAGGCAGCACGCTGCACCGTTCAACATCTGATAAGCAAAGGTAGGGTTTGTCAATTAGCAATTAACGAATACCTTTGTATGCTATCCGATGAACTCATGAAAAATGTGTCAAGCATACAAATTTACAATTGATGAATGAAAGTGAACAAAGGGAAGATATGTCGCTATACATTAAACATCTCATCTCGTTCATTGCTGTCAGCAGTCACTTCTGCTATGAACTGTACAGAAGTATTTCGTACTTTATAGCACTTTATAGTCACTGAGGCGTCTGTGAAATTCGGGTTGCTCTCACCTGGAGAGTGCGTCGCAGACAGAGGCATGCCACTTCTTTTTTTTTTGCATTTCGATTTTTGTGTGACTGATGAGGAAGGAAAGGGGTGTGTGTGTAAACTTGGATCAAATGACCACTTTTTCATTGCTATTTGTTTAACTTGTGCTAAGTGCATGGGCACACAGGACCTCGGTTTATCGTGTCATCCGAAAGACTCCACATTCAGACCGTAAGGCCTAGTGCAGAGTGAGAGGAAAAATCCCTTGTACCCAGGTTCGAACCTGGGTTTATTGTATACGAGGTGAGCGCATTACCTCTGTGCCCCTGTACACCTGGTGTGACGTGGCAGGGCGTCTGTACTGGTATTGACTGTGTGCCTAAAGTGCTCCGTTTCTGTGTGCTGTGATTTCAGGGCTGGTGAACCATGTTCGCCCTGTGGTGGCCGTGAGCTCCCCCACCCCCACACCGGTCAGCGTGGCCCCCACCCCCACCCCCGTCCCCCCCATCGGCCCCCATGGGTCCGTCTCCGTGCCCCCCACAGTGGTAACGGTCAACCCCACCACCACAACCCCCTCCACCCCCATCGCCGCAGTCACCGCCCACACCATCACCACCAACATCCCCACCCCCATCACCCCCTCCATCATCACCACATCTGCATCATCATCCTCCGCCTCCACGCTTCCGTCCACTCTTCCGCCCTCCTCTGCCCTTCCACCCTCCGCGCTTCCGCCTTCCGCGGCCCAGAAGAACATCCCAACCGCCGCAGCCACCCCCATCCGAAGACCCAACCCCGGGTCCCCCCCCTGACCCACAAGCCCCTGCCCCCCTCCCCCCTCACCAGTCCCCACAGCAAGCCCTCCACCCCCTCCTCCTTCCCCGTGCAGAGTCACCACCACCACAACCACCACCACCACCACCAGGAGCGAGGCCGCCCCCCCACCCACCTCCCTTCCCGACCGACGCCGCACCTTCACCAACGTGAAGACCCACAGCAGCATATACACCACCACTCCTCCTCCAGCAGGGAACGGGAAAGGGAAAGAGAGCGGGAACGGGAAAGGGAGAGGGAGAGAGAGCGGGAAAGAGAGAGGGAGAGCTCGTCCGTGCATTCGTCGCATTCGGCTCACTCGGCTCACTCTGCTCATTCGGCTCACTCGGCTCACTCTGCTCATTCGGCTCACTCGGCTCACTCTGGTCACTCGAGCCATCACCACCCGGGCCCCGGCTACCCTGCATCCAACCTTGCCTTCTCCAAGCCCCTGTGGCCTAGGTCAGTTCACTGTCAACTTTACCTTACATGGGTGCACCACAAAAGGGACATTAAGTGTCAAACTGACCATTCTGAGAAAATTATGCCATTCAAAACTTCAGACAGTTCTCTTTCTATTGATACAAGAACCATTCTTGTATCTTTTTCTGTTCCAAAGTCATGACCATTTAAATTTAGTAGGGTGAGCATCATCCATTTTGAGTAAACACAGACTGAAGTCTAGCCTAGCTGAAGAAAATGCATTGACCTACTCGTTTTAAAGCACTTATAAGATCATTTAGAGACCATATTAAAGACTGTCCTGTATAAATATGAAAGATGGGATGTTAGAGAACACGAAAATACTTGTAACTCAAAATTGACAAAAAATGACATTTTTGACTTTGCAAGCCTATTGTGAGAAACTAGCCCAGCGACTTAATGTCCCTTTCGTGGTGCTGGGTCACATATATATTTTGTGCGTACCACCACTTGTCACTTGCCCTTGTTATGCCTTAGCTTTGTAATGCTTTGCCTCAACTTCAGGGAGTCGCCTTGGCTTAAGGCGGTGTCAGATCAATGGGACTTTATACTACGTCTCGGCGACACGAAAGGCGATCATTTTCGGACTGACTTGACCTGACCTGACTAGTCAGGGGCGGAGAATTTTCTGTGGCTATTATACTGTAGCTCCTGACAGGCAAGGGTGATAATCTTAAACCCAGAGCCGCCATATATAAAGCGTTCACGGGAGGCGAGAGGCATCAGTCTTATCGCGGCAGGCGAGAGAGACGGTTCAACCTCAACCGTTCTTTTTTCTCTGATGCTTGAGCCACTGTGAGTCAGAACATCGCAGCGACTAGGTTACCCGATCCCTAGGATCGGTAGTTGTCCCTTTAACCCTTTCACCGCCAAAGTCGCATTTTAGCACCACAGTGATTTAACACCTGTCACTAAAAGGCATCAAATTGGGGTATATGATCCAAAGACCCTATTGTCTTGATTTTGGGAAGTAAGGATAGACCTTATTTTATATGTGACACAGAAGAATCCCCAATACTGCAGATGGATTTTGTTCTTTTGTTCTCTGCATAGGTAATTTAACCCCTTCACTGCCAGAGGAAAACAGAAATTATCGATTTTTTTAAATTATAAAGTTTAAAACAAATCTGTTAGACACAATCTAAGAAAATGGTCTAGAGATATATCCTTTCTGGCTTATCTAAGCCAAAAACCATCATCCCAGGACTATGACATAAGTTATGACATCATCAAGTACGAAACCATCTCGTAGCCAGGCAGGGAAGGGGTTAATGGAGAATTTTGGCTGAAATATGGCTGGTGGCGTTCGCATCTCAGTGCAGGAGACAGGGGCAGAGAATTTTCAGTATATAATAAAGCCTCATTGACATAGGCTAGAACACAGAGGCTACATCAAAATGTTGTTATGCTCAGTTTAGTTATGCGGGGATTGTCTTTAGCCACGGCAAGCTCCTAGCATAACATCATCAGTCTCCAAAATCCCCCAAAGACGGAGTGTGGCTGCCCAATGTGGCGGGATAATCAAAAACGGTTGCACACGTAAATACAAATTTGATGGCTAGGAGTTAAAACTTGTATTAAAAAAAGACTTATTTCTGCAGCCATTGTTTGATGCAAGTTATTAGTTTTTGTAGTAAATCCAATAATACGTCAACGGACTATCTAAAGATAGTTCGCTTTGAGTCCAAGCCATCGTTGAATGTTCTCATCCCTAGCTGGTGCACTTGTACCACAGCATTCATGCGCTTTCGCTGTTGGGATGATCCCTGGAGTCTTTTAGCCAGGGTAAGCCAACAACAACAACTTCAAGGAGAGACTTCAAGTATTTTCCCTTCAGCTTCAGGGGGACATTGCCCCCCTCACTCCCAGGGGACCAGGGGACAAAGTGGCCAGCCCCTGGACTGTTGCTTTTGAGGTTTTCCAGAGTTTTGTAGAAACACCCTCGTAGCTGATCTCTTTGGGTCACCAGATAAATCACACACACCACAAATTAGATGTTTATGTTGCGCGTCTTCTGTCATATAGCATCCGCTTGTCTCTTTGGGTCACCAGATAAATCACACACACCACAAATTAGATGTTTATGTTGCGCGTCTTCTGTCATATAGCATCCGCTTGTCTCTTTGGGTCACCAGATAAATCACACACACCACAAATTAGATGTTTATGTTGCATATAGCATCTTCTCTTTGGGTCATAAATAGATGTTTATCCGTCTTCTGTCTCTCCGCTTGGGTCACCAGATAAATCACACACACCACAAATTAGATGTTTATGTTGCGCGTCTTCTGTCATATAGCATCCGCTTGTCTCTTTGGGTCACCAGATAAATCACACACACCACACATTAGACAGAGGTGCACCCAACAACCAAATCACAATACTTGCAAAACCGTTTATGTTGCCGTCTTCTGTCAATAGCATTAGATGTTTATGTTGCGCGTCTTCTGTCATATAGCATCCGCTTGTCTCTTTGGGTCACCAGATAAATCATACACACCACAAATTAGATGTTTATGTTGCGCGTCTTCTGTCATATAGCATCCGCTTGTCTCTTTGGGTCACCAGATAAATCACACACACCACAAATTAGATGTTTATGTTGCGCGTCTTCTGTCATATAGCATCCGCTTGTCTCTTTGGGTCACCAGATAAATCACACACACCACAAATTAGATGTTTATGTTGCGCGTCTTCTGTCATATAGCATCCGCTTGTCTCTTTGGGTCACCAGATAAATCACACACACCACAAATTAGATGTGCATGTTGCACGTCTTCTGTCATATAGCATCCGCTTGTCTCTTTGGGTCACCAGATAAATCATACACACCACAAATTAGATGTGCATGTTGCACGTCTTCTGTCATATAGCATCCGCTTGTCTCTTTGGGTCACCACATAAATCACACACACCACAAATTAGATGTTTATGTTGCACGTCTTCTTTCATATAGCATCCGCTTGTCTCTTTGGGTCACCAGATAAATCATACACACCACAAATTAGATGTTTATGTTGCACGTCTTCTTTCATATACCATCCGCTTGTCATGCTTATGAAGTTTCTGATGATCTAACTAGAAGGGTTTCCAAATAAAAGTAGCTGTCAAGATGAAATGCCCAAATAAAATGCTCAAAAAGTGCATAGTTCCAAGGTTTTTGATATGCTTAACAGGAGCAGGGGAAGAAGGAAGGAAGAGTCCAAAGTGTTGCCCAAATTCTTGAGATCACATGGATTGAAAGTGAACAAGGGCGCCATAGTCTATGGAACAGTTTGAAGTAAAACCCAAGTACTTGATTATGATAACGTGAACTATTTTAGAAGATTTGACGGAGAGACAGGAAATGAATGATTGGTGCTATATTTGACTTGGCAGCGGGATTGTTTGTTGTTGTTTGTAACTTTGTTTTTCTATCCAGTTATAAAGCTTTTTTGTTTAATTGGGTGACTGTAAAGTACTTAGAGCTTTGTGTATCTAGACAGATTGGGGTTGTAGTTTTATAAAGGTAAAGAAAGAAGCCCTTGCAGATCTGAGAGTTGTATATATATATAATTTTTTTTTTTTTAAATGAAACTTGGGAGAGGTTGGGGAGAGTTCACTAATAATTCCTGCTTTTTATTCTGGATTTGTGAGGGGGGCAGAAGGGGTAGGAGACTTGCTATTTTGTAACTGAATTCTGTTTGAAGTGATTTTGTTAACAGTTGAGTAACATGAGGTAAAAGGCATCCCTTAAAAAAAAAAACATCAAGAGGATTATCTCGACACAGTTGTTAAGTGTCTGACTGACAAAAAGGTTTGGCAGGGTTTGCAAAGAATGCAAAGAAGTGGGGGAAAAAATCTTGACAAGACAATTTAAGAGGAAGGCTTCATCGGAAACTGGTGTTTCCTGCAGGATGTGATAACCGAGAAATTCCACAAACAAAGAAAATGAAAGAAAATAAATGAAAGACTTCAGTCAGTGAGCATGCAGGGTTCCCTCTTTTATTGTCACTTTTCAGCGAGGGGTTCATTTCAGCAAAAACACCAAAAAGTCGAAAGGGCAATCAAGGATTTCAATGGGTTTTTTTTCCTTTTTCTCTGTGGGAGTTTTGTTATTGGTAAAACTGAAATGTTGAAAGCGAAGATAAGGAGTGAGGAGTTTAAAAGACGGCCCAGGACGTGGGGATGGGTGAGGATGGAAGAAGAGATCAAATCTGGTTTGATGAAGGAAAGCTGAAAGGCGTCGGTCAACAAGTAGGAAAGCGAGAAAACACAAACCTGGAAGACTTAGGAGAGCTGTTTGAAATGTATGTACTGTTCAGTTGTGTTTCATGCTGGAAATAATGTTCACAGGATCAGTCTGTTGCACAGAGGTTGAATTGAAGATGATGTCAGGAATTATTATTTTGGTTATTGTTTTGTTTGTTATTTATTTTTATTTTTTTCTTCTTATAGCTCGGTTCCTTCGGCAGAAAATGAAATGCAAGGTTGGAATATTAAATGACATAATTTTGCACACCCTTGGGATCCTGTTCTGTGCCTGCTTTTCTCTTTGACCACCTCTCTGTATTCACTTATCTCTATTGTCTCTGCCCTGCCCCAAAGCCTTTCTAAGGCCGTGTGCACATTTACAAACACTTCTGTACGCAAACCCATCCGCAATCCACACAAAAACATCTGGAAGTAAGAAATATGAAGGAGTGTGCACATTACACACAGAAACCCATCCGCAATCCACACAATAACATCTGGAAGTAAGAAATATGAAGGAGTGTGCACATTACACACAGAAACCCATCCGCAATCCACACAATAACATCTGGAAGTAAGAAATATGAAGGAGTGTGCACATTACACACAGAAACCCATCCACATATCCCATCCACATATCCCATCCACACATATCCCATCCACACATATCCCATCCACACATATCCCATCCACATATCCCACCCACACATATCCCATCCACATATCCCATCCACACATATCCCATCCACACATATCCCATCCACATAACCTATCCACATATCCCATCCGCTCATTTCTGACTTTCCTTTCCTTTATGTGCGGATTGAGGATGGGTTTCCGTATGGAAGTTTTCGTAATTGTGCACAGAGCCTAAGGCCGTGTACACACATAAGCGGATATTCCATGCGGAAACCTGTGCGCAATCCATAAATAAGTGAAGCAAAGAAGGGAAAAGATTTGCGCACGTGTCCGAATTTCCCCTATATGTGTAAATTTTTATTTTTTAAAATTTATTTAGGGTTTTCCGTACGGAACTTACGCGTCTAATGTGAACCCGGCCTAATCCTCATTGCTCATCTCCTCCCTTCTTCATTGTGTTTCTCTTCCTCTCACTCACTCACTCTGATTGTGAGAAAATGTACATGTAACGGCAACTACAAGAATTTACGTTATCATCTGAAATCTCTGTTTTCAGTGGCCCCTCTGTGTCCGGCTACAGCCCGTCATCCCTCGCCCACCCCCACCTTCCCCCCCTCCTCCCTGCACAGCCTTCATCCCCACCACCCCCACCACACCCCCAGCTTCCCCCACCACCACCACCACCACCACCACCCCCTACACCCCCAGCCCCCAGCCCCCAGTCCCCGTGCCCCCCAGCCTGCCCCACCCCCTGGTGCCTCCCCCCCACTCGTCGTCGCAGGGGGGGATGTTCGCAGCCCCCCTGCCCCCAGGACCCTCCGTGCTGTCTTCTGCTGGTCCCAGCGCCCCGGGGGCCTTCGGAGCTGCCGCCGAATCTCTGCTGCCAGGTAACAGTGAGTACAGCAACCTTGGGAGCCCCTGCAGCTCACCCCTTTTTCACATTGTTTCACACCTGTTTACTCTACTCTTTTCAAGTAGTATTCTACTCAATTTGGACCTCTACTACTCTTCAAACCTGGAAATAATGCTCTTTAATTCTTGATTACTACTCGTTTTCAGTTTACATTGTTTGATGGTTTAATGAATAAAACTACACATTTTGCGCCAAAACTACTCATTTCAGCTGTCCAGACTACCCAAGACTTGTGTAGGGGTTAAACAGGTCTGTTGTTTCTAAACCTAAGTTAAAGACCCCTGTTGTAGCAGGGCTGTAAGGGCAGTTGAGAATGTGTTCCATGTGTCTAACACCTGCTATTGTTCTTCTGCTTGTTTGTCACAGGATTTGAAAATTAGGTTTTTATTATTTTTATTTTTGTAAGGACTTTAGAACCAGGTGTGTGTGCTTGTGTGTGTGTGTGTGCTTGTGTGTGTGTGTGCTTGTGTGTGTGTGTGTGTGTTTGTGCTTAAGTGTGCTCTCATGTGTGCTTACAGTAACTAAAAAGTATGGAACTGAATCTCTCCCTTTCCAGTGATCCTGATTGCCCTGTTTATGTTGTTCACTGAAGACCATGACTTGTGCTCCTCCTCCAGGACAGCAAGACTACCTGCACCAGGACCTCAACAACCGCCTCTTGGCTCACCGCAGTGGAGCGGAGTCCGGCCCCCTGCCTCCCTCCCCCTTCCTGCGGGCCACGGCAGGCAGCGACCCCCACGCACCCCCCCACGCCCTGCACCCCTCCGCGGCCCCCCAACACATGCACCAACACTCCAGCTACAATGGGCTGCCCCAGCCCTCCTCCCTCGTGCCCACCCCTCCGCCACACCTGGTGAGGAGGGTTACATACTGATACACTACCATAGGCTTTTCTTTCTTTTCTTTCCCTGTCTCATTTTTTGGGATGTACAGTGGTGTTGCTGGCTCGCCGCTCATTCAGAGTCCTAACTCGCAGCCACACCCTGGTTTGTCAGATGGCAAACTCCGAAACCAGTGACCCAAAGGGAGCAAGTCTTTGTAAGGTCATGGAGAGGAGACAGTGCACTGCTGCTGAGTCACTTCTGTGGAGTTCTGAGAACATATCGTTGGTGAAATTCAAAAACCTCGGTATCTCGATTTTTTAATATTTTTTTTAGTTAGATACATAGTCAGCTCTCTAATTGTTCCTGCCACCTTCCACCAAAAGCTCGTTGTATTTCTAACGACTTTCTATCTGGAGTAAATGAGGTTGTGTAAATAGAAGAAAAATTTGTAAGTCCCAAATTCAGATCTAGTTAAGGACGAAAACCTCGTATCTTTGTTCTTTTCAAGTATATATAATATATATATAAAATAGTAATTTTAGCAAAATGCAGGACTAAATTCACAATGTCTTGAACAACATATTCATAATAGTTATTCAATTGTGGTAAATGCGGTTAATTTTTAAAACAGTTTTTTTCATTTTTCTCAAAGCGACCAAAATTGAGATGCAAGGTTTTTGAATTTTACCGACGATATGCTGGACACCACCACCTACTATGCCCTCTATTGACAACAATAACGACACAACCGTGGTTGTTTTTTCCTTGACGGAGCGGTTTTCGGCCACCTTTAGCAATGTTTTCTGTAGTCCTAAAGACAAGTGGCACCACCATTGCTATTTTCTGTTGCCATGGCAGTGCTTGGCGACCGCCAGGATTAATAACACAATTTCTGGTAGTAGAGTGTGGCTAAAGCGAAGTAAGCACTGTTTCCATTCTGTGTGTGCGAATGTTCTCTTTGTGCTAGTGATGATGTGTGAAAAGTAACCAGGAGATTGCTGGTGTCTGTTGCAGTTTGACAAAGTTCCCAAGTCACCGTTTGAAGCTGGACTGTACAGGCCAGGGGTGAGAATCACCTTTTTTCTTCTTTCATCCGTGCGCTCTGTTATGCTGCGTTGGTCATCGATTTGATGTGATCAGCCTCAGCTCATGAGTGATTCATAACTGATTTTATGAAGGCTGACACATTAGTTGGAAAAAACAAACAGAGTTTGAGGCATAATTTCAACAAATATCTTTCATACTGTACAAAATCATGCTCCGATAAATGAACCCTTAAAATGAATTGACTCCAACATAACCATCACAGCATCTGTCAAAGGATGTGTACTGACATAATGTGGTGATCATGGGTCGGGCACTCTTAAGGCACGTACACACATACACCTAAGTTCCATCACAGCATCTATCAAAGGATGTGTACTGACATAATGTGGTCATCATGGGTCGGGCACTCTTAAGGCACGTACACACATACACCTAAGTTCCATCACAGCATCTATCAAAGGATGTGTACTGACATAATGTGGTGATCATGGGTCGGGCACTCTTAAGGCACGTACACACATACACCTAAGTTCCATCACAGCATCTATCAAAGGATGTGTACTGACATAATGTGGTGATCATGGGTCGGGCACTCTTAAGGCACGTACACACATACACCTAAGTTCCATCACAGCATCTATCAAAGGATGTGTACTGACATAATGTGGTGATCATGGGTCGGGCACTCTTAAGGCACGTACACACATACACCTAAGTTCCATCACAGCATCTATCAAAGGATGTGTACTGACATAATGTGGTCATCATGGGTCGGGCACTCTTAAGGCACGTACACACATACACCTAAGTTCCGTGCGGAAACTCATGCGCTTATTTTTTCCTTTTCCCTTTTAGGCCTCGTACACAGTTCGTGCGGAAATCCCATGCGCAATCCATAAATAAGTGAAAGAAAGAAGGGTAAAAATGTACGGATTAGGGGAAATATGGGCACATGCGCAAACCTTTTGCCTTCTTTCTTGTACTTCTTTACGGATTGTGCACGGGTTTCCGCACGGAATCTCTGCATGTATGTGTGCGTACCCTTACTTATTTATGGTGTTTCCGCACGGAACTTCCGCGTATATATGTACGTGCGCTAAGACCATTGATTTTCGGACTGTCGACGAGGTTTTTTTGACCGAGTACTAAGTCTTGGCTAAGGCTGACTGAAGATTCCAGCACATCCCTTGGATTATGCTGATGATGAATTCATAGGGTTTTAGTAACAATGGCAGTTGCTTTTTTAGACAGGCACATGCGTACGTATGCACGCACATACAGGCACAGACGCGCACACGCACGCACGCACGCATGCAACGCGCACTCACACACTCTCTCTCTCTCTCTCTCTCTCTCTCTCTCTCTCTCTCTCTCTCTCTCTCTCTCTCTCTCTTTTATTATTGTAACATGCGAACACAAAGTCAAGTTCCTTGAGATGACGTCATGAACTTGTGCTGAGCATGCTCCTGATCCTGTTTTAGCTGTATCCAGAGTATCATAAAAAAAAATTACAAAAATTCCCAAATCGGGCCGTCGTCAACGGTTTTAAAGCTAGGCAAAGCAGCCGGCTGACGGTACATCCGTTGCTCAGCAGGCGCCGTCGGGAAAGAACTAATGCTTTGCTGATGGTTGACTAATGCTTTGCTGATGGTTGACTAATGCTTTGCTGATGGTGTGCTGTGCAGTTGCTGCCTGGCTACAGCCCGGCGTTTGCGTCGTTGCTGCCTGGAGAGTCAAGAAAGTGCTGATGGTTGACTAATGCTTTGCTGATGGTTGACTAATGATGTGCTGATGGTGTGCTGTGCTGTGCAGTTGCTGCCTGGCTACAGCCCGGCGTTTGCGTCGTTGCTGCCTGGTGCCGGGGGTGGCCTGAGCTCCAGCCAGCTGGGGGCCTTCCAGCCCAAGGTATCCACCGCCCCCTCCACCCTGGGCCCTGTCCCCGGACGTCTGCACGATGCTGGCCCGCCACAAAAAGTACTCCTCCTCCTCCTCCTCCTAATCCTCTCCTTCCTTCCGTGTTGTGCACTCCGTGCAGAGATGCCTACCTCCACGGCACACCAGGCCCATGTTTGTCCTGGGAAATAGCCAGATTAATCGCTGTGTTCTGAAAACGCCATTTTCCACTGCCTGTTCCGGTGGATCGAAAACTGGCATGTAGTGAAATTTGAAACTGCGCAAACTGTGGACTGCCACCATTTTGAAGCTTTTTAGTGACAGATGTCACTGGCTGTCTTTAAAGATGGCGTTCAGTAGGGAAACAAAAAAGCCATTTTGACTGGATATTGTCCTTTTTTTTCTAAATAAAAGAAGAGAGTAACTGTCAAACGATCCAAACGTGCAAAAAGGCCATTCATCTTGCTAGGGAAAGAATGGAAAAGATCGACTTCATTTCTTTTTGTGAACTTTGCTGTTTGAATCGGCATCGCGTAGCAAGAGAACCACATCGGTAGTAACTACCAAGCTACATTTTCTTGCCTTGTTCTGGAAAATTATGGTTAAGTCGGGATTTTGTTCCTGAAAATCAAACAATTAGGGTAGGTAGGCATCTCTGCCCTGGCCTTGCTGTGTCCCTGATGTCCAGCCTCCGCTGATCAGAAACTGGTCTCGGGCTAGATCATATTCCTCCACTTTGAACTTTCAGCAGAAATCCTGCCATCCTGTTTCAGAGGATCGGCCCCAAAATAACCAGTGATCGTGCTAGGAATATCAGCGACAATCCCCCTAACAAATGCTGTTAAAACCAGTCCCAGGGAAACGAAAACCAGTGAAAAACGCATAAACTCGCATTATTAAACAGTCCTAGCAAAAACTTATCAGTCCCTTTGACTGACGGGTCAATGTTTTTCTCTCAGTATTTTGGTTTTGTAATGGGTATTTTACTGATAATTGCCAGTGAATGCAGTCGCTGAATAACGGCAACCCAAAGTACGCCTTCCTTCATCTCCCTACTAGCTTCCAAGGGCTGTAACGTTGAAGGCAGTCTTGACTGTCCCCTTTTGACTGGTTGTCTGGCGTTGCTCCCAGATGCAGCAGTGTGGCTAGCTAGGTGTGTGTGGTTGGCTTGCCAGCATCGGGCAGCTACTGTACCAGTGTGTCCTGCTACTGGTGGCCTGTGTTGTGGGATCATCTAGTTCACAGCCTGTCGCCCCATCTGATCTCTCTCACCCTTCATGTCATTCGCTGCACTTTGTCGCTTTTTTTTTACTCATTTCACTTCTCGAAATTCGTGTCTTTCTCTCTCTGTTTCTCTTTCTCTCTCACTTCATCACTCACTATCACTTTAAGTTCACTTCATTTCATATATATATCTCTCTCTCTCTATCTCCCTCTCTCTCCCCTCTCTCTCTTTCTCTCTCTCTCTCCCTCCCCCCCATCTCTCCCCCTCTCTTTCTCCCCCCCCCTCTCCTCTCTGTGTGTAGTGACTCACCATCTGCTCCCTCCCTTTATTCCTCCACTCCTTCTGTCTGTGTCCTGTTTCTTGACATGTGTGTAGTGACTATGATCACCACCCTGCTCCCTTTTATTCCTCCACTCCTTCTGTCTGTGTCCTGTTTCTTGACATGTGTGTAGTGACTATGATCACCACCCTGCTCCCTTTATTCCTCCACTCCTTCTGTCTGTGTCCTGTTTCTTGACATGTGTGTAGTGACTATGATCACCACCCTGCTCCCTCCCTTTATTCCTCCACTCCTTCTGTCTTTGTCCTGTTTCTTGACATGTGTGTAGTGACTATGATCACCACCCTGCTCCCTTTATTCCTCCACTCCTTCTGTCTGTGTCCTGTTTCTTGACATGTGTGTAGTGACTATGATCACCACCCTGCTCCCTCCCTTTATTCCTCCACTCCTTCTGTCTGTGTCCTGTTTCTTGACATGTGTGTAGTGACTATGATCACCACCCTGCTCCCTCCCTTTATTCCTCCACTCCTTCTGTCTTTGTCCTGTTTCTTGACATGTGTGTAGTGACTATGATCACCACCCTGCTCCCTCCCTTTATTCCTCCACTCCTTCTGTCTTTGTCCTGTTTCTTGACATGTGTGTAGTGACTATGATCACCACCCTGCTCCCTCCCTTTATTCCTCCACTCCTTCTGTCTTTGTCCTGTTTCTTGACATGTGTGTAGTGACTATGATCACCATCCTGCTCCCTCCCTTTATTCCTCCACTCCTTCTGTCTTTGTCCTGTTTCTTGACATGTGTGTAGTGACTATGATCACCACCCTGCTCCCTCCCTTTATTCCTCCACTCCTTCTGTCTTTGTCCTGTTTCTTGACATGTGTGTAGTGACTATGATCACCATCCTGCTCCCTCCCTTTATTCCTCCACTCCTTCTGTCTTTGTCCTGTTTCTTGACATGTGTGTAGTGACTATGATCACCACCCTGCTCCCTCCCTTTATTCCTCCACTCCTTCTGTCTTTGTCCTGTTTCTTGACATGTGTGTAGTGACTATGATCACCACCCTGCTCCCTCCCTTTATTCCTCCACTCCTTCTGTCTTTGTCCTGTTTCTTGACATGTGTGTAGTGACTATGATCACCACCCTGCTCCCTCCCTTTATTCCTCCACTCCTTCTGTCTGTGTCCTGTTTCTTGACATGTGTGTAGTGACTATGATCACCACCCTGCTCCCTCCCTTTATTCCTCCACTCCTTCTGTCTGTGTCCTGTTTCTTACATGTGTGTAGTGACTATGATCACCACCCTGCTCCCTCCCTTTATTCCTCCACTCCTTCTGTCTGTGTCCTGTTTCTTGACATGTGTGTAGTGACTATGATCACCACCCTGCTCCCTCCCTTTATTCCTCCACTCCTTCTGTCTGTGTCCTGTTTCTTGACATGTGTGTAGTGACTATGATCACCACCCTGCTCCCTCCCTTTATTCCGCTTTTTTGTTCTAACTTTCTTTCTTTCATTCAGTCTTTTCTTCATTTCTTTGTCGTTCTTTCTTTCAATCCGCCTCTCCTCTCATCCAGTCTTCTTCCACTGTATTCTATTCCTCCTGTCTCTCGTTGGTTTCATTCGTTTCTTTTCATGATGTGTAGTAATTTATGGGATTAAGAAAATCAAAATGAGTCGCTCACACACACAATGCATGCGCATTCATGCATACAGGCACACGCCTACACCTATACTTGCTCCCTCTCCAAAGAAAAAAGATCACATCAAAAGTAGCACAAATGCAATATGCAGGTACTGTGATCATGAGTGTCTTGAACCGTTAACACAGGTAGGACCATGTAAATTAATAAACTGCCAAAATAAATATTATAATAATAATTTTGTTTCGAACACTAAAATCCATACAGGAGTATGCTCAATGTGCTTTACAAAAGCAACATTATAAAATGAAAATTATGCGGTAAAATCAACAAGATGGTCAAACTACCAACATTCCAATGCAAAGAAATAAAGTCACAAAACTAATGAACTTTGGATACCAGGTAGTTACACTCTCTTTCCTGTCCCCACTGTCACAAAACCTTCAAGGCCCATCAGTCATCCTCGTACCCACCCCACATCCTGAACCCTTTGACATTGGAAGTGTTGGCGGATGGTCTTCATCACTCGGGATGGATGGACATCAATTATGCTGACAAATGGACATAAACAAACTCCATGCCCACAAATATTTACAGGTATTTTGGCAAAACAATGAGGTATTTAAAACTAACGTTCACACACACACACACACACACACACACACATCTCAACATATTCATAATAGGCTTAGCTCAACAATAACATGTGCAAAAATTAATGAAAATGTAAACAAACAAGACTGAATGCACCAATACATACATACACGCGGCCCAATCTCTCTCTCTCTCTCTCTCTCTCTCTCTCTCTCTCTCTCTCTCTCTCTCCCCCCCCTCTCTCTCTCTCTCTCTCTCTCTCCCCCCCCCTCTCTCTCTCTCTCTCCCCTCCCCTCTCTCTCTCTCTCTCTCTCTCTCTCTCTCTCTCTCTCTCTCTCTCTCTCTCTCTCTCTCTCTCTCTCTCTCTCTCTCTCTCATAATACAGAATTCTTGATATAATTATAAACGACATTACTTTTTTTTAACCTGAATTTAAACATTCTGGCCACCACAAAATCAACAAAATCTATCACTGTAAAAATACTAAATTATACATGCTAAATGATTATATAATAATACTAAATACAGACACTCACACAACAACAACAACATACAGTATTTATACGGTGCTGAATCTTGCTAGAAATCAAATCAAAGCGCGCACACACACGTTGGCATTCATAACGCATTCAAACAAAAACGCAATACAAAGCGAACACACACGTTTGACATAAATGGTATACAGCAGAAACAGACCTAAAGGCAAGAGAGAGAAGAGAGAGAGAAAGGAGCCTCAATGACGGGGGGACAGGTGGGTTTTGAGGTTAGATTTGAAGGCTGAGAGGGTCGGTCGCTGACGGAGGGAAAGAGGAAGTTTGTTCCAAGATGTCGGTCCTGAGACCGCAAAAGAGCGCTGACCAACAGTTGAAAGCTTATACCTAGGGATCTGGAGAGAAAGCGGGTCAGAAACTGAACGTAAAGTGCGAGCTGGCGTATAGATGGAAATATTGTCGCAGAGGTAAGATGGAGCAGCTTTGTGGATAGATATATAGCAAAGGGTGTTTAATTTATACTCAATTATGTCTGCGACGGGAAGCCAGTGCAAAGAACACACACACACACACACACACACCCACCCGCGCACGCACGCACGCACGCACGCACGCACGCACACACACGCACACACGCACGCACACACGCACACACACACACACACACACACACACACACACACACACACACACACTGGGGTAAACTAGTAATTAAGGTAAAATGAGGTATACCCTTAGAACACTACATTTTCTGTCAAGAACGATAAGTATTATAGCTTAAGGCTGTGGAATGATGGCACTCCCTAAAAATTGTTGAAAAATTAATTAGTCATAAAAATACTAAGTGCCGAAATTCTAAAACGTCTTATCGTCAAGGAAACGGATAAACAGTAAACTCGACAAATGGGAAAGTTGAGATATATTGAATGTAGGGCTCATTTTAGGTCTTCGGAATACCCTGCTAACCTTAAAACAACAGAGGTAAGTTTGCATTGCCTCATTCTAAAACACTACCCCAGTGTAAACTGAAAAAGCATGGTCGATTACCCCATTCTAGGGCAATTACACAGGCACACACACACACACACACACACACACAACACACACACACACACACAACACACACACACACACACACACACACACACACACACACACACTCACACACACACACACACACACTCTCTCTCTCTCTCACTAAGAGGAAGAGAGAGAGATGCTAAAAGTACATAGGTTTCCTCTTGCCAAACAACATCAATCAAAGTACTTTTGGAACAGATATGTTTTCAGTTGGGAACTGAAAATTTGGTAGTAGCAAAACGATGGACAATTTCTTCTTATTTACATTTAACTACACACGTTAACTGTTCTAAGACGTACTCCTGATTGCGGTGCCTGGTGACTAAACGTGAGTGACTGGTTCCTTTGCAGTCGTTGTTACCTAGTCCTATGTTGCTGCCATTCCGCGAGAGAGAGAAACTGCCCACCCCCGCCTCCTCCTCCCTCCCCCCGCAACCAAAGGTGAGGCATGCCAGAGGCTGTGTGTGTGTGCGTGCATGCCTTAATAGGAATTGTTCGGAAATAATTAAGGGGAGTAATTTCATGGTGTGTGGGAGTGATCTTGCCTAATTCAATCGGACAAACAGGGGAAGTTACTCTACCATCAGGTAGATCCCCAGCTCTCGCCTCATGCGTTTGAGCAGACATACAGCACTTAGAACACTGTGCGTCATTCTAACATTGATGTCATTTATATTTTTACGTCACATTTTGCAAGCTTTATCAGTTTGTGGCCACTGTTTGCAAGTCGCTGACTCGCATCCTGCCGTTTTTCAAGCTTCGACGTCATTGTTGCATTGTTACTATGGTATTTGACTGAGTAATGGAGGTAAGCAACTCTGATTTTCACAAAGTGCTCTCCTCTAGGTTTTTTCCTCCGAAAATCGTCTATTGAGAGCCTCTTCTTCTTTTCTTGAGCTGCTCCGTGTGTAGCAGGTCAGTGAGTTGCTGTTGAATGAAGTGAGCCTTTATTCCTGATGTTAACCAGGTAGACTGAGCCCTACATGAGAAATGTTTCTACCCAAGACTGGGTCTGTGACGTCACAGCGTGGCGCAACATGGCGGCCTCCTCAAACCTTCAGTCTGGCACTTTTCAGCGGAGTTTTGACACTGAATTTAACTAAAATCTTTCTTTATTTGCAGATACTGGCCTATTTATTTATAATGTTGCCATAGAGATCAACTTACATTCTGACTTTAATGGTTGTGACAATCGATATAGGAGGTTTAGCACGTTGGTGGAAGAGAGTTAACGGCGGACATTGCACTGTGCTGTTTCATTGCAGAAGCAAGGCAAGTGGTGTGCGGTTCACTTTGGTGGAAGACTTGAACTGTTGCTGCATGGCATTTTCACAATACACAGGCCTTTTCGCTGTTTCAGAAGCAGGGCAAGACTTGAACTGTTGATGCATGGCATTTTCACAATACACAGGCCTTTTCGCTGTTTCAGAAGCAGGGCAAGACTTGAACTGTTGATGCATGGCATTTTCACAATACACAGGCCTTTTCGCTGTTTCAGAAGCAGGGCAAGACTTGAATTGTTGCTGCATGGCATTTTCACAATACACAGGCCTTTTCGCTGTTTCAGAAGCAGGGCAAGACTTGAACTGTTGCTGCATGGCATTTTCACAATACACTGTTCCATTGCAGAAGCAGGGCAAGACTTGAACTGTTGCTGCATGGCATTTTCACAATACACTGTTCCATTGCAGAAGCAGGGCAAGACTTGAACTGTTGCTGCATGGCATTTTCACAATACACTGTTCCATTGCAGAAGCAGGGCAAGACTTGAACTGTTGCTGCATGGCATTTTCACAATACACTGTTCCATTGCAGAAGCAGGGCAAGACTTGAACTGTTGCTGCATGGCATTTTCTCAATACACTGTTCCATTGCAGAAGCAGGGCAAGACTTGAACTGTTGCTGCATGGCATTTTCACAATACACTGTTCCATTGCAGAAGCAGGGCAAGACTTGAACTGTTGCTGCATGGCATTTTCACAATACACTGTTCCATTGCAGAAGCAGGGCAAGACTTGAACTGTTGCTGCATGGCATTTTCTCAATACACTGTTCCATTGCAGAAGCAGGGCAAGACTTGAACTGTTGCTGCATGGCATTTTCTCAATACACTGTTCCATTGCAGAAGCAGGGCAAGACTTGAACTGTTGCTGCATGGCATTTTCACAATACACTGTTCCATTGCAGAAGCAGGGCAAGACTTGAACTGTTGCTGCATGGCATTTTCTCAATACACTGTTCCATTGCAGAAGCAGGGCAAGACTTGAACTGTTGCTGCATGGCATTTTCACAATACACTGTTCCATTGCAGAAGCAGGGCAAGACTTGAACTGTTGCTGCATGGCATTTTCACAATACACTGTTCCATTGCAGAAGCAGGGCAAGACTTGAACTGTTGCTGCATGGCATTTTCTCAATACACTGTTCCATTGCAGAAGCAGGGCAAGACTTGAACTGTTGCTGCATGGCATTTTCACAATACACTGTTCCATTGCAGAAGCAGGGCAAGTGGTGCGCGGTGCACGTGCGCATCGCCTGGGAGATCTACCGCCACCAGCAGAAGCAGGAGGGATCCTCCTCAGCCAACACCGGCCCCAAGCCCCAGGACAAGCCGGCCTCCATGGGGGATCCGCTGAGGGGAGATATGCTGAGGGGAGATCCGCTGAGGGGAGATATGCTGAGGGGAGATCCGCTGCGCCCCCCGAGCCACCTGTTGGCTGGCAGCGGCGTCCCCCGGCACCCAGACCTCCCCCCGTGCTCCTCCGCCCTGCTGGTGGCTGCAGGTAGCGCACTGTTGGCATATTAAAACAAAAAGGGTGGCGCTTCGCTTGAGGCGACGCGCTCTCCAGGTGGGAGTAGCCCGAATTTCACAGAGATGCGTCTCTGAGACTAGAATATACCAATAGGAAAATACCAAACTATGCTGTTGTCATTTTTGCAGGCCTGCCCTCCTGGCTGGCCAGTATTTGTTCAGAAAATAGGAACATCTGTCACAGCGATCCGAAAATAGGAACATCTGTCGCAGCGATCCGAAAATAGGATTTTTCCGCTGCTTGTTCCGGGGTGTTTTTGTCTGTTTTGCCATTTTAACAGTTATTTTTTATTATTTTTTTTATTTATTTAAATAAAAAAACCCACAAAAAACAGTTGCACATCTTGTATTGTTGTTAGGGTATTTCTTTCTATTTTATATTAATGATGCTGCTGCTGCTGCTGCTGTTTCATCATCATCATGATGGACATCCTCATCATTCTCATTGTTGTACGACTGTTGACCTGTGTGTGTGTTGTCACCAGGTGTGGGCCGTGTGGACTCCCTCCCCCCTCACAGCTCTTCCTTCTTCAACCCTGCCGCACAGTCCCTGGGCCTGAACCCCTTCCCCAGGCCCACGCATCACCCGCCCGGCATGATGGGCCTCAGCTTTGGAGGGCTAGGTAAGGACCCCTTCCTTTCAGTGTTACTTATGATGCACTATGCCCGGCATGATGGGCCTCAGCTTTGGAGGGCTAGGTCAGGACCCCTTCCTTTCAGTGTTACTTATGATGCACTATGCCCGGCATGATGGGCCTCAGCTTTGGAGGGCTAGGTGAGGACCCCTTCCTGTCTTAGCATGCTCTCACAGTGTTACTTATGATTCACCACCCGGCCGCCATGATGGGGCTCAGCTTTGGAGGGCTAGGTGAGGACCCCTTCCTTTCAGTGTTACTTATGATGCACTATGCCCGGCATGATGGGTCTCAGCTTTGGAGGGCTAGGTGAGGACCCCTTCCTGTCTTAGCATGCTCTCACAGTGTTACTTATGATTCACCACCCGGCCGCCATGATGGGGCTCAGCTTTGGAGGGCTAGGTGAGGACCCCTTCCTTTCAGTGTTACTTATGATGCACTATGCCCGGCATGATGGGTCTCAGCTTTGGAGGGCTAGGTCAGGACCCCTTCCTCTCTTAGCAGGCTCTCAGTGTTACTTATGATGCACCACCCGCCCAGCATGATGGGCCTCAGCTTTGGAGGGCTAGGTGAGGACCGTCCCCTGGCAATGCATGGCAGTGTTTTGTTGTTGGTGATGACTTGTCTGTTGTGTTTTGGTTGTCAGCTGTATGAGCAAGGACCTCTCCCATTCTCTATGCTCTCAGCACCACCATCTAGGAACTTGAACATGTTTCTTAGTGGTGGTGATTATTTAGCTGTCTGTTGTGTTCTGGGTGTCAGCTGTAGGGTATGGGTAGGGATGAGCATTCATGCAATCTGGTTGTTGTTGCCATGTTTGGAGGGTTAAGCGCCACACATGCTAGAACAATTTCCTTGAATTTGACAATTAAATTTGCTTGTCATTTGGAAATAATTTTATCATTATTAATTTATTTTTTTATTGTTGTTTGAAGTTTTAACCAATTCCGTTTAAATTAAATGGATAAGGTTTCATGTCAGGAATGATCTGTTAGACTTTGGAGTTAATCTTTGTTACCCATTGAGAACCAGAGATGTTATACTTTTCTATCCCTGTTACCATATTTTTCAGACTGTCATAAGGCACACTCCCCCAAATTTGACACAAGATCCAGATTCTGTTATTATATATTCTTACTATTTTATTAGTGATATCAAAAGACGCAGGGGTCTCAGTCTGGGGAAAAGTATCGCCTTATAGTCCGTAACATACGGTACGGTACGTCTGCTTCCATGATGATTGTCAGCCTGAACAAGTTGCTGTCCAAGGGAGACAATTGGTTATACTTGAACTGTCTGCAATTTAAACTCCCCCCCCCCCGTAGTATCCAACTGTTTCCAACTATGACTGCCAGATAGCAGAAGAAGCAGTTGCTATTCCGGCAGGATGGGCTAGAATTTGTTTATAGTGGAGATGCCTGATACACGTTATTGGCTATTGACTGATTGTTATTTTGTGTATGCTGCGTTTGACAGGGAGTCTCCTGGGCCGCGACCTGCCCCCCCACTCCATGGCCTCCCCCCATGACTGGAACCGCCTGCACCGCACACCCCCCTCCTTCCCCGTCTGGCCCAAGCCGGACCTGGAGAGAGAGGAGAAGGAGAGAGAGGCCGAGCGGGAACGAGAGCGCGAACGGGAACGGGAGAGAGAGAGGGAGCGCGAGAGGGAGCGGGAAAGAGAAAGAGAGCGAGAGATGGAGAGAGAGCGGGAACGAGAGAAGGAGAGGGAGCTCAGGAAGGAGGAAGAACGAGAGAGGTATATATATATTTTTTTTTTATGGTCAGATCTGTCACATGATAAATAGCTTTGCATTTCAACGTTTTTTTTTATATATGTTAATTGCGAAGGCTGAAAATATTACTTTTGGGGTTGTTTTTTGTTTTGTTTTTCCAATTACTTGTGAGTGCTGCTATCAATCTTAAATGTATCGATAGCAAAAATAAACATATTTCAGGTATTGCAGCTGTAATAGTGAAAATTAATGTAAGATTGTGAAAATTAACGTTATTCATATATTTAGGTGTTGCAGCTGTTACTAGCATTTCATATGACAGTTTGAATCAACTGGTTGTACTAGCGAAGTACAGTGGATTCCTGATAACTCAAAAACAGATAACTCAAAGAGACTGGATAACTCACAATAACTTTTTGGTCCCAGTTTATAAATCATATTTATGCCCAAAACTCTTTTAGCTCTCCTAGTGCCATGTATCTTTTGACGTTCCTGGTTGTCTGTTGCATCTCAACTGACAAGAGGGGAGTAACCATTTTTTTCAAGTGCGCATGCATTGCTTTAATGAAAGAAGCTGTCACATAAGCTCTAATAAAACACATGGCAGGGTGCTTGGCAGTGAATGTCTTTGCATTTGGTGGGAGTGTAGAGTGATGCCTTGGGCGAATTTATTCCGTGAAAAAGTACTCCAACTGAAAACTCAGGGTTGGCAGGTCTGCATATTAAAAAAGAAGGGTGGCGCTGCGCTTGAGGCGACATTCTCTCCCAGGTGGGAGTGTAGAGTGATGCCTTGGGCAAATTTATTCGCCATTGGTGCTAGAAGAGTTAATCTCAAAATCTCTAAAAAAAATTCCAATCCCTTCAATTTTGACTTGAGCAATTTCCTTTGTAGTTATTGACATTGGTTTGTTGTACAGAGACAGTGACATCCTCAATGCACGTGTTGTTGTAGCAGTATCATTCAGTGTTCTGTTGTCTGTTGTCTCATTGACATTGGTTTGTTGTACAGAGACAGTGACATCCTCAATGCACGTGTTGTTGTAGCAGTATCATTCAGTGTTCTGTTGTCTGTTGTCTCATTGACATTGGTTTGTTGTACAGAGACAGTGACATCCTCAATGCACGTGTTGTTGTAGCAGTATCATTCAGTGTTCTGTTGTCTGTTGTCTCATTGACATTGGTTTGTTGTACAGAGACAGTGACATCCTCAGTGCACGTGTTGTAGCAGTATCATTCAGTGTTCTGTTGTCTGTTGTCTCATTGACATTGGTTTAATAATAATAAATAAAGCTTCTATAGCGCTCTTCGATGATAAAAAATCATCCTCAGAGCACTTTACAATATTACGAGAGGGGGATAAAACAAAAAACAACAACAACCAACTCACGCCGTTCATCCCACGGATGTAGTATTTCACATACACATTATTGACACAATTTCAAAGAAGGGGATAAATAAATAAATAAAATAAAAATAAAAAAAATTAAAAAAAAGGCATGGACAAACAGACCCCCACACACCTCACCCTTTCAATACGCACGCCATTTATGCACTCACAAATTCTCGGGGGGGGAGGGGTGTCATACGAGCTCACAAATTCCCAAAACAATATGTTTGTTGTACAGACAGTGACATCCTCAGTGCACGTGTTGTAGCAGTATCATTCAGTGTTCTGTTGTTTGTTGTCTCATTGATATTGGTTTGTTGTACAGAGACAGTGACATCCTCAGTGCACGTGTTGTAGCAGTATCATTCAGTGTTCTGTTGTCTGTTGTCTCATTGATATTGGTTTGTTGTACAGAGACAGTGACATCCTCAGTGCACGTGTTGTAGCAGTATCATTCAGTGTTCTGTTGTCTGTTGTCTCATTGACATTGGTTTGTGGTACAGAGACAGTGACATCCTCAGTGCACGTGTTGTAGCAGTATCATTCAGTGTTCTGTTGTCTGTTGTCTCATTGATATTGGTTTGTTGTACAGAGACAGTGACATCCTCAGTGCACGTGTTGTAGCAGTATCATTCAGTGTTCTGTTGTCTGTTGTCTCATTGATATTGGTTTGTTGTACAGACAATGACATCCTCAATGCATGTGTTGTTGTAGCAGTATCATTCAGTGTTCTGTTGCCTGGCGTTTCCAGAGAGGCTCGCAATCACCGGCTGGACGAGCGAGGTCGCTACAGAGAGCCGGAGTTCAGCCACAGTCAGCCCTTACGCTCGCGCTCGCGCTCCCCGCTACGCAACGGGAGCCTGGACAGGAGCAAGCCGGACCTGCAGTCGGGGCTGGACCGTCGCCTGGACCACAAAGGGTTGCCGGGGTCAGCGGGGGTCAAAGGCAAGGAGGAGGAGATGCTAGCGGCGGCGGCGGCAGAAAGAGACAAACTTGCGCAGAACTCGTATCTAGGGCTGACGCCGCACGGGCCGCCTCCCCCGCCCCACGCTGCCCCGCCTCCTCCGCTGGGTTTGGGTTTGTTGGAGCGCAG
This sequence comes from Phymorhynchus buccinoides, assembly GCA_017654935.2. Classification (NCBI taxonomy): domain Eukaryota; kingdom Metazoa; phylum Mollusca; class Gastropoda; order Neogastropoda; family Raphitomidae; genus Phymorhynchus; species Phymorhynchus buccinoides. The sequence continues at coordinate 35,804,672 of CM065702.1, forward strand.
TCGCCTGCTGCCCCCTCCACACTCCTACCTGGGGCTGGAGGTGGCGCGGCCCCCTGGCCCGCTCCCTCCTTCGCTGTGGAACCCCTTTGACAAGGCCTGCGACCTGCAACGGCTAGAGATGGAGAGAATGGCCGCCCAGAGGGAGCGTATGGCCATGCTGTCGCGAATCTCCGCGCCGCTAGCGCTCATGGAGCAGGAGCGTTTGAAGGAGCACATGATCAGGGAGCACGAGCTGGAGTTGAGTCGACGCCAGTACCTAGAGCGCATGGCGCCTTTCGAGCGGGACAGGCTCACGTACGAAAAACTGCGGGCGGATTCGTTGGCGGCAGCTGCGGCTAGCCTGAACCCGTTCAGTCGCACAATTTCTCCGATGTTTAGCGCCCACCCCCACCCACACCCCTCCCACCTCCCCCTCGGCAGCAAAAGCGGCTCCCCCACCACCCTCCCCCCGCCTCTACCCCCGCCCCTCATCCCCTCGGCCAGCGCTACGGCCGCGGCTCCCCCTAGTGCCGGCCCGTCCAGGAGTCACGACAATTCCCCTTCCTCCTCCAGCAAGGCTAAAGGCTACAGCGTCGCGGACAGCACCACGGACCTCAAGGACAAGCGGGAGGCTGTGCCTGGCAGCGAACTGGACCCTCACTCTGTGCGGTAGCACCGGCTGGGAGCCGTATGATCAATGATGTACCATGGTGAGATTTAGCAGCGCTCGCTCTCCTCAGTCAGTGTGTGTGTGTGGAGAACTAAGGGGAGTGGCTCCGCGCGATGTGTGGGGTAGCACCTGCTGGGAGCTGTAGCAGTGATGTAACACGGTGAGATTGATGGGCTCTCACTTTTCCCCTCCCAGTCTTCAGTTTGTGTCTTTGGAGAAGCTGAGGGGAGGGTGGCTATGTGTGGCGAGTCAGTCAGCATTCAGGGTTTGCTCTAGTTTGTGTGATCTCAGCTCAGAGACACAGTGTCTGCTGCACAGTGTGTGTGGGCTGTGTTCTGAGGACTACGTGGTTAGACTGGTGTTCATTCAGAGAGACAGCGTATAATACACGTGGTCATGCGTGCTCTGCGTTCCAAGGATTTAGACAGTTCTATGTTAATTGGCTCCACTGTGTGCAGTGTCTCCACAGGATGTCGTCTCATGTGTGACCAGCCTCAGCCTGTCCCTCCCATCTCCACTGATCCATGTATGCAATCCAGGATATAACCACAATCTGGGTTCTCTCAACGCCAGGATTTCCCTTTGGGTAGGTCTCCAACTCGTCCTACAGCAGGACAGACTACTAAGCTCTACTACAGCATCTTGTGGCAGGAAGACCTGAGTAGTGAAAGGTACAACAGTGCATTCAGTGTTGTGTGTGTGGCGACCCCTCTAGCCAGCCATTTCTCAGTGATATATCCCAGTGGAGTTATTGCGTGTACAAGCGTTAAATGTAAATATTGTTTGACCTTTTGTTTTGTATCGGTGTGCATTTCTTTATGTTTGAAAGTCTGTGAGATTTGTGAAGCCAGTTCAGGCGATTGGGCATGATGAAGCAATTTAAAGAACAGCAGCATGACCACAACATACACAGCTTGATTTCATTAGAGTTTGGGGGTGTAGGTCATCACACAAAGTTTGGGTCAGTACTGTTGACCAATTGGTTGAAACCTTGCAATTCAAAACAGAACTGAATAAACTGAACTTGATAGTCTCATGCAAAAAAAGAAGAAAAAGTCTAAGAATTGGTCAGCTGGTGGAGTATTGTTGTGTGATGCAGCTGCAATGGCCTGTGCATGTTGACCTCAGACTGCCTGCTGCACGACAGCCCCAGAGAGCCATGTGTCCACAGCTAGCCTCTTTGAGGGGTCACCTCTGGCTGACCTGCTGCACGACAGCCCCAGAGAGCCACATGTCCACAGCTAGCCTCTTTGAGGGGTCACCTCTGGCTGACATGCTGCACGACAGCCCCAGAGAGCCATGTGTCCACAGCTAGCCTCTTTGAGGGGTCACCTCTGGCTGACATGCTGCACGACAGCCCCAGAGAGCCATGTGTCCACAGCTAGCCTCTTTGAGGGGTCACCTCTGGCTGACCTGCTGCACGACAGCCCCAGAGAGCCACATGTCCACAGCTAGCCTCTTTGAGGGGTCACCTCTGGCTGACCTGCTGAGGGCAGAGAGCCACGTGTCCACAGCTAGCCTCTTTGAGGGGTCACCTCTGGCTGACCTGCAGGAAGGCTCCAGAGAGCCACATGTCCACAGCTAGCCTCTTTGAGGGGTCACCTCTGGCTGACCTCAAGGCCCTGTCGGACCTGCTGAGGGCAAAGCTATGGATGAAAAAAAAGCTGAACTTTCAAATGAGGCGCACTGTGCCGAAACTACTATAACTGCAAGGCGTAGCCCTCTGTCGTGTGCCAGTAGACTGCAAGAGTGCATGTGTGGACGTGGCTGAAGCCTGAATTGAGGCAGTTTGATACAGGTTCAGGCAGTGGTCTGCCTGAAGAGAAACCTCTCCCACAAGAAATTATGAATTGAATTCTAGGTTTAGAGCTGGAAATAAACATTCAGCAAAGGTTGCATCATCATCACATGCTCCCATGACTGACTGTGCAATGAAGTGGGCTGACACAGTGGTCAGTGTTGAATGTGCTGTGTTGTGTGCACACTCTGACCAGCCAGCAAGGACGGTGGTCAGTTGTGGGTCACTATGTTACGGGCATTGGGGTCTTGGTAATTGTGAGTGTGAAAGAAGTCTGATGACCTAACTGGAGTGTTGAAGGAGACTGGTCACTATAGCCCTCTGCCTTTTATTTTCTTGGCCAAAGTGAGCTATTCATTCCGACTGACCCTCACACACAACAGTCTCCTGACCTTTGCTGATGGTTGCAGCCCAAAGTAGCTAGCCTTGCCCATTCCAGGTCTAACAGTCTGCACAGATGATAGGGGACAAAGTAGCTAGATCCCACCTTAGCCTTGCCCATTCCAGGTCTAACAGTCTGCACAGATGATAGGGGACAAAGTAGCTAGATCCCACCTTAGCCTTGCCCATTCCAGGTCTAACAGTCTGCACAGATGATAGGGGACAAAGTCAGGATGGGGGTTGGGGCAGGGTTTTGAAAGGGATGTGTGTGCCTGTTGCCCCTGTGACACTAGGTCTGTGTCTCTGATTCTACGTCTTCTCAGGCTCTCCTGTCCACAGTTGTAGTGAAGTCATTAAAATACACCCATATTTGTAGTTTCATAGGGACAGTCTTATTTAGTGTACATTCTAAATAAGTTAATTTTCTGTGCTAGAAGCTGTTGCCAAGTCATAAAAAGGCCCACATTTTCTATTTTCATAGGCACACCCTTCCTACTACATGTGAGGTCCCAGCATATTGGAAAGGTTCATTGTCTCTTGTAGTATTGACTTATTTCTGACTTAATAACCTTGACATGAAATGCCCTCACACTACTTTGGGATTACATAGTCGGTGGAATGAATGGACTATATATCTGTTAGAAGCACAAGCAAAGTGGCAACGGAAGCTAAATTTAGCAATGTCTATATTATATAAGAAACGATTTTTTCTTTAAAGCTTTTGCAATCATGGAAGTATTTGAAATGGTATGTGTAAAACGTGTGTTTATCCTTTCTACTAAGTATAGTATAGCAAATATGCTATTATTATTTATAAAAAGGCAGACTTCAAATACATGACAAAATCATGTTTTTCCCAATGACTGTAAGCGTAAGAAGCAGAGTTTAAAGCGCATAGGTTTGTTATTGTAAAGAAAGCATAGTGGACTAAGAATTGATATGTTTAAACATTTGATTGCACATCAGAAAACAAAAGAGATGATTGTTGGATTAACATCCTGTTGGCATGAGCCCTTAAGGACACTAAGAAAACAGAATCCTGTCTTCACATTTATTGGATCAATGATGGAACCTCGTTCAAGTCCAGGGAGATAAGCAGCAAAAATCTGGGTTTATTTTAGCAACTGTCATGTAGGCCTAGCTGATCAGTCGGCATCTAACGTTGTTGAAAGTTAAACATTGAACTGAATTCTTGTTAGATTGCTCTTGGCTGATCTATTTACTATAATGCGGGCAAATTTGAAGTAAAATAGGGCCTAATGAATTAATCGAGTGCTTCTAAAAATAAGAATATATTCAGTTAATATACAGATTTAAAATAACAAAACACAGATGCCTTAGTAGTCGAATAGTAGTCATCAGTGAATGAAGCCAAACCTAACCAAAATCAAAAACCTATTTAGAGGGCAAAAGGCTAAAGCAAAATAGCCTATAGTGCCATTTATGCTATGCTATGCTAACGAAGGAAATAAAGTTGAAAAACTTGCATATGAAGCATTACCTGTCTGATTTGTCTCAATGTACCATGGAAGAAAGAGTCGACATTTTGTACTGAACGTTAATTTTTTTATATAAATGAGAACAGATTTTGTTGCTCAAATAAAGACTTGGCTTAGAATTCTGGCTGCTAGAAAACAAAGTGCAAAACCAAATTGGAAATTAATATGAAATTGAAAAAACCCACAAAAACTGAAACAGACTGCAACGTCACTGGAAGATACAACAAACAAATAACTACACGACAAGTGTAAAGTGACGTTATTTTATTCACGAGAGACAAAACAAAACTATTTAAAAGCTATTTTCAACAAAATTGTTTATACTATTCTTTAGGAAATCCATTTAAATTTAATATTTTTTGCATGGATTTGAAAATCATGAAACTGATACTTTTGCTTAAAGGTATTTGAGAGGTTTACTTTTACATTATTGAAATGGTTTTTTTTTGTAAATTCAGTTACTTGCAAATCATCTAAAAATTAATATTGTGATTACTTGGTCACTTTCCTTGCATTTTGTATTTAGGGTGGATGTGAGGATCAGGCGGATAAAGCCTAAGTTTTCAGATAATGTTCATTGGTCTTGTGATTTAAAAAAAAATGTTACTACTGAAATTTCATGCTGGATTCTAAAGTCTTTTGGTTATTAAGTTTTAGGTTTTTTGTTTGTCTTGTTTATCTGAAGTTTCCAGGTTGCACCAGTTTTGCCGTTTCCTGTGTAAACTGTTACAAAGTTCTAATGGGTTTGGGTAACTGATAGATAAATTACAACAACCCCTTTTTCAGACAATGAATCTTGTGAATATATTGATTTCCAAGGATTGTAAAGCTTTCACTTTTTAACATAATTTGGTTTTTAGCAATCATGGAAGCCTGTATTTATTCCATACAAAATTATGAATTTTTTTGGTATGTGTACAGAATTGGTGCAAATCGTGACCCATTGGGGGAAAAATTGAAACAGTGTCACAGCTCAGGTATAAATTATAATACATTAACCCTTTCACTGCCAATGTCACATTTATGCACCACAATGGTTTAACACCCGTGTCAAAAGGCATCAAATCAGGGCCTGTTATCCAAAGACCCTATTTTCTTAATTTTGGTAGGTAAGGATAGGCCTAATGTTAGACATGTCACAAAAGAAATTTCCCAATATTGCAGAATCTTTTTTCTTCTCCTCTCAGTTAGGTTTAATGGTATTTTATGGCTAAAACAAAGGCTGGCGGCAAAAGGGTTAATGACAAGTGAAGATAATGAAACAGATGTTTATACAGTGGAACCTCCCTTATAAGACTCCCTCCCTTTCAAGACCTACTTCTCTTGAGACATTGCCCTTCTTTGCAAGTATTAAAATTACCTCCCTTATACGACTCCCACCCATTTAAGACGTCATTTTGGATTGATTTGTTAAGGTCTTATAAGGGAGGTTCCACTGTACTGTACATGCTGACATTCCTTTTTGGGTTTTAAACATTGAAAGGTTAAATCAATCCCCCCCCCCCCCCCCCTACACACACTCACACAAAACAGTGAAAGTGGGTTTTTTTTCCCCCAAGCTTGTTCCATTCCTCTGCCAAGGAGGTTACGTTTTTGCCTTTGTCTGTGACCTTGTCTTAACAGCGGCTGATTTATTGGTGGGGGGTTCCAAATCCTATAGTCCCCTGGTTTTTCCTTATTCATGAACAAGAACAATATCTGATTTCTGTTTCCATTAAATTCATCTCCATGGCTAGCTCTCTCTCTCTCTCTACTTCTCCCTCTCTCACCGTTTCTCTCCTCTCTCCCTCTCTCTCTCTCTCTCTCTCTCTCTCTCTCTTTACTCTCCTCTCTCACCATTTCTCTCTCTCTCTCTCTCTCTCTCTCTCTCTCTCTCTCTCTCTCTCTCTCTTCTCTCTCTCTCTCTCACCATTCTCTCTCTCTCCATCCTCTCTCTCTCTCTCTCTCTCTCTCTTTACTTCTCCCTCTCTCACCGTTTCTCTCTCCTCTCTCCTCTCTCTCTCTCTCTCTCTCTCTCTCTCTCTCTCTCTCTCTCTCTCTCTCTCTCTCTCTCTCTCTCTCACTCTTCTCTCTCCTCTCTCTCTCTCTCTCTCTCTCTCTCTCTCTCTCTCTCTCTCTCTCTCTCTCTCTCTCTCTCTCTCTCTCTCTCTTACTCTCTCTCTCTCTCTCTCGCCGTTTCTCTCTCTCTCTCTCTCTCTCTCTCTCTCTCTCTCTCTCTCTCTCTCTCTCTCTCTCTCTCTCTCTCTTCTCCCTCTCTCACCGTCTCTCTCTCTCTCTCCCCACTCTCTCTCTCTCTCTCTCTTTCTCTCTCTTTACTTCTCCCTCTCTCGCCGTTTCTCTCCCTCCTCCCTCTCTCTCTCTCTCTCTCTCTCTCTCTCTCTCTCTCTCTCTCTCTCTCTCTCTCTCTCTCTCTCTCTTCCTTTACTTCTCCCTCTCTCGACGTTTCTCTCCCATCCTCCCCCCCTCTCTCTCTCTCTCTCTCTCTCTCTCTCTCTCTCTCTCTCTCTCTCTCTCTCTCTCTCTCATAAAGGCTTATGTATGCTAATGGCAATACAAAATCTATTTTGAATTTGAACCTCTCTCTCTCTCTTTTTAGTTTTAGTCTTTCCATATCTTTGTTAGTTTGTGATTTTGTCTTTCTCTCCTGCTCAATCTCCATTTTGTCCTTGTTTTACCGTTACCAAGGAAACAATTTTTTCCCCATTGTGTTTTTCCTTGTCTTGTCTGTCTGATTATCAGTTGTTGAACGAAATGAGCACCGACTCCAAGTAGAGACCATGCTGTGTGGCAGGCTATGGGCAAATTGAACATGAGTTCTTTCCTGCCAGAGGTTTGCACAGCAGGCCTGTATCAGTCCTTTTTAGTTACTCTATTTACCTACCAACATGTTTACAAGTGCAATGGCATTTTAAAATCCCTCCTAGAATTATGCCTGGACAAAGATGGGCAGTCATAGTTTAGACACCCTCCTTATCACATTTTCGCATTGAAACTTTCTACAGAGAAGCGACAATCTGAAGTTCTAGGGAAAGGGATAGGGGTAGTAGGATCAGCCTAGGATTGTTTTCCATGAAACTGAAAGAACCAGACTTTGAGACTGAGAGTTGTAGACATGCGGGGGTGTCTACAACCACAGCTTTGCCTAGAGATGTTTAACCCTTTCACAGCCAATGTCGCATTTATGCGCCACAGTGATTTAACACCCATGTCACTAAAAGGCATCAAATCGGGGTCTGTAATCCAAAGACCCTATTCTCTAAATTTTGTGAGGCATGGATAGGTCTAATGTTATGCATGTCACAGAAAAACTCCCAATGTTTCATATAATTTTTCTTATCTACCCAGTTAAGTTCAATGGCACTTTTTGGTTGAAAAATGGCTGGCGGCGAAAGGGTTAATGTTGAAATCAGTGAATTACATGATTGGTTTTTTGTTTGTTGGTTGTCTTTTTTATGAGAATGCAAATTATCGATATCCGATTAAATGGTTTTTGAAGATTTTAAAAATATTCAATGATTGAAAATCAATTTTATATGAGGAAAGGTTTCAATGATTGATTGTCATTTTGAAAGGTTTCAATGATTGATTGTCATTTTGAAAGGTTTCAATGATTGATTGTCATTTTGAAAGGTTTCAATGATTGATTGTCATTTTGAAAGGTTTCAATGATTGATTGTCATTTTGAAAGGTTTCAATGATTGATTGTCATTTTTTTATTTTTATGATGAAAGGTTTTTGGTAACGTGTCTTTCATTTTGGGGAAGGGTGGCATTCACTATAGCACTTATGTTTGCATGTAACTTTTATTGTAAGAAGGTAAAACAAGGAAATATATTTTATAACATAATGTGTACTTGTAGGTATATGGCTGGTTGATGTTTTTCATGTTTGTTTCTTTGTGTTGAATGCTTACAACTGTGTAATATGGCCATGTTTAATGTAGAAATCCTTTAAAGATTTCTCTATATTACATGTTAATAATGTTTGTGTGTCATATTTTTAAGCAAACCTAGAGTAGTGTGTGTGTGTTTATGGGGGTAAGCGTTCTGCATAGTATATTTATCAAGACTCTCAATTCGAATTTTTTGGTTTTCCCAATCTGGCTGGCAGAAAATACTACACCACAGCATGAGTAATCATTGTATGGATCATGACTGATGGATTGAAGGATAATTTTGAAATGACCCCGAACTGTAGTTGACAAAGTTGATTGTGGCGATGCTGTGCACATTATACGGGGACATGCATAGTTCATGTGGGGACTTGAATCGTGTCGTTTCAGATTAATATTACATTCGCCCAGTACACTCTACACTCCCACCAAATGCAAAGACATTCGCTGCCAAGTACACCGCCATGTATGTCTATTTTTAGAGCTTATGTCCGTTAAAGCAATGCATGCGCACTCAAAATACTAGTTGTCGGTTGAGATGCAACGGACAACCACGAACGTCAAAAAACACATGGCGCCAGAAGAGTTAAAACATCTCCTCAAGTTGTCCAGTTCCAGTCTCAGCCCTGTCCTGGCCTCTGGCCGAAGACACCTGTGCCGCTGAATGGTTTCTGCATAAGGCCTTGTGTGCGTTACATCCGCAAGTTCCGCACAGAAACCCCATGCACTTGTATAAGAAATAGGTGGGTGGGATTACGGATGGGTTTCCGTTGTAATGGGCACACTCTTTCAAGTTTCATATTTCTTTCTTCCAGATTTGTTTTTGCGATTTGTGCAAGGGTTTGTGCACGGAACTTGCGCATATATATGTACACACCACCGCCTTATGCTTGTTCTTTTTTGTGGGGTTTCATTGATCAGTATTGGCAAGCACACCAAAAATGTGTTATTCATTGCTATCCGCCCTGGTCAAAAATTGAGCATGTCAGTAACTTGAGTAAGTAGCTTGGGGAAATAAAAGATGGGAACTGGGCATGCTTTAAGTATTACAGCACAATACTGTGACTGTCAGTGAAAATGTCCTGACCTAATGCTCTCCCCTTGCCCCAAACCCTCCACCCCCACCTCCATCCTGTCCATTGTCAATTGTGACTATTGGCCACTGCAACTAGGGTTATTAACTCCCTTGACAGTGAGTTAAGGCCTTGTTGGTCAGTATCCAAAAGGGCATTCACTCTTGCAAAAGGCAGCCATTTAGTTGCGTCAAATAGGGTTATTGGCGAGTTACTCCCTTGTTTGGTCAGTACTCAAGCATCTACCAAGGGCATTCACTCTTGCAAAAGGTGGTCATTGCAGTGGCCAATAGGACCCCATGGCTTGTGCAGGTAGTTAGTGAGGCCACTTGCCCAAGCATGGATGGGTGAAGTACAGTGTGCATGTACAGATGTGAATACAATGATACAGCCTGTGTTCTGGAACATGTGTAGTAGACCTTTTGTAAATACATGAACTGGTACAGCGCCTGCATGTGTGTGTGTGTGCTTCCTTTCAACCATGGAAACATGTGGATTGGGGTCTCAAAGGTTATACATTTTTTGGATGAGGATGTTATGCAATGCAAATTATGAGAGAGAGAGAAAGAGAGAGAGAGCCAGAGGGGGAGAGAACTAGGGCGAGAGAGAGAGTGTGTGTATTTATGGGTTGTGGAGAATGGTTGATTCCTGTGTGAGGTGAATGGACTGACTGTTGATGTTGTTCTTCACTGTACCAGCAACCTGTGTTGGCAAAACTGTCGCAAAAATGAAAGTGGGAATGAAAGGTTTCTAGATTATTATTTTTTTTTAAATTTAGAAACTTGCCTTGGAATAATAAGAATACAAAGAAAAATATGAAAATGAAGAGCTCTTGTTGTTTTGTTTGGAAAGTGTGTGTGTGTGTGAGAAAGAGAGTATGAAATAAAATGCAGCCTCTTGTCCATCCACCCACTCTCTCTCTCTCTCTCTCTCTCTCTCTCTCTCTCTCTCTCTCACGCACACACACACACATCACTCCATTCTTCCCATCTCGTGTTTAGCTTTTCTTCTTTGTTGTCGATCGCTCAGTTTCCTGTCATGGGAGCGCAGATGCGTCATGCTGCCGTTTTCCCTGCACAGCCATGCAGAACATAGCATTTTGATGTAGCCTTGGCGGTCTAGCTTATGTCAACTGGTCTGACACAGTCTCATGCCAAGGCGTATTACCCCCTTTTATCATTACATAGGTGTCCTTCCCTCCCCTTCCAAACTCCTTTCCCTTTTCCTTCAACTCGCCACTCGCGCTCCATCCAGGGAAGAGGCTTGGCCGGCTGGGACCCTCCACGAAGAAGCCAACTATACAATAGTCTAGACGGCCATGCTGGGACCCTCCGCGAAGAAGCCAACTATACTATAGTCTAGACGGCCATGCTGGGACCCTCCGCGAAGAAGCCAACTATACAATAGTCTAGACGGCCATGCTGGGACCCTCCGCGAAGAAGCCAACTATACTATAGTCTAGACGGCCATGCTGGGACCCTCCGCGAAGAAGCCAACTATACTATAGTCTAGACGGCCATGCTGGGACCCTCCACGAAGAAGCCAACTATACTATTGTCTAGACGGCCATGCTGGGACCCTCCGCGAAGAAGCCAACTATACTATAGTCTAGACGGCCATGCTGGGACCCTCCGCGAAGAAGCCAACTATACAATAGTCTAGACGGCCATGCTGGGACCCTCCGCGAAGAAGCCAACTATACTATAGTCTAGACGGCCATGCTGGGACCCTCCGCGAAGAAGCCAACTATACTATAGTCTAGACGGCCATGCTGGGACGCTCCGCGAAGAAGCCAACTATACTATAGTCTAGACGGCCATGCTGGGACGCTCCGCGAAGAAGCCAACTATACAATAGTCTAGACGGCCATGCTGGGACCCTCCGCGAAGAAGCCAACTATACTATAGTCTAGACGGCCATGCTGGGACCCTCCGCGAAGAAGCCAACTATACAATAGTCTAGACGGCCATGCTGGGACCCTCCGCGAAGAAGCCAACTATACTATAGTCTAGACGGCCATGCTGGGACCCTCCGCGAAGAAGCCAACTATACTATAGTCTAGACGGCCATGCTGGGACCCTCCGCGAAGAAGCCAACTATACTATAGTCTAGACGGCCATGCTGGGACCCTCCGCGAAGAAGCCAACTATACTATAGTCTAGACGGCCATGCTGGGACCCTCCGCGAAGAAGCCAACTATACAATAGTCTAGACGGCCATGCTGGGACCCTCCGCGAAGAAGCCAACTATACAATAGTCTAGACGGCCATGCTGGGACCCTCCGCGAAGAAGCCAACTATACTATAGTCTAGACGGCCATGCTGGGACCCTCCGCGAAGAAGCCAACTATACAATAGTCTAGACGGCCATGCTGGGACCCTCCGCGAAGAAGCCAACTATACTATAGTCTAGACGGCCATGCTGGGACCCTCCACGAAGAAGCCAACTATACTATAGTCTAGACGGCCATGCTGGGACCCTCCGCGAAGAAGCCAACTATACTATAGTCTAGACGGCCATGCTGGGACCCTCCGCGAAGAAGCCAACTATACTATAGTCTAGACGGCCATGCTGGGACCCTCCGCGAAGAAGCCAACTATACAATAGTCTAGACGGCCATGCTGGGACCCTCCGCGAAGAAGCCAACTATACTATAGTCTAGACGGCCATGCTGGGACCCTCCGCGAAGAAGCCAACTATACAATAGTCTAGACGGCCATGCTGGGACCCTCCGCGAAGAAGCCAACTATACTATAGTCTAGACGGCCATGCTGGGACCCTCCGCGAAGAAGCCAACTATACTATAGTCTAGACGGCCATGCTGGGACCCTCCGCGAAGAAGCCAACTATACTATAGTCTAGACGGCCATGCTGGGACCCTCCGCGAAGAAGCCAACTATACTATAGTCTAGACGGCCATGCTGGGACCCTCCGCGAAGAAGCCAACTATACAATAGTCTAGACGGCCATGCTGGGACCCTCCGCGAAGAAGCCAACTATACAATAGTCTAGACGGCCATGCTGGGACCCTCCGCGAAGAAGCCAACTATACTATAGTCTAGACGGCCATGCTGGGACCCTCCGCGAAGAAGCCAACTATACTATAGTCTAGACGGCCATGCTGGGACCCTCCGCGAAGAAGCCAACTATACTATAGTCTAGACGGCCATGCTGGGACCCTCCGCGAAGAAGCCAACTATACTATAGTCTAGACGGCCATGCTGGGACCCTCCGCGAAGAAGCCAACTATACAATAGTCTAGACGGCCATGCTGGGACCCTCCGCGAAGAAGCCAACTATACTATAGTCTAGACGGCCATGCTGGGACCCTCCGCGAAGAAGCCAACTATACTATAGTCTAGACGGCCATGCTGGGACCCTCCGCGAAGAAGCCAACTATACTATAGTCTAGACGGCCATGCTGGGACCCTCCGCGAAGAAGCCAACTATACAATAGTCTAGACGGCCATGCTGGGACCCTCCGCGAAGAAGCCAACTATACTATAGTCTAGACGGCCATGCTGGGACCCTCCGCGAAGAAGCCAACTATACTATAGTCTAGACGGCCATGCTGGGACCCTCCGCGAAGAAGCCAACTATACTATAGTCTAGACGGCCATGCTGGGACCCTCCGCGAAGAAGCCAACTATACTATAGTCTAGACGGCCATGCTGGGACCCTCCGCGAAGAAGCCAACTATACTATAGTCTAGACGGCCATGCTGGGACCCTCCGCGAAGAAGCCAACTATACAATAGTCTAGACGGCCATGCTGGGACCCTCCGCGAAGAAGCCAACTATACAATAGTCTAGACGGCCATGCTGGGACCCTCCGCGAAGAAGCCAACTATACAATAGTCTAGACGGCCATGCTGGGACCCGCCACGAAGAAGCCAACTATACTATAGTCTAGACGGCCATGCTGGGACCCTCCGCGAAGAAGCCAACTATACTATAGTCTAGACGGCCATGCTGGGACCCTCCGCGAAGAAGCCAACTATACTATAGTCTAGACGGCCATGCTGGGACCCTCCGCGAAGAAGCCAACTATACTATAGTCTAGACGGCCATGCTGGGACCCTCCGCGAAGAAGCCAACTATACAATAGTCTAGACGGCCATGCTGGGACCCTCCGCGAAGAAGCCAACTATACAATAGTCTAGACGGCCATGCTGGGACCCTCCGCGAAGAAGCCAACTATACAATAGTCTAGACGGCCATGCTGGGACCCTCCGCGAAGAAGCCAACTATACAATAGTCTAGACGGCCATGCTGGGACCCTCCGCGAAGAAGCCAACTATACTATAGTCTAGACGGCCATGCTGGGACCCTCCGCGAAGAAGCCAACTATACTATAGTCTAGACGGCCATGCTGGGACCCTCCGCGAAGAAGCCAACTATACTATAGTCTAGACGGCCATGCTGGGACCCTCCGCGAAGAAGCCAACTATACAATAGTCTAGACGGCCATGCTGGGACCCTCCGCGAAGAAGCCAACTATACTATAGTCTAGACGGCCATGCTGGGACCCTCCGCGAAGAAGCCAACTATACTATAGTCTAGACGGCCATGCTGGGACCCTCCGCGAAGAAGCCAACTATACAATAGTCTAGACGGCCATGCTGGGACCCTCCGCGAAGAAGCCAACTATACAATAGTCTAGACGGCCATGCTGGGACCCTCCGCGAAGAAGCCAACTATACAATAGTCTAGACGGCCATGCTGGGACCCTCCGCGAAGAAGCCAACTATACAATAGTCTAGACGGCCATGCTGGGACCCTCCGCGAAGAAGCCAACTATACAATAGTCTAGACGGCCATGCTGGGACCCTCCGCGAAGAAGCCAACTATACAATAGTCTAGACGGCCATGCTGGGACCCTCCGCGAAGAAGCCAACTATACAATAGTCTAGACGGCCATGCTGGGACCCTCCGCGAAGAAGCCAACTATACAATAGTCTAGACGGCCATGCTGGGACCCTCCGCGAAGAAGCCAACTATACAATAGTCTAGACGGCCATGCTGGGACCCTCCACGAAGAAGCCAACTATACTATAGTCTAGACGGCCATGCTGGGACCCTCCGCGAAGAAGCCAACTATACTATAGTCTAGACGGCCATGCTGGGACCCTCCACGAAGAAGCCAACTATACTGTAGTCTAGACGGCTATGCTGGGACCCTCCGCGAAGAAGCCAACTATACAATAGTCTAGACGGCTATGCTGGGACCCTCCGCGAAGAAGCCAACTATACAATAGTCTAGACGGCCATGCTGGGACCCACGACAACAACGGAGGACCCATTGTCCCGCCACACCAGATTGACCAGAACAGGCGCAGACCAACGCCTGCACGAGAACTGCGACACCAGAGCAGTGGCCTGCCACCAGTTTCCCCCACGCCTCCTTCACCTTGATCGTCGCCTCATCACCCTTCATCCAGGGGAAGACCCAGTCTTCAGGAACGTTGTCCTTAAAGACCCACCACGTCACGTATCAAAATCATGGTTTTCACGTGTTTTCCCTCTTATAGCTGGTAAGGAATCTTCCAAGCACAAGAGGGAACGTGACACGTGACGTGGGGGGTCTTTAAGGGCTCTGCCGATAGGACGTAAATCTCGTCGTCATCATACTCCATTTCCATCATCTCCCCTGCAATTCTTGCTCATTTTGTGGTCCCTACAAAAAACAAACATCAACAACAGGCTGAAAAAGCGTGCATCAAACTACAGCGTGAAAATGCTAGATCAACCAGCCGTGCGGCAGCATTTTCGGGTCCTGTGACCTTGCAGGAACAGACAAACATCCCTGGAACTAAATTGACAGTCCGATCAAGCAGTCTACACCCGCACTTTACAGTACCCCATGCGCCACCGAGGATCTCGATTTAGGCTCACGCATTGAGTATTGACGGTTAGAGAAAAGTAGGTGCGCAGCAGCATTTTTGGCTCCAGTGACCTTGACCTTTGACCAATGATCTTCCTTTTCGAATTTGGCCTAGATAATCGAAATACCTATCCACACGCCAAACGTGAGCCTCCTAGTCCTAGGTCCCTCCGTTCAAACGTTATCGTGTTCACATAGTCAGTCAGTCAGATAAGTCAGGAACAGACAGCCCTGACAACATTCACCAGAGCTTTCGCCTCGTGGCTGGTTAATGGA
This sequence comes from Phymorhynchus buccinoides, assembly GCA_017654935.2. Lineage (NCBI taxonomy): Eukaryota > Metazoa > Mollusca > Gastropoda > Neogastropoda > Raphitomidae > Phymorhynchus > Phymorhynchus buccinoides. Next base: position 35,820,123 of record CM065702.1, read on the forward strand.
CGAGATTAGCGTCCGTGAACAACCAGGGCGTTGTGAGAGGGAGTGGAGCTGTGTAAAATCCTCCCCGGAGCCGGTGTTACGTGAAATATATCGCTCGTGAGATAAATCCTGTTTCTTGTTTCGAATTGTTTGATGTTTGGGAACTACTTCTTCTTCTTCTTCTTCGATCGCTCAGACAGTTTCTTGTCAATTATAGCGCAGATGCGTAATGCTGCCGTTATGCGCCTAAGTAAGAAATAACTAGGCCCAGCATGTCCGACTTCGGCTGGAGGAACTCTTTGAAAGCGTTTCTTGAAAAAAATGCAGGAGAATGGACCGGAAAGGCAGAAAGATAGTAGATGACAGCAAGCAAAGGGAAAAGGCAGAGTCAAAGAGAGTGACAGTTTAGACTTCCAGAAGGTGGGGGAACTATTTATACAAAAGACCCCCTGGTATCCCCACGGGTGGCTTTGGGAACAATTCGCTCCTAAATGCAATCAGAGGCGTCTTGTGGTGCAGAAAGGGCAGAGGATTCTGAAGATCGAGAAGTCAGTTTCTGAAATTTATTATTATTAATTATTTTTGTCTCAATGGGCGTTTGTTGTTTGTTTGGGGCAAATGCATGGGTCTGTACATCGATGTATCGGCAAATATGTAGATTAGCACCCTCCCGCTCAATTTCTCGGTTCTTTCCGTGTAGATTGACACTTACATCTCAATATTTAAAATAATAATTATCGTTATGGTTGTGGAGCGGCATGCATATTACGGTGACCGGGATTTATTCCACGGGGGTGGGGGGTATTTCTCATGACACGGGGATCAAAGAACAGTGATAAATCCAGATCAATGAATGCCACACAGGGCGGAGTACAGCAGCCAGGAAGCCACGCGGGAAGCTCAGACAGACGGCCTCATTGTGCTCGCTTGATCCCACAGGAAAAGGATTTGCATCTGTTTTACAGTTGAAGAAGCGCTGTAAATTTATTAGCTAGTTAATTCAATATTCTGATGCGTGTGTGTGTGTGTGTGTGTGTGTGTGTGTGTGTGTGTGTGTGTGTGTGTGTGTGTATTGTGTGTGTGTCAGTGTGTGTGTGTGTGTGTGTGTTGTGTTTCTGGTGTTTGATTTTTTTTTAAAGCACTGCTCTGCTACGATCATATTACACACCAATAAACAGATTTACATGGTCTTTTGTGAACAACAAATCGTGCTCTAGAAAAGCTGCGTTCCCATTCCCTATCCCTGGATGTTTGTGGCGTGGTGTGTTCAGGTCAACGCATTCTGCTTTGAAAGGACACAAAGCGCCACCAGTTCTGTCCAGAACGGCCAACAAGCAAAGAAAGACACGCTAAGAGGAGATTAAGTCCTCAAAGAATAGTAAAACCTCCACAAAAGAGGTTAACAACAGAAAATATTCAGAGAAGATAATATTCTCTTCATATAACAGGTGCGTAGCACGCCCTGTAAAAGTGGTCCCAATAAACCTATCCACATCCAAAAAGCGTGCAGTTTGTTGTTGTTTTTTAGGGGGGAAAGTGGTCAGGCTCTGGCCTGAGTGCCTGACCTGGATGCTACGCCCCTGTAATAATATTCTTTTCAGATAGTTCTGGACTCCTCATTCTTTAAAGAGGATTGACCCTCAAGTTGCCTTTTTATGTATCTCCGAGTATAAAACTAACACACAACAACAATAACAACATTATTTCACCTTTCCAACACTGGACTAAATTATTGGTGCTGTAGTGAGATGGCTAAGCGTCTTTGCTCCAATCAAAGATGGAGGTTTTAGGACTTTATTAGATTATCTTATAATGTCTCTTTTACTTTCAAACTTAAGGTACAAAACTCTCTCCCCCCCCCCCCCCTCTCTCTCTCTCTCTCTGAGTGTGGGTGTGGGTGGGTGGGTGTATGTGTGACAGAGAGAGTTGTGCACTAATTGAATTTGTGTGACTGCCTCAGTATGTTGGGGAGAACGGGGCTGGTCCGCCTACTTTTCAGCTTTTCTCGTTATGAATGGCAAGCTAACTGAAGTAGAAGCTCCATTTTAGGACCAATACTTAGGTAAATGTATGCACAACATAGGTATATTAATTCAGTTAAACCACAAAGGGTTTTTTCTGCATGCTGCTCAAAGTACCCCCATGTAGCATATACTTGCTTCAAATAGGACATGTCTACCTTCAGGCTGGACAAGGCTGCCCCTCTCATGCTTATGCCTAGAAATGCTTCATAAAAACCAGAATCATACAAAATCTTCAATTACTAAGCATCCTTTGAATACCAAGACCCAACATAAATTTTCATACAAAAAACATTAAAACTAAAATTAAGTCATAAATTCATTTGTTACCAAAAATAGCAAAAATCACTTATTTTTGGCTCTCAAGTTTTCACAAATTGATGCACATACTCCAAACGTACACAGGACATGACGGGAGGACAACATGTGTCTGTCATAATATGCTCTAAATGATTCCTTCTTAAAATGAAAATGTGTTGGGAAAATAATATAATCCGGGAAAAATAACCATCTAACTCCCCCCAAAAAACCCAAACCCACCCCAAACGCATTCCCAAGTTCCCATTTGATCCCATGACCATTGTCTCCCTTTGTCTAGCCTTTGTTCAGCCCATGCCCAGAGCCTGTGTATCTAGTACACGGGCTATGGTTCTGCCCCTTTCCCAGGCAGACACGTCATTTCCTGCTGAGAGCAGTGCAGCGGAAAATGGCGAAACCATCCAGCCTAAAGAACTCTGTCCACTCCGCTTCCTTTCCTCGTCACTGACGGTTATTGATCTCGGTAAAGGTCAAGCACATCTTTACCTTTACCTTGATCTCTTTTCGTGCACACCTACTCCTTCCCATTTCTTACGCCCCACCCATAGAAATATACAAGAAAATTCAGTTGATAAATATCAACTAAAAGGAGGCCAAACAGTGTTGACATTATGTAGAAGAGTGTATTGCACTTCAAATGTGTATGAACATGTATGTCTTTTCAAAATATCTTCAAGGTGATGCAGTTGGCTATTTTAGAGAAGAAGAAGAAAACAAGTTATATAAAATATGAACGTGTCATGAAATACGTTCGTCATCGACCGCTCAGACAAGAACAAAAAAGAAGTTCAACACAGTAAAGTGCTGAACATGACGGTTTAGTTCTGTAAGCAGATGAGATTCGTCTTCCAAAGTATTTGTGATCCTAATGTTGTCATGAAACTGAAAGAAACCAGACTTCGACTTTTGAGATAGAGAGTCATAAACACAAAGAGAGTAGGGTAGGCTCAGCCTACGGTTGTGTGAATAAAACTGAAAAGAACCAACTTGGCTCATATTCATCTTTCACTGTCAACTGATTGTGTCCGTCTGCTAACCTTTGCACTAGGCCTAGGCCTACAGGGACTGATCCTGCTTCCATAGCTCAACACCACAGCACAAAGAGAGTCACATCACTAAGCCTACCTAACTGTTTTGGTCAATTGCTAGGCTAACGCATATTAATGAGTCTCTCAATGGTAGTGTGTGTATCAATGAAAAAGAAAGGGGGGGGGGGGGGGGGTCAAGGCATAGTCAACTGATAAATGAACGTGAGGATAGAAGAATGTAAAATCCATCCGTAAGTATTTCTTCAAAATAAAGGGTTTGGTGAATATACAATTGGCATGCGATTATTGTCACTGATGAGGGAGGAGGGGGGGGGGGGGAATTTTGACAAAATTACAACTTTTTCGTCGCCATTGGATTTAACATATGTTAAGTGCATGGGCACACGGGACCTCGGTTTAGTGCAGAATGAGAGGAAAAAATCCCTTGTACCCAGGTTCGAACTCGGGTTTACTTGACACGAAGTGAACGCAATACCACTGTGCCACTCTACACCACCTCAGTCATTGTGGTTGAAGCGTTTTCTTTTTTTTTGTAGTGCAGTACAAAAAAAAAATGAGCTGGTTCTTTTGTTGTGAGTAAAACTCCTCAGCGTGTTTCTTACAATAACTCATCCGTCAGGGTGCCCCTTTAACGGTGTGCCATTTGAGACCCTGTACAGGTTTTTCCCACCTAAAAGGCGAGGACGAAAAATGTTATGTGTGCAGTCCTTTTATTTTTTGTTGTCATTTTTATGTAAATGCAGTATTTATTTTTTTAACGATGCAATTGCTGTTGTTTTGCA
>CM065702.1:35829271-35831771 GCA_017654935.2 Phymorhynchus buccinoides
TTTTCACTGACACATCTACTCCTTATTCATCATTGAACATAGGATCTAGATCAAAAATAGAATCTAACAAAAACAAATCTCAATCCCAGCCATCAATAATACTCACTAGTTGGGCTATTAGGACTGGCTGGGAGAGAGGTGGATTCTACCCTGTTGTTTCAGCTAGGTTTTAGAGTCTACTGAGAGAGAATGTTTAGGTGGGGACTTTCCTCACTAGTCAAATTTCCCCTCCAATTTTAAACACCCGAGGGCCTCTGATTGGTTCATAGCAGTCGACAAGTCACAAGATGACGCTATAATATTATGCATATTAGTACAGAACGAACACAAGCCGGTTACATCACTGGCACGTGTCACATTCCTCTCCCTCTCGTGATCGGGAAAGGAGATACGGGGAACAAAGGGAGACCGCCAATGTGGGTGTCACAAGCTGACAGGGAAGGTAATACGGGCTTCAAAGAGATCGCGCTTCGGAATCGGTGACCTGTTTGATGTTGAATTGTAATTAAAGTGGCGGCCCGAATAAAGAAAGGGGAGGGGGGGGGGGGGTGTGTGTAGATAAAGAAAGTGGGGTTGCGCGTGACACATTGTCACAGATAGATCGAATGAAAATGATTTATCCTATTTAAAACAGTTCCTCAGTTCAAAAGATATCAATTTTCCTTTCAATCTCCAGCCTATGACAGTATTCGAAGTCAGCAGAAATCTTTTATCTTTAAAGCATTCAAAGACACACGATATAGATGGTTTGGATATTAACATACTACAGATTGCGTGCCCAGTTATATGTGACTCACTAGCTTATTTATATAACTTATGTATAGAAAAACAATGTTTTCCGTTAAATTTTAAACAAGCCAAGGTAATCCCTATCCATAAATCAGGTGATACATCTAACCCTTCTAACTATCGACCTATTTCTATTTTATCAGCTTTATCTAAGTCTCTAGAAAAGCACATACAAAAATCCTTATACTCTTATTTAGATAAAAATAATTTACTTCATGATGATCAGTCTGGATTTAGAAAGAATCATTCATGCCACACTTCACTAATACAGCTTGTTGACAGTCTGCTATGTAATATAAATGAAAATAAGTTTACTGGTATACTTTTCCTTGACTTTGAAAAAGCGTTCGATGTTATTAATCATTCACTCCTTCTGCGTAAGCTAGAACTGTATAACCTTCCTCCTGAATTTTTAAATATTATGTCATCTTTTTTGTGTGACAGAAAACAACTGGTTTCAATCAATAACAAAATGTCTGAATTGCTTCCAATCCACTATGGAGTACCGCAAGGGTCTATTTTAGGTCCACTATTGTTCACTGTTTATATAAACGACCTGCCATGCTTTGTCAATAGTAAATGTGAAATGTTTGCAGATGACTCATCCCTTCATACTAGTGATACGAATGCTAACAGGCTAGTAAGCAAACTTCAAAATGATGCTCAAAATGTTTTTAGCTGGACATACTTAAATCACATGTCAATTAATGCCAATAAAACTAAATGCATGTACGTATCAACCCGACAAAAAAGACAAAAGATGAACTCCCAATTTCCACCACTATTTATTTGCAGCAACAAAATTGAAGAAGTTGATTCACATAAAACATTAGGTGTTGTCATTGACAAAGATCTGTCTTGGACAGACCATATAAAGTCTTTAGGGAAAGGTCTGTCTAGAAAAATACTCCAGCTATCTAAGATTAAACATTTCTTGATAACCATTCTCGTAAACTCTTCTTTAATGCTCACATACTCTACGAATTTAAAGATTATCAATCGTATGTACAAAAAAGCAATTAAAATAATTTTATTAAAATCAAGTTCACTTACCTATGAAGACTACAAACAACTGGATATACTAACTTTTCAAGACAGACCTTTCCTCAAAAAGGCAATCTGCATGCATAAATTCCCTCGACCAAATAATAATCTATTCAAATCTAGTCTCCTCTATTCGGGTGGAGATTAATGGAACAAACTACCCTCCATTTTAAAAAACATGAAAAACAAGAACTACTTCAAGAAAAAAATGAAAATTTATCTCTTTGACAGGACATAATTGATAACGTTATTCCAATTATTTGAAATAATGGAAACGTAGCCTACATAACATATTTTGGTAAGCAAATGTGATGTTTTAAATGTTTCGTTGTTGATGTTGATGTATATATTGTACATAATATGCTATTCGCCCAGTCCCCATCCTTTTTCCTGTTTTTGTTGTTGTTGGAATATTTGCTTGTTTCTTTAATTAATTGTTACTTGTATATTTTCCTTTTCTTGTTCGCGACTTTGGAATGTTTAGTTCTTTATTTTTTCTTTACATCATTTTTTATGGATGGCTTGTTGAAAAAAAAGCATGTTTTGCTTATACAATGTTCCCATCTGGAAATAACATTTTGACTTGACTTGACACACACACACTGAGTTACCTCTGTCAGCCTATATTTTCGGAACTGTGGAAAAAGGGAGGGGGGGGGGGGGGGGG
>CM065702.1:35834271-35836771 GCA_017654935.2 Phymorhynchus buccinoides
CTGAAGACCCTATTTTCCTAATTTTGGGAGGTAAGGATAAGTCTAATGTTATACATGTCACAGAGGAATTCACAATATTGCAAATTAAAAAAATTCACTACCCAGTTAAGCTTAATGGTATATTTTGGCTGAAAGATGGCTGGCGGCGAAAGGGTTAAACAAATAATAATTTTAAGATTTTTTTTTTACATTTTGAAATTGATTCTATTTAAGCTTAAACAGGGTTGCATTAGGAAAAAAAAAGGTTGCATTAAAAAATAAACAGAAGAGTTTTATGCTCTGCGTTACGGCCTCTCATTTCTCTTGGTTAAATTGTGATTAAAAACAGGAAATGTTTGCTCGTTGAGTTATCTTAATTGTAATTTTTATAATAACTATGACTTAGTGTCCTAGAAGGACTGTAATGAAAGCAAGAAAACTGCAGGTTTATGTTCTGTTAATCAGTATGTGTTATGACCTGCATTATGTTTTGAATACTAAGGACAATCATTTACTCTGAAGTTCAGTTTATGACTTGGTTGGAGCCTTGAGTGCCATTAAAGACATTTTATTGATTTAAACTCAAACAGTTAAAACTTTTTTCTGCATTTTAGTGTTTGTAAGTTTATAATAAAGATTAATTGTGATTTAAAAAGCAATAGATAAATATTTCCTCAGTTGTTATTGCACATTAGTTCATGATTTTGTTAAGGCCTTCGGTGCATTGCAAAGAACTGCAATGAAAGTAAACCATTTGAAGCTTTATGTTCTGTGTTTTGTTCTGCTTTATGGATTGTATTTGAATTTGGTTAACCACAATTTGATAAATTCACACACATAGGCCATACAGATGAAGACACACATAGAGATACACACACATATACAGACACGTGCATGTGCACATACATACACATGTTCTCTGTCTGTCTGTCTGCCTGTCTGTCTCTGTCTCTCCTTACCACACACACACACACACACACACGCACGCACGCACGCGCACGCTCGCACACAAATTGACACATGCACCCCCTTCCCCAAACCACACACACTTGTACACACACTCATACATCTTATATATAAAATAAACCAGATGTTTTGCTTACGTATGATTAATCATGCATGTTGGCTAAAATGGGCCAGTGGCCCAATATTTACAACTCCCTGGCCCAATTTACCCAACGTGTTGTCTAAATTGAGCTTTTTCAGAAATTTCTTATTTTTTAAATATAAGTCTTTTGATAAAAGGTAGACATTTTGTATTGATGCCATATAAAGGTCTTATGGTAAGGTTTACAAATATATGCGCCTGATGGGCCGAAGTGACTCTTTTGAGCCCACCTTCTTTTTAAAGTCCCATCCCCCCGCAGATGGGTGTCCGGCGCGCGCTACGGGGGGTTCTTTCGTAGCCGCCGCGCTTTTGCGCCTGTGCTCCCCCCCCTTTTTGGGTTTGCTAGGACGGTGCCCTGCCACTGCTCGGGGCCGAGAGGAGGGGTCCCTCTCCCTCCCTCCCTCTGCCCCGATCAAGCAGGAATCGCTAACCATCCCCACCCCCACCTTCACTACTATTGTTATAACTAAACTACGCCTTGCTTAAAACACTAAACTCTTCTGGTTTCATCGTGATATCAGGGGCGGGGGAGTTTTTGTTGCTACCCCCCCTTGGGATCAGATGGAATAAATAAAATAATTTACTAATTATAATAATGGAGGCCCCCACTTGACTTAGATCGGTTTCATCCACTTTTAAAACTAACTATTAAAGGTCAGATGCTATGACCTAATTACACAAAAACAAACCAAATTTTAATAGTAACTTTTAAAAACCAAATGAATCTTGCTATTTTAAATGACCATCTTTTACCAAATTTTAACCTATTTTAACACTTGAAATACCATTAGAATGTGAACCAATATAAAGTTCATATGTAAAGTATGTTATGTCGTAAGGGACAATACCCGATAGGCTAAAAGATAAGATGATACTAAATAGTTTGTATGTAAAAGTCTTGTACATAATTAAAAATGTACATATAATCTTTTTAACCACCAAATCTTTTTTTTTTGTGACCATCTGGTCACAAATGGATTTGGATTGAGGTTGGGTTTGCCCACCCGAAAGACCGACGTTTGATCCTATTAATTTAAAATAAGAAAAATAACTTTTAAAATTTCAACGAATTTTATCACTTACAAACTAACTTTTAAGTAAGTCCAAATGTTTAAATACTACTGGGGGTATCCACCCTATGGAAGATTCCTAAATAGTCCTAAGGGACTAGATCCAATAGGCTAAAAATGTAAAATATAGTAAACACAACTTAACCTATTAAAAAACTAAATAGTTTGTATGTAAAAGTTGTGTACATAATAATAATGTACATATTATTTTAATAACACCTCTTTGGTTTTTTAACTTTATATACAGCTTGTATGTAGGCATATGCCTCTCAAGAATTTTTAATAATAAAGCTCTTTTTTGAGCACAAACACGGATTTGTATAAAATAGCTCAGTTGAGCATA
>CM065702.1:35841771-35851771 GCA_017654935.2 Phymorhynchus buccinoides
GAGAGAGAGAGAGAGAGAGAGAGAGAGAGAGAGAGAGAGAGAGAGAGAGAGAGAGAGGTGGAGAGAGAGAGAGAGTGGAGAGAGAGAGAGAGGGGGGGAGACACACAGAGAGAGAGAGAGAGAGAGAGAGAGAGAGAGAGAGAGAGAGACTGTTTTCCCATATCCTAGTCAAACTGATCTCGTGCGTTTGTGTATGTTGGCAGGGTGCTCACGTGATGCACGTGCTGAGCAATGGAACCAAGGTGTACGAATGGTTCAACTCCACCTTCAGTGCTTTGTCCTCTCTGTCCAGCAGTGTGACCTACACCATGACTGATGCTGATGTTGTAGAGTGAGTCAACGAGAGAGAGAGAGAGAGAGAGAGAGAGAGAGAGAGAGAGAGAGAGAGAGAGAGAGAGAGAGAGAGAGAGGGGAGGGAGGGAGAAGGAGAGGGAGAGGGAGGGACAACAAGCTGACAGACAGACAGACAAACAGAAACAGAGAAATATAGAGACAGACAGACAGACAGACAGACATGTTTTTGCTTATTGATCTACTGCTTTCTGATTTCTGTATGTCAATGGAAAACAATAAAACAACGTCGACTTCCTTCCATGGGCAATCAGAGACCAACCAGTACTTTCTGCTTTCAAATCAAATCTCACAATCTATTCTACAAACAATGTAACTGCTGTGTGTATGTTTTGTTTATGAACGCGTACGTTCATGCACTTTCCCTCCCATTTTTTAACGCCAATATAAACGCTTTGTTTATTATCACCGCCACCACCACCACCACCACCACCTCCACCACCTCCCCCACTACCAACATCATCATCATCATCATCATCATCATCACCCATTGTTTTATTACAATTGTTTCAGACGGTTGTCCAACATATCTGACCAACTGTTGCCAGGACACTCCGCCCAGTTTAAGTACCTGATACACAGCGCGACGTCCATTGAGCTGGACACCCGTGTAGCGTGGAAATACGCCTGTACCAGTGAGTACTAGGCCTATGCATAGTGGCAACAGCGCCAGCAGCAGCAGCAACAGCAGTAGCAGAAGTAGCAGCAGTAGAAATAGAAGTAGTAGTAGAAGGGTAAGACGGGGTAAGAAGCCCATGCCAATTATCTCATGAAATAAAGCAAATGTCAGTCAAATTTGCCCATGAGACGAATGCTAACATTAACACTCGTCTCATGGGTAAAATGTGACTGAAATTTTCTTTATGTTTAGCATTCGTCTCATGGGCAAATTTGACTGACATTTTCTTTATTTCATGAGATAATTGGCATGGGCTTCCAACCCGCCCATGGGCTTTTTACCCCGTCTTACCCTAGTAGTAGTAGAAGTACCTAGTAGTAGTAATAGTTGTTGCAGCAGCAGCAGCAGCAGCAGTAGCAGTAGCAGCAGCAGCAGCAGCAGCAGTAGCAGTAGTAGTAGTAGTAGTTGTTGTTGTAGTAGTGGTAGTAGCGGAGCTTACAAGCATTGAGGCCATGCTGCTAAAATCCCAGCTACGCCGGGCAGTTTCCAGGATGGAAGACCACCGCCTGCCTAAGATCACCCTGTATGGCGAACTCTCCACAGACTTTCGCGACAGAGGAGCGCCGAAGAAGCGGTACAAGGACTGCTTGAAGAAACCCTTCGGCGTGTGCAATATCGAATGTATCAGGTGGTCTCTCCTTGCCGCTGACCGACTACTTGACAGCATAGATGCTGTCTCCGCCTTTGAGAACGCTCGCACAGCAACCCAGGAAAATAAAAGTCACAGGAGGAAGAATCGTGGTGATGCTACCGCAACCGATGAACCCTGACCAGATCTTCACCTAGCAGACATTGCAACAGGGCCCGTTTATCAAGGACCGGCCTCATCAGTCACGAGCGTACCTGCAGTTAACATGGACCTAAACCTCCATGATCTTCGTTCCTGAAGCCAAGCCATGGTGAGGAGAAGTAGTAGTAGTAGTAGTAGTAGTAGTAGTAGTAGTAGTAGTAGTAGTAGTAGTAGTAGTAGTAGTAGTAGTAGTAGTAGTAGTAGCAGCAGCAGCAGCAGCAGCAGCAGCAGCAGCACTGTAGCAGCAGCCTAAATAAATATAACCCTTAATGATTGATATAGCTGCATGATGAAATACTCCACTCAATCTACAGACTAAATCACCACACGCCTCTGACTCCTACTTGACTACTGCCCCCAACTTCAAGCTATTAATGTCTCATGAATATGCATGCGTATTTAATGAACAGGGGGAGTGGCCAGTACCCCGACCTTCATGGTGAACGACGTGGTGATGTCGCCGGACGATAACTGGACACTGGACGACTGGAGGCATTTCCTTGACCACCTCATGAACAATCTTCATGTTGTAGTAGGCTAGGTATGTTGTGATGGGATGTAACCGAGGAAATTTGGAATAAAACTAAAGGTGAAGTTTGTTATGCTATGACTTTGAAGGATTAATCAAACTTTCTAGCAGGAAAATTGACCTAGGGGAGAACGGGACTAGTCCGCTTACTTTTCAGCTTTTCTAGTTATATATAAATTGCAAACTAACTGAAGTAGAATAGAAGCTACATTTCTAGACCAATTGTTTGGTAAATGTATGTACAAAATACATATATAGTTAATCCAGTTAAAGCACAAAGGTTGTTTTTTCTGCGTGCTGCTCGAAGTACACCTACCCTTAAATAGGCATACTTGCTCCAAGGCGGGGAAGTCCGTCTACATCCTGGGAAAAGGCTGTCCTCATGCTTATGCCTAGAAACGCTTAATCAAACCCAGAATCACAGAATATTCAATAGACGATTTTCGGAAAAATCTAGGGGAGAGCACTTCGTGAAAATTAGAGATGCTTACCTCCATTACTCGGTCAAATGCCACAGCAACAATGCAACAATGGCGTCGAAGCTTGAAACCGCAGGATGCGAGTCAGCGACACTGCATATGATTCGATTTTTTAAAAGAAAAATTAGCGGTGGCGAGTTGCTACAAAGTGATAGAATTTGCAAACTGTGACGTAAAAATATAAATGACCATTTTTTTTTTAGAATGACGCATGGTGTTCTAAGTGCTGTATGTCTGCTCAAACACGCGAGTCGATAGGCTACGAGAGCTGATGGTAGAGTGACTTCCCCTGTTTGACCGATTGAATTAGGCAAGATCACTCCCACACACCATGAAATTACTCCCCTTAATTATTTCCGAACAATTCCTATTACTAAGCATCCTTTCAATACCAAAGTCCAAAATTTATGTTCATATAAAAAAACACCATGAAAACCGGAAATAAGTCATGGATGTATTTGTTGCAAAAATCAAATTGTTTTGCTCTCAACTTTTCTTAAATTGATACACACCCTCCAAACTTGCACAGGACATGGCGGGGTTGTAGCTATGACATACTCTAAAGGATTCTAGCTACAGCAAAGCACTTAGCAATAACTGCCCCGGGGGCGGACTAGCCCTGTTCTCCCATATAGGGCCTATGATCCGTATCCGCTTCTGTGACTAGAGGTAGAAGGAGTAGGCTTACTTTCCGTCCCTGGTAGACCTAATGTATATTCAACAATTTGTTGTTTAAAGGGGCACCCTGACGGATGAGTTTTTGTAAGAAACATATCGAGAGCACCAGCAAAAACCCTTTACAGAGATTGCAACACTCACTTTGCTCTGGTTTCCTAGAAATGAAACCGTCAAATCGGCGATTCCTCCTTGGCGGAGGAGCTGGAAGTCAAATTCTTTCACCCAAAGAGAAGGCATGTGCCGTCTCTTTTCTAATGGCCGCCAAATCGTGCACGAAATTTTCGCAATACAAGCCTTTTTATTTTTATTTTTATTTGTTTTATACAGTTTATCTAAAGGAGTTTCGCTCACAACAAAGGAAATAGCACCATTTTTTTTTTACTGCACTACAAACCCCCCCCACAAAAAACCGTTTCAACCACAATGAGTGACCTCCACCCACCCCATCCAAAATGGCTAGGGAAAGATGGGGTAAAAAGCCCATGGACGAGTAAGAAGCCCATGCCTATTATCTCATGAAATAAAGAACATTTCAATCAAATTTGCCCATGAGACGAATGCTAGACATTAACACTCGTCTCATGGGCAAAATGTGACTGAAATGTGCTTCATTTCATGAGATAATTGGCATGGGCTTCTTACCCGCCCATGGGCTTTTTACCCCGTCTTACCCTACTCTCCGGCATTTCCGCCAAGGAGACGAATCGCCGTTTTGAGAGTTTAATTTCTAAGAAACCAGAGCAAAGTGAGTGTTCTGATCCTTGAAAAGGCTGTCTTTCTGATGATCTCGACGTGTTTCTTGCAAAAACTCATCCGTCAGGGTCCACCTTTAACACATTCGTCTTACAACATAATAGCATCCACATTGCCTAACTGTGCGCCTTTTCAGGGTGTCTTTAAACATTGTGGCTACTGATTGGTCCGTCTTAAGGGCCAGACACACTGCATACGATTCCATTCACTTCGATCCGATTTTGACATTTGTGAGGCATGATTCACGTGAAATCCTACTGTCTACATGAATCTGATGAAATTCTACAGGCTATGTCCACTACATTTGTAGCCCCCCGTACACGAATCTGATGAAATATCTGTATTTTTGTACCGGACATTTGATTTGATTAGTGTATTAGGGTCTCCTATAGTGAGCGAAAAAAAGAAAGAAAATAATTATTTATAGACGGAAGTATTTTTCTCGTCGTCAGACTCTGATCGTCTTGGGGTCGAATCGTATGCAGTGTGGCTGGCCCTTTACTGTAGACAGTCGGCCATGTTGAGAAGGCGACTAGCGTAGGTGACTCGTGGGAACATTGCCTAGGCCTAACTAAAAACAAGAAATTCAGTTGATCAAAGATCAACAGGAGGCTAAACAGTGTTGTATTGCACTTCAAAAGTGTAAAATAATAATGAACATGTCTTTTCAAAATATCTTCAACGTGATGTAGTTGGTTACCTTAGGAAAGAAGAAGAGAAAAAGTGACATAACATATGAACGTGTCGTAAAAGACGTTTGTCATCGATCGCTCAGACAGGAACAAAAAGAAGTTCAACGCAATAAAGCGAGATCATATTATATTGCTGAAAATGTAGGTTTAGTTCTGTAAGCAGATGAGATTCATCTTCCAAAGTATTTGTGATCCTAAGTTGTTTAAAAAATATACTTATGGAGAGTTCACGTTTCCAAGATTTTGTTTCACAATGTCAGAAAAGGCTTTTAAATAACAAAATGCTGTTTTCGTTAAGACATAATGAGAGTGACATCAACAATAAGAAGCACCAATTGAAACATATGTACACTTTACACATTTTCATGAAACCAGACAAAGATGATAGGGTTAGGATCAGCCTAGAGTTGTTGTCATGAAACTGAAAGAAACCAGACTTTGAGATCAAGAGTCATAAACATGAAGAGAATAGGATTAGAATCAGCCTAGGGTTGTTGTGAGTAAACTGAAAACAAACCCCAGACTTTTAGATCGAGACTCATCAACACGAAAAGGATAGGGCTAGGATCAGCTTAGGGTTGTTGTCATGAAACAGAAAGAAACCAGACTTTGAGATCGAAAGTTGTAAACACGAAGAGCATAGGGTTAGGATCAGGCCAATATTGTTGTCATGAAACTGATGAAAACCAGACTTTGAGATTGACAATCATAAACACGAAGAGAATAGGGTTAGGATCAGCCTAGGAGTGTTGTCATAAAACTGAAATAAACCAGACTTTGTAATTGAGAGTCGGAAACGCAAAGAATATAGGGTTAAGATGAGCCTAGGGTTGTCAGTAAACTGAAAAGAAGCAGACTTTGAGATCGAGAATCATAAACATGAAGAAGATAAGGTTAGGATCAGTCTAGGGTTGTGGTCATTAAACTGACAAAAAGCAGACTTTGAGATAGAGAATCATAAACACAAAGAGGAGAGGGGTAGGATCAGCCTAGCGTTGTCATGAAACTGAAAGAAACCAGACTCTGAGATTGAGAGTCATAAACATGAACAGAAAAGGGTTAGGATCAGCCTAGGTTTGTTGTCATGAAACTGAAAAGAACCAGACTTTTTAAAATGTTATTGCTGTCCCATATGCTGGGTCGTACAGTGGCGTTGCTCCTACGCTGCTCATTCTGAATCCCAAAGCGCAGCTACACCCTGGCTTGTTCAAATCGCAGAACCCGAGACCAGCCATCCAAGGGGAGCGAATCTTTGTAAGCCGTCAGAAAGCAAACAACCGAGGAAGAACTAGACTTTGAGATCGAGTCAAAATACAAAGACGATAGAGCTAGGATCAGCCTAGGGTTATTGTCATGAAACTGAAAGAAACCAGACTTTGAAATCGAGAGTAATAAACACGAAGACAACTTTTATAGCGCCTAATCTTTAAGCTCTAAGCGCTTTACATAAATCACTAAAATGAATAGTAAACACAATGAACAAAAAGTATACATCAAACATTGACCAACACCCCCCTTCCCTGATCCCTCAGTCAATTTCTCAATCACGCCCAAATAATGAATGACATAATCTACAGTACACTTTCGCAACCAACTTGAAACACTCACACTGATGGACACTTAAAGACGCCCAGGCCGCACTATTAACAAATCACACTCACACCCACACTTATAACGATAGAGAGAGAAAGAGAACGAGAGAGAGAAAGAGACATACATACAGACAGACAGACAGACAGAGAAAGACAGAGACGGAGACACAGAGAGTCAGACAGAGGGACAGACAGAGAAAGAGAGAAGAGAGAGACACACAAACAGAGACAGAGATATATAGGACTGAAATACAGTTGCATGCATCATAAAATAACAACTTACTATAATTTGTACATACAATAGTCACAAAAAAGGCACATTATATTCAATATTAATAAACATTCACCCCCCCCCCCCCCACACACACACACACACACACACACGACACACACGCACACACACACGCGCATACACACAAACACACACACACACACACACGATTAGTGGAAAAACATTAAATGAATGACACTCACACACATACTAATAAAATAGCATTTTAAAACACTTATAACGTAAAATCATTTTAAAACAGTGAGACAAAATGGATAAAGAAATAAAAATACACAAGTACATAAAATGTACTCCTGTAATGTAAACACGAAAATAATAGAGGATAGGGGTAGGATCAGCTTAGGGTTATTGACATGACACTGAAAATAACCAGACTTTGAGATCGAGAGCCATACAAATTAATAGAGTAGGGCTAGGATCAGCCTAGAGTTATTGTCATAAAACTGAAAGAAACCAGACTTTGACTTTTGAGACAGTCATAAACACGACGAGAGTAGGGTTAGGGTTAGCCTAGGGTTATTGTCATCAAACTGAAATAAACCAAACTTTGACATCAAGAGTCGTAAACATGAAAAGAATAGAGGGGTTAGGATCAACTTGGGTTGTTGTGAAACTGAAAAGAACCAGACTTTGAGATCGAGTGCGATAAAAATGAATCTGATACGTCAAGGCTCATCCTATAGTCATTGTCAAGAAATTGAAATAAATCAGATTTTGAGATCGAGAATCATAAACACTTAAAGTTTAGGGTTAGGATCAGCCTAGAGTTGTTGTCATAAAACTGAACAGAACCAGACTTTGAGATTGAGTAGTAAACATAAAGAGAGTAGGGTTAGGATCAGCCTAGGGTTATTGTCATAAAACTGAGAGAAACCAGACTTTGAGATCAAGAGTAGTAAACATGAAGAAGATAAGGCTAGGATCAGCCTAGGGATGTCATGAAAATGAAAGAAACCATACTTTGAGATCAAGTCATAAACATGAAGAGGATAGGGTTAGGATCAGCCTAGGGTTGTTGTTGTAAAACTGAAAAGAATCAGACTTTGATATAGAGTCGTAAACATGACAAGGTTAGGATCAGCCAAGGGTTGTCATGAAATTGAAAGAAAGCAGACTTTGAGATCGAGGGTCATAAACATGAAGAAGATAGGGTTAAGATCAGCCTAGGGTTGTTGTGAAACTGAAAAGAACCAGACTTTGAGAGATCGAGAGCCATAAAATTGAATAGGATAGGGCTAAGGTCAGCCTAGGGTTATTGTCGTGAAACTAAAAAGAACCAGACTTTGAGATCGAGAGTCGTAAACACGTAGATGATATGGTTAGGATCAGCTTAGGTTTGTTGTCATGAAACTGAAAAGAAAGAGACTTTGAGATCGAGAGTCTTAAACATGAAGAGGATAGGGTTAGGATCAGCCTAAGGATGTTGTAATGAAACTGAAAAGAACCAGACTTTGAGATCGAGAATCATAAACATGAAGAGGATAGGGTTAGGATCAGCCTAGGTTTATTGTCATGAAGCTGAAAGAAGCCAGATTTTGAGATTGATGGTCATAAACATGAAGAGAATAAGGGTAGTATCAGCCTTAAGTTGTTGACAGGGAGGGTTGTTGTAACGAAACTGAAAAGAACCAGACTTTGAGATCAAGTCATAAACACAAAGAAGATTGGGTTAGGATCAGCCTAGGGTTATTGCCATGAAACTAAAAGAAACCAGACTTTGACATCGAGAACCGAAACACGAAGAGGATAGGGTTAGGATCAGCCTAGGGTTGTTGTCATTAAACTGAAAAGAACCAGACTTTGAGATTAAGAATCATAAACAATGTAGGGGATAGGGTTAGGATCAGCTTAGAGTTGTCATGAAACTAAAAAGAACCAGACTTTGAGATCGAGAGTCGCAATCATGAATATGATACGGTTAGGATCAGCCTATACATGTTGTCATGAAACTGAAATAAACCAGATTTTGAAATCGAGTCATAAACATGAAGAGGATATGGTTACGATCAGCCTAGGGTAGTTGTGAAACTGTGAAGAACCAGACTTTGATACTGAGAGCCATACAAATGAATAGGATAGGGCCAGGATCAGCGTAGGGTTATTGTCATAAAACTGGGAAAAAAACAGACTTCGAGATCGAGAATCGTACGAAGAGGATAGGGTTAGGATCAGCCTACGGTTGTTGTCATTAAACTGAAAAGAACCAGACTTTGAGATCGAGAATCATAAACACGATGAGGATAGGGTTAGGATCAGCCTTGGGTTGTCATGAACCTGAAAAGAATCAGACTTTGAGATCGAGAGTCTGAAGAGAACAGGGCTAGGATCAGCCTAGGGTTGTTGTCATGAAACTGAGAGAAACCAGACTTTGACTTTTGAGATAGAGTCATAAACACAACGAGAGTATGGTTAGGCTCAGCCTACGGTTGTGTGAATGAAACTGAAAAGAACCAAACTTGGCTCATGTTCATCTTTGACTGTCAAATGATTGTGTCCGTCTGCTAACCTTTGTACTAGGCCTATAGAGACTTACCCTGCTTCCATAGCTTTTGGTCAGATTGCTAGGCTAAAGCATATTCATGAGTCTCTCAACGGTCGTGTGATGCACACGGATGAAGAAGAAAGGGGGCGGGGTCAAGGAATAGTCAACTGATAAATGAACGTGAGGATAGAAGAATGTAAAATCCATCCGTAAGTATTTCTTCAAAAGAAAGGGTTTGATGAATTTACAATGCCAAGCAATACAGAAAGAAAAAATGTTGTTTCTAATATCCGAGTAATAGCAAAACGAACAGCTTTGCTTCACAGTATACTCCCCCCCCCCCCCCCCCCCCCCCCCCCCCCCCCCCCCCCCCCCCCCCCCCCCCCCATCGTCTGCTAAATGAAATCCATTTGACATGATACATTTCGCTTTGTTTTGAGGCCCTGTAAAGGTTTTTCCTGCCAAAAAGGCGAAACATAAAAATGTTAAGTGTGCAGTCATTTTACTTTTGTTTTTGTTATTATCATGATGAATGCATTTTTTAATTTATCTTTTTTTGACAATGCACTTGCTGTGATTTAGCAAGTTTGGCAAGGCACTTCTGTGATTTTGCAAAGGCTTCGGTGGAGTGAAGGGGTGGGGTGGAGCGTGGCCGACAGTAGCTTAGTATAGTTAGCGATTGG
>CM065702.1:35859271-35926771 GCA_017654935.2 Phymorhynchus buccinoides
AATGTCTAGCATTCGTCTCATGGGCAAATTTGACTGAAATTTTCTTTATTTCATGAGATAATTGGGGTGGGCTTCTTACCCGCCCATGCGCTTTTTACCCCGTCTTCCCCTATATACTTTATTTGCCAATTTTCGTCTTTCTCTTTAAACATCGACTTCACCCTAACCCTTATCTTTTCTTTCTTTTTCCTTTTTTTGGGGGGGAGAGGGGGGGGGGGGGGGGGGGGGGGGGGGGCATAGCCGGGCCGCTTGTTACGTCCGTGGTTGGTCTGGCGGCCTTTGTACGCCTACGTCTTTTGTTTTCGTCAGAGGAAGAGAGTAAAAGAGAAAATTGAGAGAAATAAATTAAATTAAATGTTTTAGTGTTTGTAGGCCATTCATCGGCACATAAACTTTGGGAAATGGGCAGAGGAAAAAGAAAACAAACAAAGGAGAGAGAGAGAGAGAGAGAGAGAGAGAGAGAGAGAGAGAGAGAGAGAGAGAGAGAGAGAGAGAGAGAGAGAGAGAGAGAGAGAGAGAGATGATTGATTGATTGATTGATTGATTGATTGATTGAATTTTATTTATAGAGGGTAATAGAGTAAGCAATAACATGCTTTTTTACATCCAGCCCTCTGGACAAAATACATATATAAAAGTAGAAAATGGAAAACGAAAATAAACACATACAGAGAGAGAGAGAGAGAGAGAGAGAGAGAGAGAGAGAGAGAGAGAGAGAGAGAGAGAGAGAGAGAGAGAGAGAGAGAGAGAGAGAGAGAGAGAGAGAGAGAGAGAGAGAGAGAGAGAGAGAGAGAGAGAGAGAGAGAGAGTTTTCACAGTGATTGTGTCAACACCAGAAACGATAATTATATGAAATCATCGCACACTGCTATTATAAAACAGGAGAAAGACGTGGTGTTTTCTTTTGAAGCTCAAGTGTTTCCGTAGAAAATCACACTCTGAGGAAAATCAAAGATTCTCCGTCGACTGACGTCAAAGCTGTGTGGTCACGTGACCAAACCAAATGCCCCCCCAGCCTATCACTGTGCGTCACTGTCCAACATGGCGGCTCCACAAGCGCCTGCCAAGCAAAATTGCAAAAACGCGGAAATAGTGCGAGGGCAGTTGTTTGAAGTTGGTCCGAGGTATACGAGTCTGACGTACATCGGGGAAGGCGCATATGGCATGGTGGTGTAAGTATATTTTGGTCATTAGTTCTGTTTGCTGAACGATACGCGCGCAAATAAAAAATGGGTGCACATGACTGTGTAGAATAATTATGTTGCGCACGACAGAGCACAGTAAATTACTAAATGAAACAGCCACACTTCGGTCAATCACGAAATCTGTGATTACCGTAGCTTGCAACGTGAAACTTTAAGCCTCTGATTGCATTAGCTACGAACGAGATAACAGCCCCTCGGTAAAAATGAAGTATTAGTAAAGAACACGTCGTAAAATTAGGGAATGTTATGAAGAAAAAAAAGTGGTTAGACAAAATTATGAATTAGGTCAAGCAACAGTACGGAAGTGACAGTCAAAAACATATTAAGCATTAAAATATACCCCAAACATGTAACATACTAACAAACACCAGTATTTGTTTTTAAAACTAAAAGTTGACTATTTTGTGCATAAATGATGGTTTAGGAAAGACTAGCTCACAGTCTAGTTACAATGCAATACAGGTGCAGAAATTAACTTGAGAATTATACTTATTCAATGTGCATTTTAACTAGGCCCTGTCGGGTTAAAATTCGTAGCTCGTTAAAATTCATAGCTCGCTATACTATAAGACTGACTATTTGCGGCATTTTGCGACATTCAGCATGAACGACAAATTTCACGTTTTTCTAGAGTTAGGGATAGGGTTAGGGTTAGGTAAATGGTTCAAGTAACGAAAAAGTGAAATTTGTGGTTGTCGCAAATAGTCACTCTCATAGTAGCGAGCTAGGAATTTTAACGAGCTAGGAATTTTAACCCTACAGGCCCAAGACTCATCATTCTTTAACCCCTTCGCTGCCCACGACGTATATACGTCCTCTATAGCGCTTCAGTACATTGACATGTATTGAGCATGTCGCAGTCAAAAATGTAGCTCGTGCAAATCTGCCGCTCGCTACTATGAGAGTCTGTATTTGCGACAACCACAAATTTCACTCTTTCTTTACTTGAACCATTTACCTAACCCTAACCCTAACCCTATCCCTAACCCTACAAAAAGGTGAAATTTGTGGTTCATGCTCAATGTCGCAAATACACTCTCATAGTAGCGAGCGGCAGATTTGCACAAGCTACACTTTTGACTGACACATGTCGCAGCGAAAGGGTTAATGAACTTTTACCCCAATGCAAATGAAAAGGATTGACCAAGTTGCCCCCCAAAGTGCAGCACAATCTTCAGCCTGATGAAGTTGGCTGCCTGAGGCGAAGAAGAAAGAAGTCACTAATTTTGACTCTTGAGCAATAAATGATAAGACTAAAGAGAACAAGTGTATCCCGAGGGGCAGACTTGTCATAAGCCTGTTACCTCCCCTTTCCCCCACATCTTACTATTCTTAGCCCCTGCCCTCTTATCATCTATGGTTCACTAGATGTAAGAGGGTGAAGAAAACCAGAAAATGTTTTCCCTTTGTTTGCCGCTTGGTGACAGTGGGACATAATGTATTTGTATGCACCAATGACTTCTAAACATTGTTATTTAACACCCCCGCCCCCCCCCCCCCCCCCCCCCCACACACACACACACACTAAATTTGAAGTGGTTTTGTGCATTGCTTCACGAAATATAACACTAACAGTGTGAAGAAAAACAGACGTGATGAATATCAAATGTTTTATTATTTTCGTTTGTTGCTTACATGTATGCGTCTAATTCTCTAAACAGAGGTCGTTCGCCAGAGATCAGATAGACCAGCAGAAGCCATCTCTTTATTTAATTGTGCCTGATGAAGGTGTAAGTTTCAATATTTTTCGCACAATCAAAATTAGCTCTTCGTTTCTCTGGTTTTTTTTAGATGTAGTCCTAATCCTAGCCCTATCCCGACGGTAAGTTCTAACCCTAACCACAACAGTCGGATGAACACTTAACTTGTGCTTTTGTTCTCACATCCAGAAAGTTTCCGTCAATTATTTTGGTGATGAAATTTGTTAACATCATTTATTTCGGTTTGCAGTTCTAACCCTATCCCTTACCCCATCCCTTACCCCATTTCTAACCCTATCCCTTTTCTTTTTACCCCATTTCTAACCCTATCCCTTTTCTGGTCAATCAATTCTAACCCTATCCCTATTTGCCGACTTGGCGAATGACCTCCGTTTAGACTCGACTTTGTTGCTGCTCATACCTTACGAACATTAACTGTTCTAGCAGTAGCACCATGGGCGAATATATTCACCCAGTACATCACAGTACACTCCCACCAAATGCAAAATTAACTGCCAAGTACCCTGCCATGTATTTCACTATTTGTTTATTTTTTGAGCTTACGTGACTGTTTCTTCCTTTAGTTTAAAGCAGCGCATGCACACTCAATAAAATAGTTACTCCCCTCTTGTCAGTTGATATGCAACGGACAACCAAAAACGCAAAATAATACATATAGAAGAGTTAATGCGTTTGTGTTGTGTGTACTTGTGTGTGTGTGTGTGCACTTAACATGTTTATGTATTTGTGTGTGAAAACTGTGATGCTTCAACAAGTAGGTGCTTTGTAGTAAAGCAATTTAGTTTATTGCTTGTGGATGAATTTATTGAATATGTGTTATTGTACATTGTATTTGTATGCATATCATTTCATGCCCAAAAATTAAAGAGAGAGAGAGAGAGTGTGAGTGTAAGAACCATTTGTGAGAATCTTGAACATTGCATGTGTTCATGCATCGAAGAACCATCTACCATTGTTCCACTGTTTGTAGGAACGACTTTGTTTTGTTTCAGATCGGCAACTGATAATGTATCAAAAGCAAAAGTGGCCATTAAAAAGATATCCCCGTTCGAGCACCAGACATATTGTCAACGGACGTTACGAGAAATAAAGATCCTCAACAGATTGAAGCATGAAAATGTGAGTTGGCTTGTTTGTGGAAGAAAATAGTTGAAGCAAATGGGAAGGTCTAGAATTCTTTAGTTTTATTATCTTTTACTGCATAATTCATCCATAATAATTTTGAATAACATAATTTATAGTAAATAATTTGTCAGTCAGTATTAACTAAAATTGTGACCCATCACCACAAAGTGGGTCTTAAGGTGAAAATGGCAGATTTTAATATATTAGCATTTACATAATCTGCAAACATTTACCTTTCTTTTGATATATGATTTATTGCTCTACTACAAAAAATGAGGAAGTTATAGGGTGTTAAAGAGGGTAACCCAGCAGATGGCCGTTTTGAGAAAACGGGGTGCAAAGATTTTTTACCCATTCTAGGCCTAGCACTAGTCACTGACTAGTGTAGCAGTCGCCGAGTCGGAGTCGAAGCAGGTTTTACAGTTTTGAGGCAGTCATCGTCACGGTCAGTTTCGTTTTCATCGTCGGAATCGGTTGAGTTGAAATATTTTATTAACAATGCTCCAAGTTCTCCTTGATCTGCGACTGGTAGGGTTGTAAATGACCGAGAATTGAGCAAAAAAGTCAATCTTTCGAAAGAGATCGTCTGCATCATATCCATGTTGCTTCGAAACTGCAAGCAGCAAGTTGTCTCCCTCTCGACCAATCCCGTTGCGCGTTGCCTTTCAGTAACTAGAGACAGAGTCTATCCTAACCTCTCATTGGTCGAAGTTTTCAACTCTCTCACTCTGTGTTTACGCCTAAGTTTTGCAATACCATGCTTCTGATTGGTTGGATTTCAAAACGAGCACGCGAGCAGAAGCAGGTTAAGGTCACAAGCTTTCCAGAGATATGTAACATGATGGGGCCCGATCAGGGTTTCAGTTTACAGTTTTCAATCAAAAATTTAGTCTTTACAGGCGATTAAAATAGGATAATTGCCATGGGGTATATCATTTAAAATGTGTTTTAATGCATTTACAATTTGAATTTCACTTAGTCCAATGCATCAAGTTGAAGTTTAATGGTGGCAGAATCCATTTCAAGTGAAAACTCAAAATCCATACTTTTGACCCACTGAACCTTTTTTGGGCCTCTACCACAATCGCTGCTTGCGAGTTAAGACCCGGTTCGTGAAATCGGGTCACAATTAAGTCAGGTGAAAGATTGGTTTAAATTACAGATTTGTTTAAAAAAAATTTTTTTTTAATGGATAAAACAAACTGATTTCCTTGATAACTTCACATTAATTTAATTGGTTGGAAATGTATCCCATGTTATTAATAACTGCTAAAAATAACATCATTTTTTTATGACATTTTCCAGCAGTAAGTTAAAATGCTGTGGTTAATGTGTGTTTGTCACTGTGTGTGTGTCACTGTGTGTATGCCCTCGTGTGAGTGTTTATGTTTATGAAATTGGGAGGCGCTGAGAAAAAATATAAACACGCTTTTATGACAAGTTTTCCTTTAAATGTGATTTGGATTTTGTTTTGAACATTTCAGTTTCATTATGTGGATTACTGCAATGAAATTTTGTTGACTGATTAATTGATTGATACAAAATGTGTCTGATCTAGGATACAGACAGTAATTCAGGGAGAGTCTGTGCTAAAAAGTAGTTAAGCCCATATTCAGGTGGAATTTTGAAAAAGATTTTTTGTTGTTTGTTTCAGATCATAGATATACGAGATATCCTTCGAGCAGCCTCCCAGCAAGAAATGAAAGATGTGTATCCTTTTCTCGCCGGTCACCATGGCAATGTATTTAGTATGCACAGAGCATTACCAGTTTCCAGAAAAGTTTTCCTAGTGTTACCAGTATAATTAACTCCCAATACTACTTCTGATCTGAGTGAGAGAGAGTGAAAATTGAGTTTGAACTTGTTTTATTT
The DNA here is from genome assembly GCA_017654935.2 of Phymorhynchus buccinoides. Classification (NCBI taxonomy): domain Eukaryota; kingdom Metazoa; phylum Mollusca; class Gastropoda; order Neogastropoda; family Raphitomidae; genus Phymorhynchus; species Phymorhynchus buccinoides. The sequence goes on from CM065702.1 coordinate 35,865,195, forward strand.
AATAAAGGGTTATAATGCAAACAAAACAAATAGCAGAATTCACATAGCTGTAATGTAATACATGAAAAAATACTTGTGTAATTATATACATGGACATGCATGCATGCACGCGCGCGCGCACACGCACGCACGCACGCACGCACGCACGCACACGCACACGCGCACACACACACACACACCTTAATTCATCTGGATACAGCAGTACAAAGATTAAAAAATAACAAGAAACAATTTCACCATAACGATCGTCAGCAGACTCAGTGTTAATCTACATACATGATTGCAAGTTATGAAACATTACATTTTAAAAAAAAAACCGTGTAAAAATATAAGAACTGTCGCACTTGGTCAATGAAATGGAAACGAAACAATTACTGGGTTGGGGTTGCACAGAGAAGAATGAAAGCAGAAGTCATAGGCGGCCGATGGGGAAAAGTGACTCAAAGCGTAAGGGTGCACGCAGTAAAGTGGTCACAATTGCCGACGGAACTCTCTTCTTGCGGCCAACAACAGCTGATCGGGAAATGTGTAAAAAAACACTCCACACATCCCCATTCAATCCCTGCGCTTTATCTGCCCCCCCTATTACTGCCTGGGAAACGTATATCAAGAATCAAGAATTTTTGTCCCTTGACCCTTTTGGGGCATGGGAGATTAAAAAATTAAAAAAAAAGTAACAAAAACATAAATCAATCAAAACATAAAGTCTGAACTTAACCCTTTTACCGCCAGACATTTTTCGGCCAAAAAATACCCTTAAACATAACTGGGTAAAGAAAAAAAATTCTCTGCAATATTGAGAATTCCTCTGTGAAATATGTAACATCAGGCCCATCCCCACCTCCCCAAATCAAGAAAACAGGGTCTCCAGACAACAGGCTCTGACCTGATGCCCTCTAGTGACATGGGTGTAAAACCAATGTGGTGACAAAAGTCGACATTGGCGCTGAAAAGGTTAATAGCGAAATGTCAAATTTTGATGAGCTGTAAAAGAAATGCTCGTCTTAAATTTCCCATAATTCCAAGATAAAAAACAACTTGGGGAGCAGCCTCCCTTTTCATCTTTCCCTATGTTATCACAACCACCACTTGTCAATGCCCATGTTGTTCCTCAGCTTTGTACTGTGCTTGTTTCCTTCAGCTACTGTGTAGCCCCCTAACAGGGAAACTGCCCCTGTAGCCTGCCAGGGACTACTAGGCAGCCCCTGCACCATGCTTTTCAGGTTTTCCAGGATTTTGTAGAAGTACCCGTGTAATGATGTATTGAACTGTATGATGCTCTATTAATTTTGATAAGCTCACACAGTCAGAACACCTGACACTGGACAATGGATAATTTAAATTTAATCGCGTAATGGAATACACTGTACCTGATAGTGCACTCTGGGCTAAGTTGTACTGACCCCGATCCCCCCCCCCATCAAATTTGAAACTTTTCACTGAGAAGCAACATTTTGTCCTTTTGGGGAAAGGGATACTCCGATAGGGTTAGGATCAGGCTAGTAGGGTTATTGTCATGAAACTGAAAGAACCAGACTGAGATTGAGAGTCATTTAAGCAAGAGGAGTATGTGTGTCTAAACTACAACTTTGCCACACTCTGAATCTGATAATCTTCTTTTGCGTTCCCAGGCCATATAAGGCCATAGTGGATAAGGTAAAGTTTTCAGTTTTCTCTGGTGACAGTGGTCTCCCCTCCGCATGCATCCGACACATTCCGATTTCGGAGGAGCCGGTATCCCCACGGGGACGCTCTGATAATAGACTGATAGTGCGCCGCACTCTGATGTATGCTGCGTAAAGCCACGGGCAGGACGCTCCTTAACCATGGTGCAGCTACATCGTGCAGTGTCTGATGGAGACGGACATGTACAAGCTGCTGAAGACGCAGCAGCTGAGCAACGACCACGTGTGCTACTTCCTCTACCAGATCCTGCGCGGCCTCAAGTACATCCACTCTGCCAATGTGCTGCACCGCGACCTCAAGCCTTCCAACCTGCTCCTCAACACCACCTGTGATCTCAAGGCATGTCAACAACACTATAGTATTTATATAGTACAGATATTGCGTGCATCTATCTCTCTGTCAAGACTCGCTCTCTGTCTGTCCCTCCCTCTCTATTTGTCAAGCCTTCCAACCTGCTCCTCAACGCCACCTGTGATCTCAAGGCACGTCAACAACGTTATGGTATAGTATAGCACAGATATTGCGTGCATCTATCTCTCTGTCTAACTCTAAGACTCGCTCTCTGTCTGTCCCTCCCTCTCTCTCTATTTCTCAAGCCTTCCAACCTGCTCCTCAACACCACCAGTGATCTCAAGGCATGTCAACAACACTATAGTATATAGTACAGATATTGCGTGCATCTATCTCTCTGTCTAAGACTTGCTCTCTGTCTGTCCCTCCCTCTATATTTCTCAAGCCTTCCAACCTGCTCCTCAACACCTTCTGTGATCTTAATTCCAGTCACTGACGCTTTAGTGTACATGAACGAAACCACATGTCAAGAAAAGCAGGAATCCTGAATTTGTCTTTGTTATTTTTTCAGCACATCCTGAACTTGCAATGTTTACGAATAATTACACTGGCGTTTAAAGAGCTTGTTTTACTGTGTAAGGAAAAAGATGACATCCGTCTCCAAATGCTCTGATTTTATTAGAAAAAGTATGAAGAACCTTGGGATTAAAGCCGCCTGACCCCACAATCGACTCCACCCTTTGATCCCACCAAGGTGGGCGGTTAGAACCCCAGCCTTCTCAATTTTTATTTTGTCCAGGTTTCACATTGGGAGGGCTCCCAATGACAAAAGCAACAAATCTCTGAAATTTATGAGAAATAACCCCCCCCCAAAAACAAAAAAACACCCCCCCAAAAACAAAAACAAACAGCATAAAAAACCCTTGAAATTTACTGAGGGTTCAGGCATCTGCTACCAGAGCTTTAGATGTCAAGAGTCAGATAATACTTGCACAAGACCAGTTTGGAATTGAAGCGACAAAGTTTACCCAATAACTCATTGCTCAACAAATGTTCTACTTCTAGATAGTTCTTTCTTTTCATACCCGAAAATAACATTTCTCTCTAAACTTCTTTTTCAATTTTCGCTGAAATCCATGTTCGTATTCAGTTTGAGAAGAGATTCAGACTGAACTGAAAGTAAGTGCTCCTGTAAGTCAACGTCGTTTATCTTTGGTATTGAAAGTTGTTGTCAATGGTTCTCCATCTCTTCCAAAAGGTCTTCAGTTCGGTGTGCCCCAAGGTTCAGTCTTAGGCCCTATCCTTTTTGTTCTTTATACCCAACCTCTCTCCGCCATCATCAACCAGCATTCTATTCTACATCATAGCTTTTCTGATGACAATCAACTGTACATTTCTGCCCACCTGAGTCAATTAGATCAAATGATTTCTTCTTCTAAGTTGTGCATCTCTGCTGTTAAAACATGGATGTTTTACAACAAACTGCAACTGAATGCTGATAAGACAGAGATGATTCTTGTAGCCTCTAACCACACAATTAAAACTCAGGTTCTCCCAGGTTCTGTAGACATTGATGGCACTGAGATCAAGCTATCGGCATCCGTCCGCAATCTAGGTGTTACTTTGGACCAAACCCTTTCTTTCAAACAGCATGTTTCCAATGTTTGCAAGGCTTGCTATCTAGAACTTCGAAGAATTAGTTCCATCCGTCGTTTCCTCTCTCAGGATGCCCTGAAGACTCTAGTATGTGCTTTTGTCCTGTCTCGCCTTGACTACTGTAACTCACTTCTTGCTGGCTGTCCATCAACTCTCATCTCTAAGCTCCAACGGGTCCAGAATAATGCTGCTCGTCTCATTTCTCGCTCCCCTAGGTACGATCACATCACTCCGGTTCTTCGTTCCCTACATTGGCTCCCAGTTCAATCACGTATTGACTACAAAATTCTCCTCCTTGCCTTCAAGTCACTGAATGATCAAGCTCCCCAGTATCTCTCTGATCTTCTTCATCTCTATGTCCCAGCTCGCCAACTACGTTCGTCTTCTGATTCTCGTCTCCTTTCCATTCCCTCCATCCGTCTCAAATCTGCTGGCCAACGTTCTTTTTCTTGTCAAGCACCATCTCTGTGGAATTCTCTGCCTTCTCCTCTCCGACACTCCAACTCAGTCTCCTCATTCAAAACCTCTCTTAAAACCCATCTTTTTCCTGCTGCGCCCTAAATATTTGATCAGTTGTCTATCGTAGTGTGCACGTGAGGGAAGATTAATTTAAGAGGTTTGTGCTGTGTTTTGTGGTGCGTGTGTGTGTGTGTGTGTGTGTGTGTGTGTGTGTGTGTGTGTGTGTGTGTGTGAGTGTGTGTGTGTGTGTGTGTGTGTGAGAGCATGAATGTGTGCTTGTGTGTATTTTGGTTTTTGTGGGTTGTGTGTGCACGCATGTGTGTGTGTTTGTGTGCGTGTCTGTGTGTCTGTCTGCGTGCGTACGTTGTGTGTGAGGGTGTTTGTGTCTGCGTGTTGGTGCATGTGGTCAGTCCATGCGGCTCAGTTGCTGTGACTTACCGAATGGGGTATGAACGAGTTGGCGTCAATAATTGTGTTTATGTGTGTGTGTGTGTGTGTGTGTGTGTGTGTGTGTGTGTGTGTGTGTGTGTGTGTGTGTGTGTGTGTGTGTGTGTGTTGTGTGTGTGCGTGTGTGTGTGTGTGTGTGCGCGCGTGTGTGTGTGTGTGTGTGTGTGTGTGTGTGCGTGTGTGTTAGAGAGAGAGAGAGAGTTGCTTTGCATATGCGCTGCTGGTGGTTGGTGTCACTCTTGAATGTTGTTTTTTGTTATCTGTTGATGAATAATTGATTGTAAAGCGCTTTGGGCTCATCTGAGGTAAAGCGCTATATAAATGTACTGTTATTATTATTATTATTATTATTATTTGCCTAGTATTTTTTTATGTTTTGAGTTTAGAAATAAAATGGGCACATGCACCCGAGTGGTCGCATGGGTTTAAAAAAACATTATGCTGATTATTATATAGTAATAATGGGCCGAATATTATGAATGATGCAAGAACTTTTTTAACAAACAGTTGCATTTCTTTTGTAGAAAGTTTCTTCAAATATTCAGAATAATTTCAGTTACTGTAGACTTTTTACTTTCTGTTGATCAATAGGTTTTGTGTGTGTTTTTTTCTTTTAGATTTGTGACTTTGGGTTGGCCAGAATCGCAGACCCCGACCATGACCACACAGGCTTCTTGACGGAGTATGTGGCCACGCGATGGTACCGCGCCCCGGAGATCATGCTCAACTCCAAAGGATACACCAAGTCCAATATCCTTGCTCTGTTCATCGCTTTGGTTCGCCTGCACACACTTCACATGTACCTGCACTAATCTTAGCCTACAATGTAAAATACTGTTGACGTTTGAAGATTAAATTTTTTTTGTCTTGTTTTTTTGCTGCCAAATTGCAATCTGAAATATCTCTACTCTAAGTTGATTCAAAGCCTTTGTATAGCCTCTTCTCCCCCTGGGGATACCGGGGGGTGTCATTTGTATAAATAGTTCCACCACTTTCTGGAAGTTCTGTGCTTGTAACTTCCTCTTATCTGTCATTCTCTTTGATTTTTCCTTTTCTCTTTGCTTACTGTCTTCTACTATCTTTCAGCCTTACTGGCCCATTCTCCTGCCTTTTTTCTAAACACACTCTTACAAAGATTTTCTCCAGCCGAAGACGGACATGTTGGGCCTAACTATTTCTTAGTTAGGTGCTTACCGGCAACATGACACATCTGCGCTCATATGACAGAAAACTGAGCGATCGACGACAAAGAAGAAGAAGAAACGTTTGCATAGGCTCTTGAGGCCGAACTCCAATGATATCAAAGTGTGAAAGCCAGAAGGTTATCACAAAATTAATAATGAATGCTGATTGTACGCTCAGCTCTGGCTTTCTATCCCCCAGTATTGGGCTGTAAATTGCTCTTCACTGAAACTTGAAACGATATGGATTACTATTACAATATGGGTTAGTATTTTATGTGCCTGTTATTTTGTGACCACATCTTTTAATGTTAAAAGATGACAACGTTGAGTAAATCACTTAAAGCTACACATTTGTGCACATATTGTGAATTCTGGTATCTATCTCATCATACATGCTCGTCTGAGGAATAAAAATATTCTTTTGTATACATGTTAAGATTACGTACGTGCGTGTGTGTGTGTCTGTTTTGCGTGTGTGTCTGTTGTGCGTGTGTGAGTGTTTCAATGCTGATTGCAAAGCGCTTTGGCTCGATAAAAAGCGCTATATAAATATCCGTTTATTATTATTATTATTATAACTCTTAACCTCAGTTACATGGAAATAGTACTTCTGCATTTAGAGAAAGAGAGAGCAGCGATGAACTGCAGTCTAATACGTCCCCTTCTTCGCCTCCTTTGTTTTTGCCATTATAATGAAAAGTTCCTAATGTAATGTTTTCAGACTTTTCATGCTTTCCTAATCAAATCAAATCAAAACATCTTGTCATGAGTATGTAGCTGAAACATACAGTGAAGGCTTCCTTATATTTGTTCTGTTGTCTTTTTCTCAATGTCATGATTCCTTAACAGTGTTCACTTGATGTGTGGTCTGTGGGCTGCATCCTTGCTGAGATGTTGGGCAACAGACCCTTGTTCCCAGGAAAGCACTGTATCCTTTGGATGGAGTAAAGAGCCATGTCATGTATTTAATCATTTAGCTTGGACAACGCATGTGTACGCGCAAGTAGATAATTTTTATTTTTATTGCATCTATGCTTGAACTCCTTCCCTGCTGGAAAAAAATGAGAGAAAAAAAGCATTGAAAAGAGGCCTGTTTGAGTGAATCTAGCAAACCTGTCACCGACTGTGTCAATGACAGTTTATGGCCGAGACAGTGTCATAGGACAGTGTCAGGAGATATATATATATAGTGTCAATGACAGTTTATGGCCGAGACAGTGTCATATGACTGTCAGGAGATATATATATATATATATATATATATATATAGTGTCAATGACAGTTTATGGCCGAGACAGTGTCATAGGACTGTCAGGAGATATATCCCTCTTAACTGTTTAAAAGCGAAAAATCAGCATTCCAAAGTTGTGACATCAATGACATCATTTTGTCTGTAGTAGCCAAGGGCCTGCTAGGAAATAGATTGATGGCTGAACTCTGTTTTACAATACAGGGCTTCTGATCTTCCTTTCTCTTAAAGACCCCCCACGTCACGTGTCACATTCCCTCTTATGCTAGGAAGATTTCTTACCAGCTATAAGAGGGGAAACACGTGAAAACCATGATTTTGACACGTGACGTGGTGGGTCTTTAAGGGGTATGCTCACCCCCTGTTTACAGTTTCAAGGGGTATTTTCACCCCCAGTTTCAAATTTTAAAGGGTCCAGACCCTACTTCCTACATAATTAAACGGCACTTACAGACACGTACATGCACACAACACACTCTTCACTCGCACACCTACTGATCGCTTTCCTTTTGGTGCTTGTTTTTGTTTTTGACGAACAACCTGTTTTTTCTTTTTTTTCTTCTAAGCTTTCTTGAACACTTGCCAGACTAGTGGCATGTTGACGAAAGGAATGTCAAGTGTTTGAAACGATTTTATTGGATTTTGAGAAAAGGGTCTGCCAATGAACAATGAGTTTTCGATGTTTACTGCGTTCTGGCAGTTTCTGCACAATCTTTTTAAGAATTTTATACCTAGGTTAGCGACTCCTCATTGTGGCAGTAGCCTAGTTTCAGACTATTGTAAGAGCAAATCTCATTATCTTACTGAAGATTAACTGCCGTGTTAACGCATAAATCATCATTTTAATGCGTCGCCTCACTTGAGATTTTAACAGGTAAATCTCACGCATGGTTTAACATTCTAGGGGGTGATTTGAGAGCTGTAATGTGTAAATATGCACTGTTTTCAGAAGCCCTGCAATATCATCTTTCGCATTTTAATATTAAAAGAAATACACATATGCATGCTGCACTGACAGTGACATTCTCTCCAGGTCAGAATAGCCCTAATTTCACGAGCCTTTGTGACTAGAAAATACCAACTACTACAAATACCAAATGCATACACATGCATACATGTGTATGTTAGAGAGTGGCCATTCAATTTATTTTGCATGCCTGCTAATACAACCTGTATGATATAAGCTTTAGCAAATTTCATTGTTAAGATTGAGAAGAAAAATCTTTCAAGCCCAGAGAAGGCTGATGGTGATAGACAAGACTGCGTGAAGCATTCCAAGAAACGGGGTCAGGTTATGATCCTTGAGTCAGGCGTCTTCAGATCTGGACCAGCTGAACCATATCCTGGGTGTTCTGGGTTCTCCCAACCAGGATGACCTCAAATGCATCATCAATGACAAGGTAACAAGGGACACTTTTCAGTGTGTTTGCATAGTCTGTGTCCGGAGATGTATATGTAACAAATTGTAAGTACATGCTTGGGTGCTACTATTTCAGTTTCACACTGATTTCAGTTGTTTTTTATTTTGCCAGAAACAACTTCAGTTTAAAAAAAAACCAAATTCATCAACGACAACAAAAACCCGACCACAAGCGATTTGGGGCGTTTTAATTTGATTGTTCTAGCCCGGAAATCTCTCTTGGGGAATCTTGAAAACAGCATGATGATGCCATATTGTTTTCAAAGGCAATGTAATCATTTTACAAGGCTTATCGGATTCAAACTGTCTCTGTCCATCATTTGATCTTGTCTCTTTATCTCTCTCGCGTTGCCGCCCTGAATTGCCTAATGAGGCTCTGCCCCTGTATCCCACCGGATTTTGGGAGTCATAGTCTTCCACTAAATACTGAGTTCACCTAAAACAAATCATACGAAAACTTAGCCCCTTACCAGCACTGGATTCAAGCATTGCATGGTGATGCTGATCATTTGTCCACTTTCCTAAGACATCAAAGAGTGCAATAAAACATATAAATAGCATGTCTGAATTGTTAACTTGCGATCTTTGTCTCATCAAACAATAGTGAACATTCACAGGATCTTGCCTGAGACAAAAATGGGGGAGCTAAGCTGTAATTGCTGTCGACATTAGTATGTAACATTTAACCCTTTCATTGCGAGCCATTTTTTAAAATTTTAGATTACAATACCTATCACACTTTCTTCTAGATAAAGAAAAGATGGTGTCTGCAATACTGGCGAATCCTCTAAGTCATGTACAAAATATGGCATCTCCTGATCCCCCCCCCCTCCCCCATTCCCCCCTCCAAATTGAAAGCATTACATTATTGGCAATGCTTTACATTGACGTGAATGTTCTCTGAAGATGGTGCCAAACGCCGATGTTGGCGGTGAAAGGGTTAAACTTTTTTTGTTTGTTTCAGGCGCGGGGCTACATCCAGTCTTTGCCCATGAAGGCCAAGGTGCCGTGGAAGAGAATGTACCAGAAGGCAGACCCCAAAGGTAACACTCCGCATAGCCAGGGGCCTGCCTCTTCTTCTCTGTAGTTGGCCTGAGGCACACACCTCACAATTGAAAGACAGTTCATTAAAATCATGGGTGCTTCTCTTTAGTCAGGCCTGAATTCAGGTTTTTACAGTGGCCTCTGCTTGAAATTCAGGTTTATGGAAAATTGAGGAGCAACCTCTCTCTTTTTTTTCTTTTTTTTTCGGGGTTGGGGGGATTTTCCATCCTCTCGGCCTGGGAGGGCACATATGGGACGTTTGTATTCATGCAGATGTGGTAAGTAACCTCTCTCCGCTTCCTGTATTTTGTCCCTTCCACTACTTGTCACTGCCCTTGTCATAGCTTAGGCACTTTGGCCAGTTCCCATGCCTGAACACCCTTTAAGGTTGAAGGGCAAAGGACTAAGCTTGCCTGCATTGTTGCCCGAAGACATGGTGACTGTTGTTTGTTGCCAGCTCTTGACCTGCTGGACAAGATGCTGACCTTCAACCCCAACAAGAGGATCAACGTGGAGCAGGCCCTGGCCCACCCCTACCTGGAGCAGTACTACGACCCGGGAGACGAGGTCAGTAGGCCTTGGCCACTAATGTACACTGATGCCACTGTTCATGGAGCAGTACTATGACCCGGGAGACGAGGTCAGTAGGCCTTGGCCACTAATGTACACTCCTGCCACTGTTCATGGAGCAGTACTACGACCCGGGAGACGAGGTCAGTAGGCCTTGGCCACTAATGTACACTCCTGCCACTGTTCATGGAGCAGTACTACGACCCGGGAGACGAGGTCAGTAGGCCTTGGCCACTAATCAACACTCCTGCCACTGTTCATGGAGCAGTACTACGACCCGGGAGATGAGGTCAGTAGGCCTTGGCCACTAATCAACACTCCTGCCACTGTTCATGGAGCAGTACTACGACCCGGGAGACGAGGTCAGTAGGCCTTGGCCAATAATGTACACTGATGCCGCTGTTCATGGAGCAGTACTACGACCCGGGAGACGACGTCAGTAGGCCTTGGCCACTAATCAACACTCCTGCCACTGTTCAGTGGGGCTCACACGCTCACAACTGCTGCTGCCTTCTGCGTTCCCAGGCCATAAGGCCACAATATAATGGGTGAAGTTCGGTATGTGTCCGGTTTTCAGTATTCACTGGTCTCCCCGCTGCATACAGCCGACACATTCTGATTTTGGAGGAACTCAAGAATTATTTTGAAGAGGTTTTTTTTAAAGGCGGGAGAATGGGCCATTCAGTCAGAAAGATAATAGATGACTGAAAGCAAAGGAAAAAGGCAGAGTCAAAGAGTGACAAATTAGAGGCAGTTACAAGCACAGAAGGTGGGGGAACTATTTGTACAAAAGACACCCACAGGGGGACTACCAGTGTTAATTTTGGCTCATATTTGCACCTCTGACGTTCAAAAACTGCCTTCTGGTGCACTGGATTTCATGCTAGTAGTGTGTCACAAAACATCGCTTATTCTCTGCCACTACTAGTGTTAATTTTGACTCACGTGTGTTCATCTCTGATGCTTTAAACAGTTGCCATCTGACACACTGATTTCAGGCTAGTGCGTCACAAAACATCGCTTATTCTCTGCCACTACTAGTGTTAATTTTGACTCACGTGTGTTCATCTCTGATGCTTTAAACAGTTGCCATCTGACACACTGATTTCAGGCTAGTGCGTCACAAAACATCGCTTATTCTCTGCCACTACTAGTATTAATTTTGACTCACGTGTGTTCATCTCTGATGCTTTAAACAGTTGCCATCTGACACACTGATTTCAGGCTAGTGCGTCACTAAACGTAGTAACTTTTCACCTGATGCGCAGTTTAAAAAAAAGAAGTTAAAAACATTATAAAGAAAGACACCGTAAGATATCCTAGTGACACCCTAAAAATCTGGAGGCATATCGCCATGTGCAAAACATAGAGACAAGTCAAAAGATGTCACTTCACATGAGGAATGGAAAACTCAATATTTCAGTCATTTCAGGTCAAATTACGTCATTTTTTAAATTCATTTAGCTTTACCATCGGTGTTTTATATTCGCAAATTGTTGTTTTACAGCTTTGTTAGATGATGCAGCTTGTCTTGATCAACTGGTAAGTCCAACACATCGAAGTTGACACATTTTGAGTTACGTCTATATGTTTTGCGCACAGCCATAGTTTACGCCGTGATTCCAACCAACATCCTGGTTTCAAAAATAGAATGACCACTGGCACCTTTTCGTCCACACCCTTGCTCTTTGCTCTACATCCTTTCACAATGCTGGAAGGTACTGCCATTCTTGTATGGTGAAAATGCCTGAAGCTGCACCACTATCAGACTTTGCTATTCCTTATGTGATAGTATTATCGGGCCTTTAGCCAATAAAAATGATGGTAGTACCTTCTTGCACTTAACCCTTGATTTGCTTCCCGCTCCCATACCAGCTTGTAAAAGAAATGTCACTTCACTATTATGTAGGGCTCCCCTATTTTTCAGCAGATTTGCTTTTTTTCAATGAAAATGAAGTCGGTGAAAACTGCTAGGAAGGACAGCAAATGTGGAAGAACAAATTGAAATATCACAGAGGACACATCGCTGTGTGCAAAGCATAGACGTAACTCAAAATTGGTCAACTTCAGTGTGTTGAACTTACCAGTCGATCAAGACAAGCTGCATCATCTAACGAAGCTGTAAAACAATTTGCAAAGATAATCACTGATGGTAATGCTAAATGATTAAAACATGACGTAATTTGATGTTAAATGACGGAAATCTTGTCTTGAGTGTTTCATTCCTATGTGAAGTGACATCTTTCGACTTGCATCTCTGTTTTACACACAGCAATATATTCATATTGTAGAACGCGTGCAGCACAGTAAAGCACCACTTTTAGAGTTCTTAGATCCTATGTTAACTTTGTTGAACCGATTTTGAATAAGTGTTATCTTGGTAGTTGGCATGACATCCAACATCAGCCATTACATATAACTTACGACTTGTAAAAAAGGTTGACAGGAGAGTTTTTGCTTTTCACTCCAAACATTTTTGGGGATTTTCGTTTGTTCTCAATGTGACAATGTGCCTTTGAGCATGTTAACAAGATAGTTTTTGCTTGTTTTCACTTCCATACAATTCAGGGATTTTCGTTTGTTCTCAATGTGACAATGTGCCTTTGAGCATGTTAACAAAATAGTTTTTGCTTGTTTTCACTTCCATACATTTCAGGGATTTTTGCTTGTTCTCAATGTGACAATTTGAGCATGTTAACAAAATAGTTTTTGCTTGTTTTCACTTCCATACATTTCAGGGATTTTTGCTTGTTCTCAATGTGACAATGTGCCTGAGCATGTTAACAAGATAGTTTTTGCTTGTTTTCACTTCCATACATTTCAGGGATTTTTGCTTCTCAATGCATGGGTGCAACTTTTCCTGGTATACAAAGATTTCCTGTTTTTGATTTTTACCAGAAAAGGAATTTCTTTTTTTTTAAATTTGTAAAACAAGATCTTTGTGTGTCTATTGTATTTTTCAAACTCTTTAAAATAAGCATTTGTATAAATTGTGGAAAAAGCAAACTAAAATACATACATCAATTTTTTCTTCAGCTGCAGGGGGACATTACCCATAGACCCTGGCCTTTCAGGTTTTTTCATTTTGTGTAGTTGCACCCATGTCAATGTGATCATGTGCCTTTAAGCATGTTGACAAGAGAGTTTTTGCTTGTTTTCACTCCCATAAATGTAGGTGATTTTCGCTTGTTCTCAGTGTGATCATGTGCCTTTCAGCCTGTGGCGGAGGAGCCGTTCACCTTTGAGATGGAGCTGGACGACCTGCCCAAGGAACAGCTCAAGGAGCTCATCTACCAGGAAACCCTTAAGTTCCAGCCTGGCGAGGAGGCCATGCAACAAGCCAAAGAATGAGAAGCACTTTGTTGGTGGGTAGGTCCGTGTTGTACACACTAGAAGACGACATGTTTGTCACAGACTGAGACCGCGGTGCCTTATAATATGACTAACAATATAGTAAAGAAAGTGTAAAAAAAATAAATCAGATTTTTGTGTCATTAAAACATTCTAAGAGCTTTGAAATTTTGTCAACTATCTACTAAAAGACCCTCATGTTCCATGCAACAAGCCAAACAATGAGGAACACTTGGTGGGTAGGTATTTTTCAGAGTAGGTATTATTAAGAGTTTTGACATTGTATTGCATTGTATTGTATTGTACTAAGACAGACCTGCCTACTGCTACGATTTGGCCGTAGCAGCTACGAAAAATAAAGCTTTGCTACATAAATCAACCTTAACGTTGCTATGAAAAAAACAAATTGCCGCCGCATTTTATTTTTGCTTATGCCGTTCCCGGTTTTGTCGGTTTCTAAGAGCAGACGCCGTGTCACGCGCGATAACCTAGTCACTTTCGTTTTTATCAAAGTGACCGCATGCGTTCTTATTACTTTCTCTGGAAAAAAATGGCGGTCTCCAGCAGCAGTAGCGATTCGGGAGATGTTTCAAACGAAGAAAAACGAACCCAAACCAGAAAACGAAAATCATCTGGCACACCATCTTGTTCTAAGAAAAAACATTGGCCTGCCGCACAAGTTTTTAAAATAGCTTACACGGAGGAGTGGCCTTGCATCGTCAGAGGTTGACTCGGTGCAAACCATGCTCGCTGCAGTGCAACCTCTGCCATGCGGACTTCTCTGTGAATCATGGCGGTAGAGACGATTGCCGTCAACACGTTCAATCGGCAAAACATATTAAGCAGTGCGTTTCGGCTCAGGAAGAGAACAAATCGATTGCCGTTGTTTGTGGATGCTACAGAAAAATTTGCCATGCTACTGAAAATTGATGGCTGGGCTACTGATTGGGAAAATTCCAAGTAGGCAGGTCTGCTAAGAGACCCTCAGGTTCCAACCACTTACCAGCCAATGTGGCCTTGGCCTAAGCCCAAGATTGAGGAACACTTGGTGAGTGGGTACTATTAAGAGTTTTGACATTGTATTGCATTGTATTGTGTTGTATTGTACTAAGAGACCCTCAGGTTCCAACCACTTACCAGCCAATGTGGCCTTGGCCTAAGCCCAAGATTGAGGAACACTTGGTGAGTGGGTATTTCTAGTATGGTAGCTTTCAAGTTGTGTATTCATCTTCTCCCAGCAAACCTTTAAGTTCCAGCCAGCAAGTGTGGCGCCCTGGCACAAGCTAAAGAATGAGAAACACTTGGTGGGTGGGTGCAAACTTCCGCCAGGAAATAACTCCCGCGTTGCGAAGTGAGCGGGGCATAGCTGCTAGTGAGCGTTAATATTTTATTGTATAGTAACCATCTTCTGCTAAGAAACCCTTAAAGACCCCCCACGTCACGTGTCACATTCCCTCTTATGCTAGGAAGATTTCTTAACATTTCTTACCAGCTGTAAGAGGGAAAACACATGAAACCGTGATTTTGACACGTGACGTGGTGGGTCTTTAAGTTCCAGTCTGCGGATGTGGCCATGTAACAAGCCAAAGAATGAGGAACACTTTTTTGATGGGTCGGTAGTTCTAAGAGTAAGAGCTTTGACATTGTAATTTTTTATTTATCAATGGATAGATTACATGAAGCTAAACACTGATGTGGTTTGATATCATCCCTAAATTCACACATTCAATAATATCAACAAGACATAATAGTAATGGCCATCTTCTCATGAGGAACAACAGCGTTGCAAAATCAGAAATGTTGACTGCAAGTGTGTCAGACAGAAAATGAATATGATGATAGACATGCAACACTAAAACCTTCTCCAGAATATACTAAGTCACCGCTTTAGGAATGGAGATACATTTATAGTGTTCAGGTATGGGAAGATTCAGAGAACATTTAAGTGTGTCATTTCAGGAATTAATGAATCGGCCAATGCACATGTTAGGCATTTGATAATGTTTCGCTTTCACCCATGCCAAGATGGAGTTCTGGCCTTCTCAAACCTTGGAGGTCTGGCCTTCTCAAACCTTGGAGGTCTGGCCTTCTCAAACCTTGGAAGTCTGGCCTTCTCAAACCTTGGAGTTCTGGCCTTCTCAAACCTTGGAGGTCTGGCCTTCTCAAACCTTGGAGTTCTGGCCTTCTCAAACCTTGGAGGTCTGGCCAGGGAATTAGCGAAAGTAAGAAAATGATAAGGAATCTGCATTTTGCAATGGTAAAATATCGACCTACACTAGCCATGTTTTATACTTGTTACGATAATAAAAATCACAGAGCTTGTGTTTTGTGTGTGTTTTCAGGTGGGCCAAGACTGCAGAGGAGGTACATCTGTGAAAGGGAGGAAACAGCGGATGAAGAAGAAGTGTGTTTTTGCTTCAGCATTTGGTGTGTATCGCGTAGAGGAGCTTGTGCATAAACTGCTAGCGGCAATGTGGATGACGGGGGTGGGGTGTACCTGTGACCTCCACGGGGGATCAGGAGTGTACAGACTGCATTCTCGTTGGACAGTAGACTTCACGGTGGTCAAGATGTGTATTTCTTGTTCTGTGTAAACCACCAGTTCTCATCATTTTTCTCTCTTAGCTGTACATATTTGTATGTTTGCTTCCAATGACTGTGTTCTCATGCTTCATCCTTTGACTCCCCCCCACCCCTCAACCCGTTCTTTCCCGTAAAATGCGGAGATTTGAAATCACTCTTGTTGTGAAGACACCTGAACAATTGGCATAAACTAGCATCACTCAATCCTTGTCCTTTGCAAGTGTTGGAAAGTGGTGTGTGAGTGTATGGTATGTGTTTAAAGATAATATGGAAATTGTCATTTTTGCGTGTGCATTTGTTTATGTTGCTTAAATTTAAAAAAAACCTAAACCTATTGATTTTCTTCCTCTGGATAGTGATGTGGCGGTTGGATGGTTTGTAGGTGACACTGATTGTGGCATCGTAGAGCGTTGTTTCTTTGTGATGCTTCCTTCATCTGTGGAGGAATCTGGTACCATTGGGCAGGGGTCAGTTCATGGAAGCGGAACCAGCGGTTCCTGATGCGCACCGCAGGTGTCTAGCTATGTCCCCTTTCTGGATTTCCCCCGTTTTTGATGGATACAAATCATGACTATGACACGGTCGTTGGACCTCTTGTCTCTGTGATCATCATCATGGATGTTTTGTTTGATCTTAATTGACAGTTAAGGCAGTTAACATTGGTGTAGCGAGATGCTGTAGTTGATGTTGTCGACATGTACGTGTATAATGTCGTAAGTGAAATACATTAACCCTTTCAGTGTTACGATAGTCTTTTTTTTTTCTTTGTGAATTCTGTATGGGTGGACAGGAAGAAAGATGATCTTACTTCCTGTTCATTATTTGTAATGAATCAGAACCTGTTTCTCATCAGATTGAAGTAACACCGTGCCATTTGAAGGCCAGCTGCAAATTGCAGGAATTGTGAGCTCCATGCAGCCCCAAGTATGTTGTGCAGCTTAACGAGTGTAATCATTGTAGAAGAAACACACCTCAATGCCCTAGTTAACCCTACCGTTCCCAACGCCAGTTGAATCGTGCCGTACACTTCCATGATCTCAGAGTCCAGATTAGAGTACATTTATCAATAGTATTGGGTTATATCATCAGTAGACTTCATGGGATTATGCTTAGTGACATCCATTGTATGATAGTTGCTACTATCATTGCTATCAGTCGGCGAAGCAAACATGTCTTCAACTGCACTCACACTAATTGTCAATGTAGTTGTCTAAATATCAAACAATTATTGTCTAAATATTAACATACAAGTGAAAATCGCTTAAGTCAAAATTGAAGGGACTGAAATTTTATTTTGAGATAGCCAATATTTTGAGTTAAAAAGACTTTTGGAAATAAGATTATTAAACTGGGGCCCAAAAATTATTGTGAGTTATCAGGTGATTTTGAGTTAGCAGGAATCCACTGTAATTGTCTAAATTTCATCATATTTATATAAATAAATATAAACTGTCAACATACTTTGCTGGTCGCTGATTCTGTATGAATTATTAACGCGTTTGCAACAGCTCTGAGCACTGGAGATCATGTTGATGACCATAAGTGGCCAGTCACCTGCTCATATCCTTTCATGGTCCGTGTGAAGGATTCAGCTATCTCACTGGACAAAGTTTATGGAATGTTTCCAACTTTTTTAAGTTCAAGGAATTTGTTTTAAGATGCTTTCATATGCGGGCACAAGGAAGTCTGACAGCTGAAATTAGACTTGTATGACACACGAGGGGTTAAAAAGAAAACAAGTGCTGCACATCTGGCTTGGTATTTTTATACTGCTTTTTATAAGTTTGTAAGTTTTGTATCATCCCCTTGAGATTCAGCTATGGTTTACTTTACCTGATCTGTTCTTACTCTGCCCTCATCCTGCTTGCGGATTCCTTCATAGACGTGCAGGGACACTATTGTGACTGATGCTGCCTCTGCCTATTCTCAGTGCAGGCCTGAGCCTGCCTTCAGGCAGCTCATAGAAATTGGGTGCTTGTAGACAAGCGTATCTAGCTAAGCTGAATGATGTCCTATTCATTCAGTATCTTCATTTTCATATTCATCCTCGCTACTGTCGTCGCTTTCTGAGTCAGAAAACGTATTTTCTCCATCTCTGTCATCAGGTTTTTCAAGATCGAGAAGATGGAGAATCTCCTCTCTTGTTACGATGCCGTCAAATTGCTGATCGACGACAAAGAAATGGTAGTAAACGAAAGTGATTTAACAAGGGAAACAACTCGCAGGATAAAAGCAATCTGTGGTCGAAAGTTATACACGAGTATTGTACCTTATGCCGTGATACGAGTGTAGTCGCAGCCCGGCTATTTACGATGCTTGGCTGCTACAAATATAGTTGCGGCCTGTCGCCAATGTGTTAAGTTAGACATTGTCAGCATTTTCACTTGATTCCGACTCTTCACATTCTGTCAGAATGGGTCTGAGACAGCAGAGGTGGAAGGTGCTGAGCAGCTTTTTATGTATCTGGCACACACTATCCAGGTCTGGCTGCCAGAAGGATGCCAAGTGCAGTCTTAAGACTTGCAGCTTGGTGTTCTTGGTCATGACAGATGCATGTTGCTGCATCCAGGGAGAAGGAGGTCAATAGGCAAAGACAGGGATAAGGAAGGGTTCTAATGAGGTTTTCTAGCAACTAACGGCTCCTGGCCATTTGGGGTGTGGGGTGGGATGTGAAGAGGGTTAGTGGTCTAGTTTTTCATTCAATCATGACACTTGATTCCATGTAAAATAGTGAAAATCATGCAGGTTTAAAATTGTCTACAGTGGACACAACACACAGATAAGCCTTTTACTCATGTACTTTTCTCATGGGAAAATAAAGAGGCCAAACAGAAATCTAAGATCTCTGTATGATCAAAGGAATAGGTGGAGGCTACTCCTGGGCATGACAGATAATGAGATGGATCATGATAAAGCAGTGCTGCATCTGCATTGGGATACGTTGGCAGTAACCAGTTCCAGCATTTTCACCGACAAGACTGCATGCTCCTCAGCAGCCAGCTTCTTTCTTCTTCTTCTACGATTGCTCAGACAGTTTCCTGTCATATGAGCGCAGATGCGTCATACTGCCATTATGCACCAAACTAAGAAAATAGTTAGGCTCAGCATGTCCGTTTTTGGTTGGAGAAAACATCTTGTTTCATTTCTAGAGTCTTTCATTGATGAAATAGTATTGTGATAGGTCCTTTCAAGCTTTATTCGTGATAGACAAAGGAGATAACTACATTACTTTTTGTTGTTGTTGGTTGTTTTTTTAAACCTGTTGCCTGCTTTGTGACCTTTTGTGCACAATGACAGTTTGTGCGACTTGCTTTGTGTATATAGTTAGTTTTTGACACTGCTTTGTGTTCTGTACAATCTTTAATGCGGACTGCTTCAGAAAATTTTGAAAAGTGATATGAATACAATTTTTTGAAAAAGATATTTGTTAATTAAAATAATTGCTATCACTTTTATACTAAAGTATTGATCAGATTTGAACTACAAGTTAAAGTCCGGTGGAGAAAGGTCCTTTGTTAGACATTAAATACACAGACATTTGAGACTGTAAGCCCGTTTTCAATGTGAGAGAGACAAACAAAGATTACAGCAAGCAAGTAGCCAGACAACAAAATAGGACCTACACTAGTTGGTCAAGTTGAATATTTCCTGAGATACTCGATTCAGATTTGTTTGTTACTTTGTTAGATCTCTGGTTGCTGATATTCATGATTAGCTGTTACTGAACTGAATGTTGATCGCAGTAAATGTTTATAGCTGTTATTTTAGCGGATAAAGACAGCCTGCCAAGTGTTGAAGAATCCAGAGAGACACGACATGCCAAAGCTTTTGGACAGCAAACACAAATGTACGCTTTATGCCAACAGCGCTTAGAACTATCTCTTTTCTAACAGGCAGCAGAGAGTTGGGCTGTACACAAGTGGTAAAGTATCCTGTGTAACTCCTTACTCTTGCAGATTGTTCTTTGGATAAGGTTGGGGGCGAAAAGAGAAGTCGGAAACCAAGGGGCTAAGCGTAGTGATAGTGGCTATGGTGACAACTTTTACAATGGGATGCATTTTTTTTTTTTGCGCTGGTTTTACCATATTTTTCGGACTGTAAGGCCCCCCCCCCCAATTTTACCCGAATTTCAGATTTTGTTATTTTTTTTGTTTTTTTACTATTTTATTAGTCATATTATAAGGCGCAGGGGTCTGAAACTGGGGGAAAAAAGTATCAGTTATGGTCTGTAAAATACGGTGAATAGCACCTTGGGAAAGTTTGACAATGACATGTGTTTTTTGGCTTCTTTCACTCTTTGTAGGTTGTCTCCTGTATATGTCAGATTCATATTTGCCGCAGTCAATACTAGGGTGGCACAGTCTTTTGTATAAGTTTTATCTTACGCAGTGTGATACGTTGATCTCTTCCTGTGGATTGCTGGTGCTCACACTGTCACATGCATATTCGCATGAATAATGAGATTAACTGTTTGTGAAAGGGTTCAGAAAGGCAGACAACTATCCTAAATATAAATTGTTAACATCGTGATTGATGTTTACAAAACAACAACACAATTCTGGTGGTCTGGCTTGTGACGATTATCACAGTGTTCCTTTGCTGATACTGAAGGGTAAACAAAACCATGCAATCGTTATCATTTAATTCTAAGCCTGAGTACCCAGCCAACTTGATTCACCAATTCATTCAACAATTGTACAGTTCAAAGGAAAGAAATGCAATTATTCAAATACTTGTAGCGGTGCCATAGCCGATTAGGTTTAGCCGAGGCGTGGTTACCGCTACACCTATCTGTATTAATTTAAAAAATCGGGACTTTACTGGTTTCGTACTGCCTCCGGGCATTGCCTCCAGTATTGTTCCCACCATATTAGTATTTACAAATGTCCCATATGTGTCTGATTCAGACCAAGAGGACGTAAAACACCATTTTTGTCGTCGGAAAGAAATGCAAAGAGTTTAATCATGAATAAATGTGGATCAGTCATGCACAGATACATGCTAAGTTTACATGACACGTAATGCACAGAGCTTTTTGTCCTAGTGTGTGTCGCTGTGTTGTGTTTTGTTCGCCTTTTACTTTGGTTTCCCCCTAAGGGATGGTCGGCAGTCAGTGTATGATAAACTAAAGCATAAAATACAGTTACGTAATTAAATCTCACAGTAAGATAAAACGCTTTGAAGATTGTTGTGTCTTGTTTGTGTGTGGAAAATTGTAGTCTCATAATTATACTAAAAGCTTTCATAGAAAATATAGTAGAGCGTTATTTACAATGACTCAAAGTAACTGTTTCCTATTTTATATGTTTTGTTTTTGGGTTTTTTAAATGTTGCTGAATCAAATCACATAACACTTTTTCAGACTATTTCATGAAAACATCCCCTGACTTACAGATAGGTTGTAACTTGTAAGCGTCCATCTGGCTAAAATTTACGTCTGCGCAGCCATAGAATAGCTTCATTATGTTCTGTTGTATGCGCTGTCATATTTAAAAAAATATATTGTGGTTCGTTTTCTGTGTGTGCACATTACGGGATGCACAAAATTTGTGGTGGACATGCATTCCAAAGATATCTAAGGCCTTGGGTGTGTGCTGTGTTGGTGAGGTCTGAATGTGACGTTTCCCTTGTGCATATGAACATGTGTAGAGGCACAACTCTTGCAAGGCGTCCTTCGTTCGATTCATGATCTGATGCCACTTTTATACAACAGCTGTAGTGTAATCATTGGTTCATGTCCTCGTGTCATTATTACTACTATGTCCTCATCGTCCGCCAGATCTTTCCATCGCTTCAGTGTAAATTGGATCTTTTCATAGTTGTCTAAAACAAATTTTTTATATTAATTATTGATTGTTTTGCTGTTTATACTTTAAAAGGAGAGGAAAAATATGTGGCTTTTATAATTATCAGACGTGTTGTCTGTTGCTGTGATGGCTTAGAATGCTTGGAGAGAGGTTTTTGGAATATCAGCTTTCATTTATAAATTGTTGGTTAATCGTTCATACTTGGCCAGGCGGAGTAGAAGACAGCAGTTAGCATAGCATAGTAGAGCAATTGTTAGGCGGTTTGTATTTTTTTGCTTTGTTTTTTTTTTACTCTTGGAAGTAATGTGGATTTTTGTCCATAGTGAAGAATGTCCTGTATAAGGTCCATCCTCGCTCTCAGTTCAGAAAACTTAACAGGGTCAATTTTTTAAAATATATTTCCCTTTGATTAGTGTTTAATTTTGCCGTTTTCTTAGTTTTTGAAAAAAAGAAGAAGTGATGAAATGCTATAATATCAGTGCTTTGTACGCATTATGATACAGGTCAATAATGCTTTGTTTTTATGAAGGTCTCGAAAAACTTAACATCTTTAACTGGTCCACAACCAGTTTGTAATCTGCAAGAAATTACAAAATGGTGTTGTTTTTTTAAGAACAAAAGAAAAACTGAATCTGTCAATCCCCTCCCCCTTTCTCCCCTATCCCTTTCTCCTCCCAAGAACAATCTCTTAGTGATATGTAGTTCATATTTTTGGGGGGTGCTTTTCATAACCCCTTATGATGGTGAAAATCTTTTACTGGATTCTATTGACACAATCCTTAACATGTGATTAGTGGATAGAATGTTGAGACCCATACTATTACTGTCATAGTATTTACTTTTAGGACAAGTAAGTTTTTGTTTTTTTAATTAATCAATAACGGACAATATTGAACTGCTTCATTCTGTTTATTAAACTGATTTTGAAAGACTCGGTAGTTGTTGACAGGTTATCTAACTGAATTAGTTGCCAAGTGTATTCTACGTTGAAAATTGTAGTCTGCATTGAATGCTTCTCTGGGCTTTGATTATGACTTAGGCCTGTTGCTGGCAAGTAATAATTGGTAAAGCTGCAATTCCAGCTGTTGTGAACAATGTGTGTTTTGTGTATCAATCATCATCATTAATGATTAAACGTTGATACTAATGATAGTGTAGCAAGTCATTAAAGCTCACACTACTAACCTCTGATTCTTTAGATTTAAAAAAAAAAATTCATGTCGCTATGGGCAAAATTAGGAAAACTTGTGAATATATTATTAAGAAATGTTAAGAGTGAAGAAAAAGAAAGATATTTAGATAAAGACTAAGTTATGTATAATTATAGTATAAAGGGTGTCTTTTTAGAGAAAGGATTTCTGGTACCTGTCAAAATCATATCAGTGTTTTTATCTGTCTGTAAAGTGGAGCAGCGGTTGGGTGTAAACTTTTGGCATGTACTGTGGGTGTCATTGTTGTCTTCAATCTGTGGCAAGCACTGATGTATAACACAGCGCCTCTTTCAATGCAAAGGCACATAGTAAGTAGTATGCAGCCATAATTGATAACATATAGTGTATATTATTAACAAACAAGGACAAAATCAGCAACTTTAATGTAAACCACAAGCGAACTAGAAAGTGAATCATGGACCATTAGTGTTCCAAACACCTGTCATACATGTGAACATTGTGGAAATAAAAGTTGCATTTATACCACTCAATGCTTTGGACTGGACAGTTTATTCAATGTGTGTGTGTGTGTGTGTGTTTACTTTAGTAGATATTTTGTTAAAGATTGTGTCACTTGACACTTTTTTTCCTTTTGCGCTCTCAGTACTATCAGAATGGGAGTATATTGACTCAGAACGAGGGCCAGTGTGTTTCAGTTGTGTTCATGTGGTTGACAAAAAGTGCCACCTCTTGGAGCCTAAGCTACTACTGTGTACTAATCTTAACAAAAATTGGCAACGAAAAAGTTGTCATTTGGTCAAAATTTACCCCCCTCCTCTTCCTCAGTCACACAAAAATCGCATGCAAATAAAAAAAGAAAGGGTGGTGCGCCTCTGGCTGCAACCCGCTCTCCAGGTGGGAGCAACCCGAATTTCACAGTGACGTCTCTGTGACTATAAAGTACCTAATACCAGTAGAGTTCTCCTAGACATTGCTACAGTGATGCCCATTGTGTCGTTTCAGACCATCCAAAGACCTTGTATTCAAAAAGAAAAGAAAAGAAAAACACCTGTTTAAAAAGTCTGGCTAACTCATTCGCATTGCAACGATTTTGAACTATTCATAAAACTCACGAATCACTCCAGCCATACACACAAACAAAACAGACATAAACAAAAGGAGAAATGAAAGAAGATTACGTGTTTTTACTTCAGGTTTAGACATAGGGAAGTGGTAGATCAGACAGACAGCGAGAGAGAGAGAGAGAGAGTGTTGATGCTTTATTGAACTGATTGTATTTTGTATTGTGTTCTTTGGTGGGGTGAGTGGTGGTGATGGTAACGGTGTGTGTGTGCGTGCGCGCGCGAGTGAGTGTGTGTGTGTGTATATGTATATGTGCGTGCCTGTGTGGGTGGTGTGTGTATGTGTATGCCTATTAGCATGTGTGTGCGCGATTATTTGTTTTGTTGAATTTCTTGCTTTTTAATTTTGTTGTTGTTAAGCACATAGAGCTCCACATTTGGTGGAGGAGTGCGCTATATAAATGATTCACTATTATTATTATTATTATTATTATTTTGTTTTATATATAGACTATATAGAAAAACTACATTAGTTGGTTACCCCACAACAAACCACTACAAAAGCAAAGAGGCAAAATTGTGGTCTAAGGGAGCGAAGCGAGTTTAGAAGTGACCAAGGTATGGTGTGCACAGATTTACTTCCCTTGAAGCAAATGCATCAAATTGACAGCTATCTATTAATTCCGCATATATATGGTTGGAACGACTTTAATGAGTTAAAGGGTAATAATTAAACTAGCAAGCATTCCCTTGATTTCTTTCAAATGTCTTGTGACGCAGTGATCTCATCAATGATACGCAAAGACCCATGTGACTCAAAGTCAGATTGCACGAGAGTCCTATTAGTTTAGTTTAGGCGAAAGGTGTTCAGGTTAAGTTGATCACTTTCTTTCGTTGGCTCTCTTTTTTTCTTTTCCTCCAACTTTTCTCTCTGCCCTAAAAAATAACCCACCTTATAACCCACCTGCCAGCTTGGGATTTGTTGGTGGTTTTGTTTGTTATAAATATTCTTTTATTTTGTGTTTGGTGTGTGTGTGTTATAAATGTATTCTCTCTCTCTCTCTCTCTGTTCTAAATGTGCACATTTCTAACTTGATGTAATGTTCTTTTTATCTTGTGTTTGGTGTGTGTGTGTGTTATAAATGTATTCTCTCTCTCTCTCTCTCTCTCTCTCTCTCTCTCTCTCTCTCTCTCTGTGTTCTAAATGTGCACATTTCTAAGTTGATGTAATGTTCTTTTTATCTTGTGTTTGGTGTGTATGTGTGTGTTATAAATGTATTCTCTCTCTCTCTCTCTCTCTCTCTCTCTCTCTCTCTCTCTCTCAAAAAACAAAGTTACGGACATCTTTAGAACAATGTGGGCTTTAGGAAATATGGATATGTCAATATTTTTTAAACTTCGATTGTCAGGTCAAGCCAATGTTATTGTATGCTGCTGAGCTTTGGGGGTTAACGAAATTTCAGTCTATTGAAGCAGTTCAGTTGTTTGCATGCAAACGTTTATTAGGTGTGAGTCCCAAAAGTCCCAACACAATGATTTATGGTGAAACCGGTCGATACACTTTGTGTATTGACAGTACCCTCAAGTCTATTAAATATTGGTTTAAACTTCAAAATATGTCTATTGAGAGATTCCAAAACAGGCTCACCTCATGATTTTGAACAAGATTCCCGAGTTCTCACGTGGTCATTTTAATTTTCATAACTGGTCATATTCCATTAAAAAATGTTTTGATATTTTTGGTTTTTCAGAGGTTCGACACTTTCTGTCTGTTGCAGCCACGAAAACTCTTATTTCTGCTTTTATTATTTCCCGCATTGACTATTGCAACTCTCTTCTCTGTGGCTGTCCTCAGTATCTCCTGCAACGTGTTCAAAAACTGCAAAACAGTGCAGCGCACCTCACTCTCAAGATTCCACGTTCTGATCATATAACACCTCATCTTCGTAACTTGCACTGGCTTCCAGTAGAGGCTAGAATCAAGTATAAAATAGCTTGCCTTTGTTTCGGTGCTGTTCACTCCTCTGGTCCCGTCTATCTCTCCGAACTAGTAACTGTCTACACACCTGCTCGCTCCCTACGTTCTTCCTCTGACTGCTGCACACTCAAGGTTCCTCGGATCCACACGAAATCGTTTGGTGAACGATCCTTCTACTATTTAGCACCTCACTTATGGAATTCCCTCCCACAACATGTCCGCTCATCTGACTCTATCTCCGCCTTTCGCTCTGCCCTTAAAACTCACTTGTTTCAGACATATGATTGATTAGTGTTTGTGTGTGTGTGTGTGTGTGTGTGTGAGGGGGGTCCGTTTTATCGCAGAAATCTTGTAATGATTAATTATTTGTTTACCTTTAATGTTCTTGTTATCAATGTAAAGCGCACTGAGCTCATGTGAGAAAGAGCGCTATATAAATTCGCATTATTATTATTATTAAAAAGGGGCGTTTCCCAACGGTAGGCGAAATGGGAAAAGGCGATTTGGTACCTCGTTGACATGCTCAAGTTGGGCACATTGTTCTTTCTTTGTTGTTATTTCCCCCCGAGGGGATTACGTTATTGTCTTTGTCTTATCGTTCTGGTTTTGGATTTTTCATATTTGATTCGTTGTTTCATGGCAGAGGTTTACGTTTTCAGTGATTTATAGCAAAGCTTCTCTATTTCTTTTTTTTTCTCTCCTCTGCTTGACTTCCGCAGCCATAGCCTCATTCTGAGCGCCAACGTTAGCCAATGAGCGTTTCCGTTCATTCACTCCTCGCTCACTTGTGTTGTCCGAGACTGTCGGCGTCGACTCATCCACACAGAATCATGTCGATATGTCGTTTGTGGAGGTAGCGGCTACAGTATTAGCTGTCAGCATCTTTTTAGGATCTCTGTTTGTTTGGTTCATCCACATTTTGGCGCTGTCCTTTGGGTAAGTTTTCTAGAATTTGTTAGAATAATGGGTGATGGCCGAGAGACTGACAAAATGAGTCATGGCCGCCGATGTAGGTCCATTAGGCCTACCTAGATCTACTTAGTGGGATAGGCGTAGCCTAGCTTCTGCGTTCCCCTTGCATTACCGAAATTTATGTTTGACTTGAATAATTGAATCACAAGACTGGAATTACCAACAACAAATTAAAAAAAAGATTCTTTTATTTCCTGCCTCCATCGGGAAGTTCAAGTTGGGAAAACGTATGTTCGTAACGTAAGCCTAGCTTAGCTATGCACGCGGTTTATCATCATCGTAGGCTAGGCCTGTCAAGGCCTACCACACACCCCTATTGTTATGAGAAAAGGCTTAAATACATTATTGTTTTATTTGTAAATACTATTTTGCTCAGAAGAGTATCACAACGGTGACTCAATGGTAGTACTTATTGATTAAATATGGACACTAAATACCAAATTGAGATGCTGAAACTAGTGAGATATATAATCACAAGGGTCATTGTCATGTAATTATGAATCATCACAGTCTAGTTTGTTTCTCTCTCTCTCTCTCTCTCTCTCTCTCTCTCTCTCTCTCTCTCTCTCTCTCTCTCTCTCTCTCTCTCTCTCTCTCTCTCTCTCTCTCTCTCTCCCCCCAGATTTTACTGTCTTATAGTAGAGAGTATCCAGAGAGTGTTCATTTTAAGAATCAGGTTTAGTGTCCACTGATTTTAAGCACAAAGAAAGTTGAGGCCATGTGTTAGAGCTACTCAGCTAGACGAGAAGCTAATTGCAGTCTGGACGCCAATTTTCATTGGACGATAGGCCTAGGCTAACTTCGTAACTTGTAACAAAGTTTGACTCCCACGCTCCAGCCCAAAATCAAAGTGTGACTAAACTGTCAGTAACTGAGTCTTGTCGAGAAAACCCTTCCCATAACACAACGATACAACAGAAAGGCCGATATTTAGCACAAAAACCAACCCATTGTTTTCCACTGGTCTAATTTGCAACATCGCTTTGCAGCAGACGATAGATGAAACGCTGAAACGCTGGGGAGATCTCTATATTTTTAGTTAATTTCTTTTCAGTTGCTTCATTCATTTTGTTTTATTTTTCTTTCTGCTGCTCCACAACCACACTGTATAATTATCCAGTTGGATAGTTCAGCGTTACGAGTCAGAATCAGACGATACTAATGAAAAAAATGGCCGCCACTTGCTGACATCGTCCAATGAAAATTGGCGTCCAGACTGCGGTTAGCTTCTCGTTTCAGCTAGTGTAACTGGGATATAATTGAATACATTCCAAGCATTCCAACAATGCAGAGAGCATATTCTCAGCAACACCTTGTTTGAACACTCCATTTACTGTAGTGTAAATAATTCTTTGCACAATCATACTAACTAGTAACTGAGTTACTATGAAAAGGATGATGGTGGTTGTCAGCTCAGCAAGAAGAAAAAGAGTGCCTCATCCTAAACCTTTTCAGCTGAGAGCAGATGCTGACCCAATCATGAGATCATATTATTGTCTCAACTTCTTGTGAAGTGAATCACTGATTTTTTTGGATCAGTCCTAATTTGTTCAAATCATTAACTGACGATATCTTTGCTTACTTAATTTATAAACTACATTGAAGTTAATGAGAAATTATAATTGAAGACAAAGCCATCAGCTTTAAAATTATTCTACTCAAGACTCAAGACTACTTTATTATCTCAAAAGTGAGAAATTGATTTGTGGCACGGCATAAACACATACAATAAGAACATAATAATGAAATACCCAACACATAAAACTTTATAGGACGTGTAAAAAGAAACCACAATTATTCAATATAACATTACAATAATAATAATGCACCTGCACATTTTATTTGTTTCTTTGAATGTTAATCATATGTATAATATGTGTTCGATGATGAAATGTATTTATGCACGTTCAATGATTATTAAAAAAAAAGTTAATTACCAAAATTAAAAAAAAAAAAAATGCACCTGCACATCAAAAAAAGGATTAGGATAAAGTAAGAAGAACACATGAAATAGCTCGATATAACCAAATAAGTTTTAAAACTGCAGAGAAGTGGATGCGTAAGCGCGCATACACGCACTCACAGAGTTAGAGAGAGAGAGAGAAGAAAGGAAAGAGAGAGATAGGAGGGGGGGGAGGGCGTCGAGAAAGAGAGAGACAAAGACAAGAAAAGCACATAAAACTTAATTAAGATGAACATGTTATGAATTATAATGCGTTATTCCGTTAATACATAAAAATATAAATACTTAAATAATCCATCACATTAGGAAGTACATAGTCATAGACAAGATAAGACAGTAAAATGTGTAGATTTATACAAAATACTAATAAAAAATACAAATAAATTAACAATGCATTAAAATTCATCCCATACACATGGGATAAAATGCATTTTTCAAATATTTTTATTAAAAAAATCAATATTAAAACTGCCAATAATGGAACATGCGCACAAACACCCATCCCTCCATCCAGCCCAGTATACACACATTCACTAGAGAGAGAGAGAGAGAGTATACATTTTCCTCAATCACCTCAATCGCTAGGCACACACATTTGACATTCGCTCAGAATCACATTTATTTGTTCAACAGGGAAATGGAGGCTGGGATAAAACTGTTTCTTGTTTGTAGAGTCTTGCATTTGGGCATGCGGTAGCGTCTTCCAGAGGGTAAAAGCTCGTAGAATTGACTAAGACCATGGCTGCTGTCGTCGTGCTTTCCCTTTCACACGTCGCTCATACAACACACTCATACTTTCTTGTCTCACACCCACAATCTTGCTACAGACATTCACCGTTTTGCTCAACACATTATTACTTTTCACGCTCAGGCTGCCAAACCAACAAATGAAGGAAAACGTTAAAACAGATTCAATAAAACACCTGTATAATCCTTGCAGAACAGTTTCATTCACCCCAAGATTTCTGAGTTTTTGCAAGCAGTAGACTCGAGATTGACATTTCTTGTGGATGGATAAGATTAGTATTTGCAGTAAAATTCAACTTATCAATCGTTGTTCCTAAATATTTATACTCATTCACACGCTCAACTTTCACACCACGAATAAAAAGGTCAGGCACAACAGGTGGATTCATTCTAAAATCAGTCAGCAATTCCTTTGTTTTCTGTACATTAAGGTCCAGGTGGTGCTGTTCACGCCATGCTGCAAAAGAAGAAACTTGATCAAAATATACAGAGTCAGAGTTTGCAAGGTCTTGGAGAGCAGAATCATCAGAGTATTTCACAAGTGGGGTGGAGTCAGTGCCAGTACAGTCATTAGTGTAGAAAGCGAAGAGAACAGGTGAGAGTACAGTGCCTTGAGGAGAGCCGATAGAAGTGTGCTTTAAGGACGAGATAGCTTTCTGAAAGCGGACAGACTGAGGTCTATTGACGAGAAAACTGATTATTCATTTAACAAAGCGAGGACAGACATCGTAGGAAATGAGTTTAGTGGCCAGTAGATGAGGTTGGATTGTGTTGAAGGCAGACGAGAAATCAATAAAAAGGATTCGTACATAAGAGCCAGGTTTTTCCAGGTGTGTGAATGTGTTGTGAAGGAGAGTGTGTTGCATCATCTGTCAGGGCTCCCAATCGTCCTGCAAAACAAGGAGTCCCAGGGACTCCTTCACTTACAGTATAGAGGGTCCTAGAGGCGGGATAGAGGGTCCCAGTGGCATTACGAAAGCTAAAAATATTTTTTCTAGTGCATCCATTCTTTTAGAATTTTAGTGCTTCATAGACCCCCAAATGGGGGTCCCTGGGAGCCCTGGTCTGTACTTCTGTTGGGTTTGTATGCAAACGGATTAGGATCAAGGAAAGGGGTACCGTAGTCTACAGGTGCTGTGATATATTTGAGAATGAGTTTCAAAGCATTTCATAACGATGGAGGTCAAAGCAACAGGATGATAGTCATGATTCATTCAAGGAAGAGGGCTTAGTTTTCTTTGGGTCAGGACAGATGATAGACTTTTTTCAGAGATCGGGAATAAATCAACTTTAACAAGCATTCCCTCCCTGTGGGGATCCCGGGGGGTCTTTTGTATAAATAGTTCCCCCACCACCTGGAAGTTCTGTGCTTGTAGTTGTAACTTCCTCTTATCTGTCACTCTCTTTGACTCTGCCTTTTCCCTTTGCTTACTGTCATCTACTATCTTTCTGCCTTACCGGTCCATTCTCCTGCCTTTTTTCACGAAACACTTTCGAAAACATTTCCTCCAGCCGAAGTCGGACTTGCTGGGCCTAACTACTTCTTAGTTAGGCGCATACCGGCAGCATGACGCATCTGCGCTCATAATTGACAGGAAACTGTCTGAGCGATCGAAGAAGAAGAAGAAGAACAAGCATTCACAGACCATGAAAACAACATACAGTGGAACCTCCCTTATAAGACCTTCAAAAAGCATCCAAAATGAGGTCTTATAAGAGAGGGGTCTTATAAGGGAGGGGTCTTATAAGGGAGGTACTTTTAATACTTACAAAGAAGGGCAGTGTCTCAGAGAAGTTGGTCTTATGTGGGAGGGAGTTTTATAATGGGAGGTCTTATAAGGGAGGTTCCACTGTACTAAAAACATGACATAATTGATGAGCACACGGTTTCAAAAGACGCCTGCTGATGTTGTCAGGGCCAACAGCTTTTCTAATCTCCACTTTGCTAAAGAAAACCTCCACTTCTGCAGCCTCGATCACACATTCACTCGTATTGTCCACATGCTCATCACACTTTCCATCCACTGATCCAGTCTGTTCACAACATGATCCAAATCCTCTTTCACATCATCACGCTCAAAACGGCAATAAAATTCATTCAGTTTTTCAGAAAATTCTTGTTCCTCCAGGGGCATGACCGATGTTTGGCTGGCTGGCTTATTCTGCCCAGTGAGGGTTTTCAATCCTTTCCACTAATTCCAGGCATCGGCCATGTTCCCCTGTTGGAACTGGGATTCAACTTTTTCTTTTTAAACCTTTTTCTGGTCACGTATCTCGTCTGACAGTGTTTTTTGGATGATCTTTCTCTCTGCTTTGTTTCCAGTCTGAAAAATAAACTTCTTTTGATTAATAATTGTAGTCTTAAGAGACTTGGTCACCCAGGGTTTATTGTTGGGGAAAATCTTCAGTTTTCTGGGGAATAACCATGTCTTCACAAAATGAAATGTAATCAGAAACAACACTCACACTCGCACGAATCAGTCAACACACTCCATTCCGTACATTCAAAGCATCCTCTCAGTTCCTCCACACTTTCAGGCGTCCACATTGCACACACTTTCTCACCACAGGGTCAGTCAGGATTTTGGGTCTGTACTTAGGTATGAGACAGACAGAGTTATGGTCAGAACCACCGATAGAAGGCAGGGCGACAGATTTAAAAGCATTTGGGATACATGTACTACCATAGCACAAGTCAAAGGTCTTTTCATTCCGGGTGTAACAAGTAACATACTGTTTAAAAGAAGGGAGATAGGTTAAAAGGTCACAGTGATTAAAATCGCCTAGCACAAAGCAAGGGGCGTCAGGGTTAATCAGTTGAAGGGAGCGCACGGTATCAGTGATCTCAGCAGCAACACGCGCAGCATAGGCAGAGGGGCATGTAACACACGGTGACGAACAGCTGACCGAACTCTCTTGGCAAGTATCTGGGTCGCAATAACACAGATAACAGTTCACAATCAGCTGAACATGATTGTCTTACCATCGCATGCACCTTGTCGCACCACCGTTCGTTGATGTACAGGCACACGCCTCTGCCTTGTTTTTTATTTGTTACCTGTGTGTCCCTGTCCGTTCTGTAAGGCTTACCAAACCCATTAATAAAAAGCATGTTATCTGAAATTTTGTCACGCATCCATGTCTCTGTAAACGACAACAAACAAGCGTCTCTGTACTCTCGCATGAATCGTGTGTTTGCCTGTATTTCGTCCAGTGTGGTGTTCTTAGCAGTGGGCCTCATAGATCATACGTTGGCCAGTATCATGGAAGGAAGGAGCGACCTGTTTTTGTCACGTCTCTGTCATCTCCTCACTCCTCCTCTGCATCCTCTTTGTCGTCGTCGTTTGTCAGTCGAGTTGTGGGCATTACTGTCTGATGTGTTACGATTTCAACCGGAAAGCCTTTAAAGTGTCGTGTAAAATGTCAGTGTCTCTGAACAGCATAAGAAACTCTCTAGAATAGATCAACTGTCAGGTACCTGTACCTCGCTCACCGCCATTTCCCGTAGGATCACAGTGAACAATGAAATATTGCACGCACAAACTAGCACTATCACAGCCATCAATCATCACACATCACAGTGAACAATGAAATATTGCACGCACAAACTAGCACTATCACAGCCATCAAATGTCACACATCACAGTGAACAACGAAATATTGCACACACAAACTAGCACTATCACAGTCATCAATCGTCACACGAACAACGAAATATTGCACACACAAACTAGCACTATCACAGCCATTAAATGTCACATCACAGTGAACAACGAAATATTGCACACACAAACTAGCACTATCACAGTCATCAAACGTCACACATTACAGTGAACAACGAAATATTGCACACACAAACTAGCACTATCACAGCCATCAATCGTCACACATCACAGTGAACAACGAAATATTGCACACACAAACTAGCACTATCACAGCCATCAATCGTCACACGAACAACGAAATATTGCACACACAAACTAGCACTATCACAGCCATCAATCGTCCAAACAAATCCATCTTGACAATCTTCAAACTATCACAAATCGCTATGCCGAAAATAATAAACCAACGTGAACCACTGACAGAGAAACCAAGCAAAACAAACGGACAGCGTGCCACAGCGGCCGCCCCTCGTGAAGCGCCACACACACACTCGTATTACATAGAGAGGACTAAGTTGAATTTATTGACTCATCATTTACCATGCAAATATATTGTTTGTTTCTGTCTCTCTGGGCACTTTTCTCATGAACCACTGCACAGAATCACTTCAAACTTTGTAGGGCTATTTTATTTTAAAACCCTAGACTGCCACATGTTTATTAATATTGCATACTCCACAGTGACACACACACACACACACACACACACACACACATATGCACACATGCCCCCCTCATACACATATACAATGACACATACACACACAGGTAGAGAGGAGGAATTACTGCATAAAAAGAATAAACCGCAGAGGTCCTGAGGCTTTTCTTGTTTATGAAAAATTAACCTTTTTTCTTCCACAGTGTTCGTCATCTGTACAAAAAAGTAGAGCCCCAGCCTGAGGAGGAGCTGCCTGGAGTGTCGATAATTAAACCATTGACAGGCGTCGACCCGCATTTAAAGAGCAATGTCGAGACCTTTTTCAAATTAAACTACCCTAAGGTTAGTCATTTTATTATATAAAAACTAAATGTTTTCATGTTCAATTACAGTTTTGTTCCATCTGGAAGGAACCTTTTTTGTTTGTTTGAAAACCCCTAAGATACACAAATATAATTATATATTATAGCTTTGAATTGATTTTCTAAATTAAAATTGTAAAAGTTGTTTTCTGGTTTCATTGTAACGGTAAACGGAAGCTTTTTTTATATGTAGAGAAGCATTGCATTTGTTACTGTAGTGTGAAGTTAACAAATTTCAATGGAAAGTTTGCATAGTTGCTTTTTGCTAAAGACATCGCAACATTTTTTACTTCTGTTAGAAAAATATATTATTTTATCAGAATATCTTGCTTTGATTTGGATCTAAAGCACTGAAGCACTTTTAAAAAGTGTTAACTTTTAAAGAATAATGCAAAAATAATTATGATTAAGAAAATGTGTGCTCGTTTTAGTACAGTTTGAAAACTCTGTGTGAGTCTGTCATCAGTATGAACTTCTGTGTTTCTATACGGTTGGGGAAAAAAAAGATACGGTTGAAATACTGTTTTAGAAGTGTTTAAAATATGTGGGTTAAAATGTTACCACAGCTTTATTAAACATTGAAAAATGTTGTGTACGTATCTGTCCTCAGTACGAACTACTATTTAGCGTGGAGAACGAGAATGACCCGGCCATCTTGGTTGTGAAAAGTTTGATTGAAAGCTACCCCAAGGTGGATGCCAAACTCTTCATTGGTGAGTCACAGCTGACTGCTACTGTCACTCAGTAGTCAGTATGATAGAGTTTGAACTGTTTAGTGTGTAATCACCTTTTCTGTGTTAATTAATGATGATATGTATTATGCTTGTCTGCTAGTGCTATGTAGATTGAGAGCATGTGTTGTCGGATGAGAGTTAAGGGGCCGCTACACTGCATTCGATTCACCGCGATCCGGTTGTGACATTTGTGAGGCACGATTCACGTGAAATTCCACTGTCTAAGTTAATCTGATGAAATCCTTCTACCGTGGAACCTCCCTTTTAACTTAAGACCTCGAAAAATCATCCAAAATAAGGTCTTAAGTGGGAGGGAGTTGTATAAGGGAGGTAATTTTGATACTTGCAAAGAAAGGCAATGTCTCCGAAAAGTAGGTCTTAATAATAATAATAATAATAATTTTATTTGCTGTAGCGTTAACAATCCACACTATAATAATAATAATAATATTAAGGGATACTTATATAGCGCGATACCCCACAATGGGCTCATCGCGCTTTACAACAATATAAATGCATTACAAATCTTTTTTTTTTTAAAGCTAAAAACAAAAACAAAACAAAAAACATATATTTAACAGCATCATATTAAAGTGTCATACATAAAATCACAAATTGACTAAAAACATTTATCAATTAAGACAATATAAAACAGCACATCACACGAAAACTGGGAAATATACAACTTTTAAAATATGACTGCACAGAAACAACAATACAATAATAACATACGGTACACTTACACGCCAACATCCACACCCACAGGCACACGCGCACGCACACACGCACCCACCCACACTCACACGCACACGCACACGCGTACACACACACACAGAGAACTGGACGCTGTTGACTGACCGCAAGACCAAAACACGGGCAAGTCAACGGCAGAAGGGGGGGGGGGGGGAGAAAAGGGGATGGAAAAAAAAGAAGAAAAAAAAAGTAAGAGACAGACAGAGAGAGAGAGGAGAGAGAGAGACAGAGGGAGACAAACACAGAGAGTGTGTGAATGTGACAGAAACACAGAGAGAGTGTGAGTGTGACGGAAACACACAGAGAGAGAGAGAGAGAGAGAGAGAGAGAGCCAGGGACCGAGAGAGACAAGTCAGAAGGGCGTGGCATAGACTATGAGCATGCTCTGTGCGCTTTACAAATTGAAATATTAATAGAACATCAGACATGAAGTAAAATCAGAAAATAACAAATAACGAATAAGAAAATACAAGATAACATGGTCCATATACCATAACCGACAACTCATTCATAAGATAACGGATTAAAGCTTACTTACTAAAACATAATAGGCATATAAATAACATACACTTCGTAAGAGCACACATGAAAACTTAAGATAACATGATTTGCAAACTTACAATAGACTACACATTCCGAGATAGTTTAATCTTGCGTGTTAAAACAATAACTATATAAAGCATTTTTAATAGGAAGCATAGGATCATACATAAACAGTATACATGTAACATGATTCACATACCCACAATAGACAAGACATTCCTAAGATAACAACAGATTAAGACGAGCCGACTAAAAGACAAGAATGCAAAAATACACGCCCACACCAACAGATGCGGGCATACACATATACTCCCAATACAAACACACATGCGCGCGTGCGCACACACGCACACGCACACGCACACACACACACACACACACACACACACACACACACACACACAAACACGTACGCATGCAAGCACACATGCATGCAGACACATACCCAAGCCATCATTTTCCTCACTCTGGTGGATCAGTCAAGGTATTTATGGAAGAGGTAGGTTTTCAGCTGAGATTTAAAAGTTTGGAGGGAGGTGTTATTTTCTGATGGAAAGAGGTAGAGAGTTCCAAGTTGTAGGTCCAGACACGGAGAAAGATTTTTTACCACAGGAATTCAAAGACTAGCGTATCTAGGGACAGTAAGCAGAGAAGAGTCTTGTGATCTCAGTGCTCTAGAAGGCATGTAAGGCTGAAGGAGGTCAGAAAGATATGAGGGCACACATTCAGAGTTGAGGCATTGAAAGCAGAGAGTGGCTAGTTTGTACTCAATTCTGGCCTTAACAGGCAGCCAGTGAAGGGCACGCAGAAGAGGGGTTGCATGATCATGTCTCGACTTTCGCAAGACAAGTCTTGCAGCATGATTTTGTATTTTTTGAAGTTTACAGTTTGTCATTAGAAAGACCTACGAGCAGAGAATTGCAGTAATCCAGACAAGAGAGGATGGAAGCAACAGCGAGTTTGTTAGCAGCGTCAACAGACAGGAAAGGGCGGATTTTACTTAATTAGCGAAGCTGAAAGTGGAGAGCCTTACATAACTGATTAACGGTCTTAAAGCCGAAACAGCCGATCCAAAGAATTGGGTCACGCTAGTCCGACACATGCTACGCGGCATGCAAGGATGAGCCCCCTCAAAGTTCTACTATGGGCAGCAGCGACACAAAATGAGGCCACTGGCTTTGCTTCCCTCCTTTTTATACTCCTGGTGTGGCTTTAAGTGGGAGGGAGTCTTATAGGGGGGGGGGGGGGGGGGGGGTTCTTATATAAGGAGGTTCCACTGCAGTTTTTTTCACTATACATGAATGTGATGAAATATCTGTTGTTGTCTTTATCAGACATTTGACTTGATTCATGTATGGGGTCTACATGAGTACAATGAACTAAAATAGAATTATTTTTCGACAGAAGTATTTCAGGTGAATCATGACTGGCAGACATGGTGACAATTGGATGGTGTTTGGGTTGAATCGTATGCAGTGTGGCAGCCCCTTTATTGGGAACATGTGCAGGTATTTCAGGTGAATCATGACTGGCAGACATGGTGACAATTGGATGGTGTTTGGGTTGAATCGTATGCAGTGTGGCAGCCCCTTTATTGGTAACATGTGCAGGTATTTCAGGTGAATCATGACTGGCAGACATGGTGACAATTGGATGGTGTTTGGGTTGAATCGTATGCAGTGTGGCAGCCCCTTTATTGGGAACATGTGCAGGTATTTCAGGTGAATCATGACTGGCAGACATGGTGACAATTGGATGGTGTTTGGGTTGAATCGTATGCAGTGTGGCAGCCCCTTTATTGGGAACATGTGCAGGTATTTCAGGTGAATCATGACTGGCAGACATGGTGACAATTGGATGGTGTTTGGGTTGAATCGTATGCAGTGTGGCAGCCCCTTTATTGGGAACATGTGCAGGTATTTCAGGTGAATCATGACTGGCAGACATGGTGACAATTGGATGGTGTTTGGGTTGAATCGTATGCAGTGTGGCAGCCCCTTTATTGGGAACATGTGCAGGTATTTCAGGTGAATCATGACTGGCAGACATGGTGACAATTGGATGGTGTTTGGGTTGAATCGTATGCAGTGTGGCAGCCCCTTTATTGGGAACATGTGCAGGTATTTCAGGTGAATCATGACTGGCAGACATGGTGACAATTGGATGGTGTTTGGGTTGAATCGTATGCAGTGTGGCAGTCCCTTTATTGGGAACATGTGCAGGTATTTCAGCGATGATTAGCTTGCAAAATGTTTTTCTTGAATCTACTTTTCGTTTTAATTTGACAATGTGTTGGCTTGTGTGAATTGCATTTCAATTGTACGCAGACCGCCAACCATTCTGTTTTAAGCGACAACAGTTACAATAAAAACAAATTTGGTCACTCAATTTGGTGTAATAATTTGTTTCCAGGTATGCGAATAGTGGGAGCCAATGGCAAAATCAACAACATGGTCAAGCCGTACGAGGCAGCAAAATACGATGCCATTGTTATATCCGACAGTGGAATCAAAAGTAAGTATATGTGACACTGACAGTGCATTGGAAAACCAGGCATAATGGAATTTTTGTATAAATTGAGATTTTGTTTTTGCAAGATGGAGCAATGATTCCCTGTCAATATACAGAAAACAGAATTGAGTTATATTGTCTAGTTTTGTTTTTATAGCCATTCAATGTTTGATATTTGAGATAATAGATCATTTGCAGAAATCGGACACAGAAGGCTGAATTTTTCCTCTTTGTTTCTATTGACTTGATTTATAAAGAAAAAACAATCAAATAAACAAAGAAAGGCTAGAAGTAGAACACCAAAATGTTGTTATGCTCTGCATAGTTATGCAGGGATTGTCTTTAGGTATGACAAGCTCCTAGCGTAGCATCATCAGTCTTCCAAATCCCCCGAAGAAGTACGGAGTGTGGCTGCCCACATGGCAGGGTAATCAAAAACGGTCGCACACGTAATGTTCTCATCCCTAGCAGATGCATTTGTACCATAGTGTTCAAGTGCTTCGGCTGTTGGGATGATCCCTGGATTCTTTTAGCCATGGTATGCCACCAACAGCAGCACTGTGTACTGTGTTGTTTCAGTGGAGGAGTGCACGCTGACCAACATGGTGGCAGAGCTGACCCCTGAGGTGGCCCTGGTCCTGCAGATGCCCTTCGTCTGCACCAGGAAGGGATTTGCCGCCACCTACGAACAGGTACCACTTTCTACGCCTTTGGTCTTCGCCACAATATAAAAAAAAGTGGGGAAAAAACGTTCTTCAGGAAGCTAGAAAACCTAGTACAGTCAAACCTCTATCTCAAGACTTCCAAAAAGTCGGCGAAAATCGGTCTTAAATTGGAGGGTCTTTTAGTCTTAATGGAGGTTGTTTATTTTATAGTAAGATACAATTCTTATGAAATGAAGATGTACACTGGATACCATTACCAGCTAACACAAAAATTGATACCACAAAAAATCGAATAATTCATATATATTAATATATATACTTTAACCCAATGTAATCCTCCTTATGGCAAAAACTCTATCTCAAAATATTGGCTGTCTCAATATAAAATTTCAGCCATTTTGATTTAGACTTACCAGATTTCTATTGAATATATGAATTGATGAATGAGTCTGGCAACCCACCTGTTTTATTTGTTTCTCTCAATTACAATATGACTGTTGATGGCCCTGTTTTTAGATGTACTTAAACACGGTGCAGGCCAGGAGCTGTGCTCCTTTCTATGAAACTGGAATGAATCCTGCAATCTACTTATCCATTTCTACTTATCCAAGGGTGTGATTGGTGATGGTGCTGTTGCAGGTATATGTTAAGCCTGTTAACTCTTCTAGCACCATGGGCGAACATACTCACCCAAGACATCACTCTACACTCCCACCAAATGCAAAGACACCCACTGCCAAGCACCCTGCCATGCGTTAGTCTGTTTGTAGAGCTTTTTAGTCATTGTTTCTGACGTTAAAACAATGCACATGCGCACTTGAAAAAATAGTCACTTCCCTCTTGTCGGTCGAGATGCCACGGACAAGCAAGAACGTCAAAAAATACATGGTGCTAGAAGAGTTAATCCACCTGCCCATTTCTTGCAATGATTGTGATTGGTGACGTCATTATTTCTGGTGTCCCCCCTTTTTTTTATCCTATAAGGCGCACCTTATTATAAGGCGCACCCTACAAATTTGACACAAATTCAGATTTTGTTCTTCTAGTTTCTTACTATATTATGTCGTATTATTAGGCGTAGTGGTCTTGGGCTGGGGAAAAAAGTATCACCTTAATAATAATAAAGAATATTTATATAGCGCGCATTCTAGGTGTACTACTCATGGCGCTTTACAAAAACTAAGAATCGCCCCACATACAAAATTACAGACATATCAAACATACTCAGATGCGCTCGCATACCCACCCTCACCCTCACGCTGTGACATATTCATAGACATAAAAACATGCATCTACGCATAACACACAAAGCTTATAGTCCGGAAAATTATGAAGAATATTATTGAAATGTAGAAGTGGAATAAATTGTAACTTGAGATGTGCATGTGTGTAAAAGGTGTGTGAAAGGAATAAAGAAGGAAACTGGAGAGTAAAAGTGAAAGAGGGGGGGGGGGGGGGGGGTCATTACTAAGGAAATTGATGAAACCATTGAAACATGGTGTGTCAATTTGTTAATTTTTATTTTATTTTTTTATATGGTTTCATCGTTTGTAAAGCGCTGAGAGCTTGCTTTTAGCATGATTTTTATCGCGCTATGTAAATGAAATTATTATTATCATTAAGGTATGGTACCTTTCCATGAATGTATGAATGAATACGTTAATCCACCTGTCGGTTTCTGTCGCAGTGGATTCATGGGGTTGGTGATGATGCTGTCTGTTTCAGGTGTACTTTGGCACGATGCAGGCACAGAACAGCCTGATTTTTCTTGCAGTGAGTCAAATGTGATTGTTGATGGTGCTGTTTCAGGTGTACTTTGGCACGATGCAGGCCAGGAACAGCCTGATGTTTCTTGTAGTGAGTCAAATGTGATTGTTGATGGTGCTGTTTCAGGTGTACTTTGGCACGATGCAGGCCCGGAACTGCCTAAGCGCCAACGCGGTGGGCATGAACTGCACCACGGGCATGTCCTGCCTGCTGCGGAGGGACGTGCTGGACAGGGAGGGCGGCCTGGCGGCCTTCGGCAAATACCTGGCCGAGGACTACTTCATCGCCAACGCCATCCTCAAACAGTAAGAGCGTTTACTTCATCGCCAACACCATCCTCAAACAGTAAGAGCGTTTACTTCATCGCCAACGCCATCCTCAAACAGTAAGAACGTTTACTTCATCGCCAACACCATCCTCAAACAGTAAGAACGTTTACTTCATCGCCAACGCCATCCTCAAACAGTAAGAACGTTTACTTCATCGCCAACACCATCCTCTAACAGTAAGAATGTTTACTTCATCGCCAACACCATCCTCAAACAGTAAGAACGTTTACTTCATCGCCAACGCCATCCTCTAACAGTAAGAACGTTTACTTCATCGCCAACACCATCCTCTAACAGTAAGAACGTTTACTTCATCGCCAACACCATCCTCTAACAGTAAGAACGTTTACTTCATCGCCAACACCATCCTCTAACAGTAAGAACGTTTACTTCATCGCCAACGCCATCCTCTAACAGTAAGAACGTTTACTTCATCGCCAACGCCATCCTCTAACAGTAAGAGCGTTTACTTCATCGCCAACGCCATCCTCTAACAGTAAGAACGTTTACTTCATCGCCAACACCATCCTCTAACAGTAAGAACGTTTACTTCATCGCCAACACCATCCTCAAACAGTAAGAGCGTTTACTTCATCGCCAACACCATCCTCTAACAGTAAGAACGTTTACTTCATCGCCAACGCCATCCTCTAACAGTAAGAGCGTTTACTTCATCGCCAACGCCATCCTCTAACAGTAAGACCTATTAGAGCACCGCTCCCATTCCCAACGCCATCCTCTAACAGTAAGAGCGTTTACTTCATCGCCAACGCCATCCTCTAACAGTAAGAGTGTTTACTTCATCGCCAACACCATCCTCTAACAGTAAGAGCGTTTACTTCATCGCCAACGCCATCCTCAACAGTAAGACCTATTAGAGCACCGCTCCCATTCCCAACGCCATCCTCAAACAGTAAGAGCATTCAGAGCACCGCACCCATTCCCAAGGCCATCCTCAAACAGAGTGTTCAGAACACGGCACCCATTCCCAACGCCATCCTCAAACAGAGTGTTCAGAACACGGCACCCATTCCCAACGCCATCCTCAAACAGTAAGAGCATTCAGAGCACCGCACCCATTCCCAAGGCCATCCTCAAACAGAGTGTTCAGAACACGGCACCCATTCCCAACGCCATCCTCAAACAGAGTGTTCAGAACACGGCACCCATTCCCAACGCCATCCTCAAACAGTAAGAGCATTCAGAGCACCGCACCCTTTCCCAACCCTTTTTAGTTAGCCACATTTCCCTATTACAGTCGAACCTCGGTATTCTGACCATTCAACTGACGGGCAAAAACTATCCGTAATTGCGAGGTGGAGACTGTTTGCTACAGATAAGTTGAGAAGAGACTGAATAAAACTGTCCTGACTACTAGAGTGCCCTCGATACTGGGATGCCGTCTGGTGGGGTTCAACTGGGTGCCAGTTATAGCCATTGCATGCCTTCCTTTCTTCAGCCGCCTTTCTTTTCCTCACTTGCAAGGCAGTTAGCCTTTCGTTGACCCCTGCCAATAAACTAGGTCAAGTACTTTGCAGTGATGTACCAAGGATCGAAAAGTGACAGGACAAACTGTCCTGAGATGAGATAAATGAATAGAACAATGTCGGCTCTTGCAGAAATCAATAAAACAAAGCGTGCCAGTTGAAATTTTAATCAGACAGATTCTTGACAGGGAAGAACACAGACATTTTTAATTTTGATAGGTCAATGGCCTATGACCGGGGCCTCGGGACATCAGTGTTCAATGTTTGGCCTAGCTCAATAGCTTTACCCACTTACCCCAGCCTCCTCCTCCTCATTCTCTCTCTCTTAGTTAGCAAACTGGAATTCATGAAATAAAAAAAGTAGTGTAAGTAAACAAAGACAAGTTCGAGCTCTCTCTTTTTTTGAACAAGCTATAAATGTGATCAGCAGTTGAATGATGATTCTTTTTCAGTCTTTTCTAACAAGTTTTTAAAGACACGTTTTTGTTGATTTTATTCCAACAAGTACAGAGGAATCCATCAAAAACAGGTACTACAGAAAAAATGGATAACTTGCTCTATTTTGTCTCAATGTAATCCTTATGCTAAAAAGTTTTTGTGTGTTGTTTTTTCCTTTTAACCCCTTCACTGCCTGCTCCACTGCCTGCCCCCTGTTTACTACGAGATGTGTGATGTCATTGATGATGTCATAACTTTTTATGTCATAGTCATGCTTGGTTT
Organism: Phymorhynchus buccinoides; assembly: GCA_017654935.2. Taxonomy (NCBI): domain Eukaryota; kingdom Metazoa; phylum Mollusca; class Gastropoda; order Neogastropoda; family Raphitomidae; genus Phymorhynchus; species Phymorhynchus buccinoides. Next base: position 35,909,029 of record CM065702.1, read on the forward strand.
TTGGTTTAGACAAGTCAGAAAGATACACTCGAGACCATTTTCTCAGATTGAGTCTAACAGGTCTCTTTTAAATTTTATAATAAGAAAATAGATAATTTATCAAAATGGCAGTGAAGGGGTTAAATCTCAAAATATCAACTGTCTCAAAATGAATTATCAGTCCTTTGAGTTTTAATTTGCTAGATTCTCACTGTATTGAAGGATGAATCTTCAGTCTTTGCAAGCGATCCCTTCTTCTTCATCGATCGCTCAGACAGTTTCCTGTCAATTATGAGTGCAGAACTAACTGATAAATAGTTAGGTCCAGCATGTCCATATTCGGCTGGAGAAAATCTTTGTAAGAATTTCTTGAAAAAAGGCAGGAGAACGGAGCGGTTAGGCAGAAAGACAGTAGATGACAGGAACTGAGGAAGCAAAGGGGAAAAAGGCAGAGTCAAAGAGAGTGACAGATTAGAGGAAGTTACAAGCACAGAACTTCCAGAAGGTGGGGGAACTATTTGTATGAAAGACCCCTGGTATCCATCCACAAGGGGGGAAGCGATACGTGAAGCTGAATCCCCCAATGGGCCTTGTATCAAGTAAACCCGAGTTCGAACCTGGGTACAGGGGATTTTTCCTCTCACTTTGCTCTAGGCCTTACGGTCTGAACATGGAGTCTTTCGGATGAGACGATAAACCAAGGCCTCGTGTGCCCATGCACTTAGCACACCCAGTGGCAACGAAAAAGTTGTCATTTGGTCAAAATTTACTCCCCCACCCCCCCTTTTCTTCCTCATCAGTCACAAAAACATTGCATGCATAAAATAAAAATTGGGTGGCGCGCCTCTGGTTGCGACGCGCTCACCAGGTGGAAGCAACCCGAATTTAACAGAGACGCCTCTGTGACTATAAAATGCCTAATAACGCGCCTTGGCTTGTTTCAGAGGGTTCAAGATAAGGTTGTGTACCACCCCGGCCATGCAGAACTGTGGACAGTACTCTATAGGACAGTTTCACGACCGACTGATCAGGTGAGATTAGTTCTGTTGTCACATGTGTTCATGTATGAATTCATCAGTGCTAAAAATAAAATGCTGATGATTTTCTCCCCTTTACTCTGCAGATTAATGTTTTAGTCTGTATCCACAATTCAATTCTGTATTAAATACCATATTTTTCGGACTGTAAGGCGAAAAATTACAAGGTGCACCCCCCAAAATTTTTACACAAAATTCATATTTTGTTATATTTTCTTGCTATATAATTATTAGTATTATTATAAGGTGCCGGGATCTCACTCTGGGGAAAATGTATCGCCTAATAATCCAAAAAATATGGTACACAAATTATTTCCCTTTTCAAGTCCTGTTTGTATTTTTTTTTATATAGTAATTTTAATTTTGAAAAAAATATAGGAAGCTGGGTAGAGAGAAAGGAAAGAGGGAGGGAGAGAGAGGGGGGAGGGGGATGAGATAGAGTGAGAGACAAAGTTATAAGCGTGACATTGACAATATAACGTGTTACTGCCGTGTGTGATTGACCAGTTGGACCTGGCAGCTTTGTTCGTCCATGCTGCCTGCTGTGGTCAGTCTGGACAATTATGGTATAAGCAGGACGATAAGTGTACTACTGTGGTAGGCACTTATGGTGTAAAGCAAGACAATGCAGGGGCTGTTACTGTGGTGTGTGTTGTGGTGTGGTGTGTGCCTGACCAGGTGGGCTCGGCTCAGCTGCGGTTGCCGATGCTGCCCACCCTCATTATTTTGGAGCCGAGGTCAGAATGTGTTTTGATGTGGGTGTCCGTCCGACCCCCTGAAAATCGATATTTGGAGTAGGTGTTTCGGTGTTTGGAACCTACCTGACTGACCAACTGTGTTGCGTGATGTCATGCCCACCTTGATCGTCCTGGAGCTAATGTAGGAGTGTGTGGTGATTCTTCTTCTTCTTTGATCGTTCACACAGTTTCCTGTCAATTATGAGCACAGATGCGTCGTGCTGCCGTTATGCGCCTAACTAAGAAATAGATAGGCCCAGCAAGTCTGACTTTGGCTAGAGGAAATCTTTTTTAAAGCGTTTCTTGAAAAAAAGCAGCAGGAGAATGGACCGGTAAAGCAGAAAGATGACAGTAAGCAAAGGGAAAAGGCAGAGTCAAAGAGAGTGACAGATTAGAGGAAGTTACAAGAACAGAACTTCCAGAAGGTGGAACTATTTATGCAAAAGGCCCTCTGATATCCCCATGGCGGGTTGTGTGTGGTGATGGGAGTGGCCACTTTTCAGGTTTTCCAGGATTTTATGGAAGCTCCCATGTATATTATAAATCACCCATGAAGATAAAGTGTTCTAACTTTGGTGTGTGATTGAGCAGGTGGGCCCAACTGCGGTCGTCCATGCTGCCCACCCTGATCGTGCTGGAGCCGATGTCGGAGTGTGTGGTGATGGGGGTGGCCGCGTCCTGGGCCGTGCAGTACCTCTTTGACTTCTCCGCCATGGGTTACTTCCTGCTGCACGTGCTCGTCTGGTTCCTCCTCGACTACCTTATGTTTCGCCTGGTCATGGTAAGGTTTTGCCTTGGATTGCACATTTTAGCGGGTATTAGCTCTTTGAGTGTAGACCCATTATAATGACTTGCTGTTAACACCAAAAGTCATGTTATAACTCATTTTTTATTTCGTAATAATTGAGGACGGGCAGCAAGTCAATGTCATTTTGGAGACGTTAAGGCAGCGGTATAAGATAAACCATAGGGGTCTGTTTCGAGGATAGAAGTTGCAGCCGATAGTCCGTGGATTACTGTAATGTTTTATCTGGATGGGTGAACTTTTCCAGAGATTCTGTGGCATGGATCATGGTTTTAATCATGAACATGTGTGTGTGTGTTCCCCAGGGAGGGCCTCTTCCCTTCTCCAAGTTTGAATTCCTGGTGGCTTGGCTGCTGCGAGAGTTGCTCTCCCCTTACGTACTGCTGGTCTGTCACCGCAGCGGTACGGTGGCCTGGCGCAACAAGAAGTACCGCCTCAAGTGGGGAGGGGTAGTGGACGAGCCGGTACCGCCGCCCAGCAGTAAAACGGCGCCTGTGCAGAGTGTCACTGTTGTATGAAGTCCTTCCTCTTCCCCTCCTCCCAGTTTGTTTTCAATTTTGTTGAGGGGAGGGGGAAGTGGTGTTGGTGTGTGTGTGTGTGAAGACGTGCGTGTTGTGTTGCTGTCAGGATTTTGTTTTAATGTTTTGTAGGTGTAATGAAGTTTTGCAAGTGTATGATTCGTGAAAAATACGAGGCTGGTGTAGCCTTGATTGTGACGGAATCTAGAGACTGGGCTGCACAAATGCCTCACGCGCGCACACATATACATACGCACACACACACACACATGTATTGCACACACTCACGCATGGATTTATACAAATATTTGAACACATTGACGGACGCATGCTGTTTTGAAGTGGATCTGCATGACTTGACTTCGTTTCTACTGTTGAAGTTTAACATCATGACTTGTCTTTCATTTTCTACGCAGTGCTGCTAGTCTTTGTTTTCTTTCTTTTTTTAAAAGTATCCCATTAAACTGCCATTGACTGGCACTAATTCAAAATGTGCAGCCTGCTTCTTCTACTCAAGTACTGACCACAAAAAGTATTATGAAATGTAACAAAATGCATTTGTGTTCAACCGGTTAGTTCTGTGTAATTTTTTTTGTAATAGTTACTTCAAGAGATTAAAGCTGATACAGGTATTATTGGTTCCATTGAAAATGGTTGTTTTGGGGTTATGGAGTTTGATGTAACTCTTTTTTTAATTTTTTTAAAGTTTCTAGTCACTTGAGTCGTATTAGAGCGGATAAATGAACGCAACAAAATCAAATGTTCAGTCTGGTCAAGAATGTTTTGTTTTCATTGAAATATGATTACTCTATGTATGTACTTCCTACCGTGGACGAATAAATCTATACTGTATATTAGCAGATACTCAAAAAGGTTTTTGTTTTTTTAAATTTCCGAACATGATTTTGACTGATTTATATACATCTGTATACAGCTGCTCTTTCTGATTCATGTTTTGCATTTCTCTGCTACAACTTGATTAGGAAAGTTTGTTTCAATGAATGCATAAATGTATTACATTTTGGATACAATGAATGTTAAAAGATTCATTTATCTTAGAATGGTCACTGAGAACTAATTGTTTTTGATTTAAGCTGTATTTGCTATCAATGTTCAAAAGCCACAACAATTGGTTTGTTTTGCTGCAGTAACTAAAGAAAGGAGGACATTTTGTATTATTTTGTTTCAAGCTGCCCCCAAAATTTCTAACTAAGAAATATGGCTTCCGGTCCACTTGTTCCTTGAATTATCACCAAGTCTTTTTTTATTCACGCACTTCTCTATCTTTCATCGTTAAAGCTCAGAGGAATAATTTGTGAGATACGTGCTGATTTGAGTTTTGATGTATCTCCTCTCCCTTCTTATCCAGTACGGAATAGCAAATGGATGAAAAAATTAGACGGTAGGATGAAAAATATAAGAAACGTGCTTTATTTTTAAGGATTGTTTTTAACAGCTCATATACTACAAGCTCCCCAATTCAACAACATTCATTGCAGTGTTGTTCTAAGATGAGTGGGGTACTAGAAAAGGGCCTTCATTTTGCAGTCTGTAAGGTTTTGAGTCACACTCTTCGGTGAATTAGCTTCTCTTTGGATGAAACTTACAATCTCTTGATTCTCCCTCTTTTGTATCATGATTATGATAATGATGAATGTGACAGTTGTGATGGTCAATCGGTTATTTTGATATTGTCCTTATGCCGATATGCCTAAGAAAATGTGTTAACTAGTCAACGCTTCATTCAGGTTTAGTTACGTATAAAATTAACAGGAGATCGGACGCAGGAAAGCAAAGGGCTATGAATGCCACTTGGGCTTTTTTGAAGTGTAAAGCAATTATGTAAAATTCATATTAACTACTGATGTAATTAGTCATCTTTCACGTGATGCTATACAGTACTTTTTTGTCCTGCACAATCTGATTAGGAAGAAAATTATAGTTGCAGTTATTGTTACGTATTGTTTTGTAATATGTAACATTTGATAAGTTAATAAGTTGAAAACAACGAGCTAACAGGAAAAACTATATAACTGTACCAATTTTGTCCTTATGTTAATTAGTTTTGGTAAAGTGCACGTTTGTTAGGGTTTTGAGTGACATATTCATCTAACTAATCAAACCTTTGATGGAACTCATCTACCACTACGTATGCCAAATTAGTAGTAATCAACGATTAGTGTTATGGTCTCCATTATTGTTATTATATTGGAATGAAGTTGAAAACTTGCATCCTGTGCTTCCTCAGAAAGTCAATGTGGGTTTTCATTTTTTTTATATTGTGACCTCATGCAGGTTTTTCGGTAAAGGTCAAGATGTGCCACCCCCCCCTACCTATCTCGGTGAATTCTATTTTTCCGTTATTGCCTTTCTTACCATACATAAAGCTGTATTTTAGGAACATTTTGAACTAATAACCTTTTTGGAATACTAACCCTAACCCTAACCCTAGCCCTACCCCCCACCCTATAAGACGGAAAAACGCAACGAACCACAATTGTGACAAATCGCGGTGTACTGCAGTACATAGTGGGGGGTAGGGTTAGGTTTAGCGCTAGGGTTAGGGTTAGTATTCCAAAAAGGTGATTAGCTGAATATGTTCCTAAAATACAGCTTTATGTATGGTAAGAAAGGCAAAAACGGAAAAATAGAATTAACCGAGAAATGCAGGGGGGTGGCACATCTTTACCTTTACCGGTTTTTCCTTCCCCCTCTTCATACTGTTGTGCTCTTCTTTCTCTTTTGTGTCCATCTTGCCAGAAATATTTAAAAAAAAGTTTGGTGCTAAATCTTGACTACAGAAAAAAAAATACATTGTGTTCAAACTCCTTTTTAACAACAAATAATGCTGCTTAATTCGGTCTTAGTAAGTGGTGTGTAAAGTTTGTGCCAAGATTGATCAGTGCTTGTTGAACTGTTCTGTGTGTAACATGTACATTTCATGTTGTCATTGGTAAGTGTACCCAGTATATTATACAATTAACATCATGTTTGAGTGGGTTGGCTTGTTGTTCTTCCGAGGTCTGTAACTGTCAACTTTTTGTAGCTTAACAAATGAACCCGTTTGAGCGAATGCTGGTTTTTCTGCTGTTGAAAACCAGTAATTTGTTAGTTAACATCAAGCCAAAAATTAATCAAAAATGAGGTGAACTGCCAAAAGAATTTTTAGCCGATTATCATTCCATCAGCATTTGATTAGTATTGTTTGTAATGAAAGTAAAAATGATAAAGTGTATAAACTGAGCACACAACCACCTCACATGGTTTTGAACTTTGTTAGAATCTGAGCTGATTAAAATATCAAAATCGTGTGGGAAATCTTTCCACCGGTCACAACACCGACTGATGCCAAAAATAACTGCCGGTTGGCTGAAGCATTAACTGATGTGTTGAGCTGCTGGCTAAGGTGTTGTTTAGACACCCCCCTCATGCTTACCGCTCTCAATCTCAAAGCTTGCTTCTTTCAGTTTCATGACAATCCCCCGAGGCTGATCCTAACCCCCTGTCCCTTTCCCCAGAACAGGCAGAATGTTGCTTCTCTGTCAAAATGTCATGGGGGTGTCTAAACTACGACTTTGCGGAACTGTTGTGTTCATTACCCTGGGTCTACTGTGCGTGCTTCCAGCAATCTTTTACATGTTGTCGTCGTTTGCATTGACAGCAGTTGCCTGAGTGAAAGCTTGCTCTAAAGAGGAGGAGGGAACAAACAGCATGGATATTCCTGCTGTTTATCAATTGTTCCCTGTTTGCTCTCTCTCTGTCACCCCCACCCCCCTTCTCTCTCTCCTCTCTCTCTCCTCTCTCTCTCTCTCCTCTTGTCTTTCTCTCTCTCATCATTTCGAGGGAATAATTGACTTGGGCTTGATGCGTGTGTACATACATAGACATGTTCGGTTGTTGGTTTTCTTTTCTTTTTTGTGCGTGTGTGCATACAGCATATACAATAAATACATACATATGTAATAGTAGAAGTCATGTAACCACATAGATTCATTATCCAATCCGATGGTGCATTTGATGATCTAGTCCAGATGAATGTGATGCCATGGCACAATCTGTCAGACATGATTTCTGTTTGAATATGACGTTGGCCCCTTGACTGCACCTCCCATGGGCAATCTAATGCTGATATTCCTTCCTGCGGTAAATCATGAGTGCGTCTTAGACAGTTAACACGGGTAGTAACGTGTAAATTAGCATGAACAATGAACAGCCCATTCATATTTAGCTGTTAATTGATGTTAGCTGTTTATGGTGCACTCGTGATTATTGTACCTGATGTTCAAGGAAACTTCTGTAAGCTTAGCTAAAGTTTAGTTGCTGTTTGGTCCCTCTGGTGGGAACAGCTCACGTTAGAAGGTGCATGTGGGTGTGCCTGAAGCCTGAATCCAGGCAATTTGATGCAGGGTCAGGCAGTGGTCTGCCTGCAGAGAAGGCTCTTCTGTGGACTTGTGCTGTTGAGGTAGCAGCTGTATCGAGGGTTGTGATGAAAAGTCAGGCCAAAGCTTGGTTCACTGCATGCACCCATGGAAGTGGTACCCTAAGCACGTTACGTCATCAGAACTGAGGCTGAAACCATGTGAATTCCGCTATTTTTACCTTCCAGTATTCTATTAAGCAAAGGCAAAAGCTTCCCCCAATGTTTCAAAACGGTTGAAGTCTCACGGCACACCAAAATGAACTAAATGCCCAGTGATTATTACAGCAGGTACTGCCAATCAGCTAGACTTTGGACAACCAATGATTGTCAACATTTTATTACAAATGATTTCAATGAGTGGGTTAGTAGAGAATGTGATCAGCAACATCCATTCGCGTCAAGCCTGTAACTTGATCAAAACTTGACAGGCATCAAATTGATCTTCACAACAAAAAAACAAAACAATGGCTAGATTAACAATGGAAATGTTCTTCTATAATCCTTTTTATACGGGCCCTGACTGGCTGGGTCACATAGCTTAGTGGAATTGTTTTTCCTAAGGAGCTTCTTCCTCAGACCCCCCTGTTTTTAGTGACGGAATAGTGAAAGGAAGGAAGGAAGGAAGGATCCTCTGTCAGTTCTCTGGTTCTCCAACTTGTCTAGATGGTGCAGGTCAGTCAAGGGGCTACACTGATGGTAAACCAATGTCTGTGCGGTTGAGGAACCGACAATGACCCTGTAAATGAAAGGAGAATTAGAAACTGGTCAGCGGTGATTGGTGCAATTGGTTCCAACATTCTAAGCCCAACTATAGGGACTTAGTGCTCTTGAGAACGTCAATGTATTTGAATTTGAATAGTTGTAATCGCTTTTTTATTTATTTATTCATTCTTCAAAGTAAAAAATGTTTAAGGGATGCTTCGCTGATGTTCTTAGTTGTACTGTACAACAATAAAACATTGTTCTAGTCTGTAGACGTGATATTTGGTGTAACATGCTGATTGACATTTTCAAATTGCCATGTTTTCTAGTCGTCTGCTATGAGATTGCCTTTCATGTTTAAATACTCACACAAGTAGTAAAAGTGATGTGTTTTTTGGTGTTTAGGTACTGACTTCAAAGGAATCTTCCAAAGAGAATAATGCCATCATAAGTGTTCAACTCGACTTAAAAGTCACAACAGCTGTTCCGAAACGGTCTGCTTTCAAACTTCTTTACACAATGCATATGAATATGACTGGATTAAGAATTTTACGAAATCAAATGTTTACAATACATTTATAGGCTCTTTTTTTTTTAATTAAGTTGCTATCTTGTTGATGGTTATTCAAAGTTCAAAATAATGTGCCCCTGTTCTTTTGTTCTTTTTGTTGACCCCCCCCCCCCCCCCCCCCCCCCTCCTCCCCTCTCGTGGAAAAGTGTTTCCCCCTTTTTCTTGGTAAATACTCGCTATGTGTGTATGACAGGACGGAAACTGGTGTGTGGTTTCTCCTTGTTGGCTAGTACAGTGTCTAGTCCTAATTGATTAATACTCTTAATTAACTATTTTCAGATTGAGATTTTATTTTATGAAACGTGGGTTGGACTCATTAACAGTTGTTCATGGAAGCCTTTCAGTTTGGGGTTCAGGTTGTATTTTTTTGTAAAATATATATTTTAATATTTTGGATGCCTAACCAGAACAACAGACTTTTAGACTGAAGCATGAACTTTAAGTTGTGTGCAGTTGAATTGACGAATCTCTGCAATAAGAGGTCAGCATTACCGATTTACCCATAGTAGTCTACTGCCCCATTGTATATAATTATGGAACTTAGTTTGTTCTACTTTTTGTTTTGTATACCTAGGCAATTTGTTTTTCCGTTCTTTTTTTGTTTGTTTGTTGTCATATTGATTCAATTTCCCATTTGTCACATGTTACAGTATAATATGATTGCAAGGTTTTGATGGATGTGTTTTTATTTTTTTTATTTTTTTTACTTGAAGAACTATTGTACAAGAACTTGCAAAAGTTTTGGTGGATTTGTTTTAGTTGGTTTTATTGTTGTCTTTATGTGTTTTGTTGAAGGGTTGTCATTGTATTTTCTGCCGTTAACTACTGTAGGTATTTCACTGTGTCTGAGTCCCGAACACCAGCCCCGTTTTCGGAGAAATGACGACCAGTGGTCCGTACCTTCTTACAATTGGCATTCCTGCTGTTTTCAAATACTCTCTCTCTCTCTCTCTCTCTCTCTCTCACTCTCACTCTCTCACTCTCTCTCTCCTCTTGTTCTCTCTCTCTCTCTCTCTCTCTCTCTCTCTCTCTCTCTCTCTCTTCTCTTTTGTTCTCTCTCTCTCTCTCTCTCTCTCTCTCTCTCTCTCTCTCTCCCTCTCTCTCTCTCTCTTCTCTTTTGTTCTCTCTCTGATTGTATATCTGTTTCTCCCTGTCTCTATCACTTCTTGTATTCCGCTCTCCCATTGGAACATTTTACCCAAAGCCCATCAGGCTTGACTGGTAACAAATTTGAACTTTCGCGCATAAGAGAAGATAATCTGTTGACGTAAAAAGCAACTCGTTTTACTCTTTTCCATCATCAAATGATCTCCCTTACGGGCGAAAATGTGGATATAGTCAACTTTGTTTGATTGGACTTGGGGATTATCAGACAGCTAGTGTTTTTGTATTTCTAGTCCTTCTAATGAATGTTCCTAAGATAATCATCTCGCATAAAAGCTTGTAAGATAATCATATTGGACTTTTTGGAATCAAAGAGAAAATTTTAATCGCACTTTTTACGCGTTGGTCTTATTGCATGTTTTCAGAGCAAGGGGTGAATTTTCAAATTTTCAATTTTTAAAAAAGGTCTGCTCTTGTGTTGGTAGGGTAGGTGAGGTTTGTGTGTTTCTGGGTTGCATTTCTTTCTTTCTCAGCTTTCCACAAAGGAGAGTGTTGGGGTGGGGGGAGGGGGGATTTTTAGTTGTTGGTGTTTTTTTTTATACCTCCTCCCCTGATTCCATCCCACTTTGCTCTCACGTCGAATCTAATGCAGCATTATATTCACCTAATAGCTTTGGGGATTAATACTGTGTGGCTTAATGAGTCGTTTAGACTATCCTCTGCCATGGCAGGATCAGTCAAACATTGAAGGGCTGCCCATTTGTGCACTTTGCATACTTTGCCATGGCAGGATCAGTCAAACATTGAAGGGCTGCCCATTTGTGCACTTTGCATACTCTGCCATGGCAGGATCAGTCATTGAAGGGCTGCCCATTTGTGCACTTTGCATACTTTGCCATGGCAGGATCAGTCAAACATTGAAGGGCTGCCCATTTGTGCTCTTTGCATACTCTGCCATGGCAGGATCAGTCAAACATTGAAGGGCTGCCCATTTGTGCACTTTGCATACTTTGCCATGGCAGGATCAGTCAAACATTGACTGACTGCCCATTTGTGCGTTTTGCATAGTCTGCCATGGCAGGATCAGTCAAACATTGACTGACTGCCCATTTGTGCGCTTTGCATACTTTGCCATGGCAGGATCAGTCAAGCATTGACTGACTGCCCATTTGTGCGTTTTGCATACTTGCCATGGCACAAACATTGACTGCCCCATTTGTGCATAGGCCATGGCAGTCAGTCAAACATTGACTGACTGCCCATTTGTGCATACTTTGCCATGGCAGGATCAGTCAAGCATTGACCCCATTTGTGCGTTTTGCATACTCTGCCATGGCAGGATCAGTCAAACATTGACTGACTGCCCATTTGTGCGTTTTGCATACTCTGCCATGGCAGGATCAGTCAAACATTGACTGTCCATTTGTGCACTTTGCATACTCTGCCATGGCAGGATCAGTCAGTCATTGTGCCCATTTGTGCGTTTGCATCAGTCTTTGTGCACTTTGCATACTCTGCCATGGCAGGATCAGTCAAACATTGACTGCCCATTTGTGCGTTTTGCATACTCTGCCATGGCACGATCAGTCAACTTGACTAACTGCCCATTTGTGCGTTTTGCATACTTTGCCATGGCAGGATCAGTCAAGCATTTACTGACTGCCCATTTGTGCGTTTTGCATACTTTGACATGGCAGGATCAGTCAAGCATTGACTGACTGCCCATTTGTGCGTTTAGCATACTCTGCCATGGCAGGATCAGTCAAGCATTGACTGACTGCCCATTTGTGCGTTTTGCATACTTTGCCATGGCAGGATCAGTTAAGCATTGACTGTCCATTTGTGCACTTTGCATACTCTGCCATGGCAGGATCAGTCAGTCATTGAAGGGCTGCCCATTTGTGCGTTTTGCATACTCTGCCATGGCAGGATCAGTCAAACATTGACTGACTGCCCATTTGTGCGTTTTGCATACTCTGCCATGGCAGGATCAGTCAAGCATTGACTGACTGCCCATTTGTGCGTTTTACATACTCTGCCATGGCAGGATCAGTCAAACATTGACTGACTGCCCATTTGTGCGTTTTACATACTCTGCCATGGCAGGATCAGTCAAACATTGACTGACTGCCCATTTGTGCGTTTTACATACTCTGCCATGGCAGGATCAGTCAAACATTGACTGACTGCCCATTTGTGCATTTTGCATACTCGAGTGGTGGAGGGCTGAGAGCAATGGGTTGATAAACAAACAATAAATTTCACCAATCAGAATGGACCTTCTGCACCCTAATTTACATGTTTAAACCCCGCTGCACTAACCACCACACCTATTGGTTGGAAAGAAATTTTTACGAAAAGCTGATCAAACGAGATTCATTTTTTACTTGAAATAACTGAAGATACTTCAGTGTATTTAGGATTTTGGACAGCCCTAAGTGCAGCTGATTGTCAAGATCCCTGAGACCCATGTCTTCTTTTCAAATCCAAAGTTGCACCAAGTTCTGTTTTACAACTTTTGAAGAATGGATTTCCCGTAAAGGCTTTGTCAAAATCAAAAAAACCATTCTTGCATATATTTGTACTTACATGTATTTCTGAATTATGTCATTTATACTTTGTACAAATATTAGCAAATTATACTAGTCTTTTTATTTGTAACCCCTATTTCAGTTTATTCTGATTTTATTTCTTTCTTTCTTTTTTTCTGTAGTAATAAAATATGTGGATTTGACTCCTACTTTTGATGTGCGTGTGTGTGTCCATGCCTCTGTGTGTGTGTGTGTGTGTTGATGTGCGTGTGTGTGTCCATGCCTCTGTGTGTGTGTGTGTTGATGTGCGTGTGTGTGTCCATGCCTCTGTGTGTGTGTGTGTTGATGTGCGCGTGTGTGTTGATGTGCGTGTGTGTTTAACAGGCATCAGAATTGTCAGAGGATTTGCAAATTTCAGAGGATCAAGCATTTCTGGAAGAGGATTTGTTTGAGGTGGCAGAGGTTATCCTTTGTTTTTGAGAATTATATACATTCTAAACCCTTAAAATCAACTGCCATTTTGTTTATGCTTGGAGCTGATTTCAGTGTTTCCCTTAGAACTACTCTAGGCTTTGATTGCCCTTTTACCATGGTTTTAACTTTAGAGGATTGGACCTCAAACAATTCTGATACCTGGTTTAAGCGGGTGTGCATCCATGCATGTGTTGTGTGTGTGTGTGTGTGTGCATGCGTGTGTGAAAAGTTATAAGTAGAAATTAGCATTAGAATTTCATTCAGACAAGCCACATTATTAGGGTCTCTTAAAAAAAGCACAACTTAGCCTAGGCAACAGCAAGCAACTCTTATAAATTTAAAACAAATACAATGGTGAACCTGAGCGGGTACAAAGTTCCCTCACACGTGAAGGTCACTGACGGAAGGTTGCATGCACACCATATGCACAGCAGGCATTGGAATTGTCAGGATCTGCAAATTTCAGAGGATTAAGAATTTCTGACAGAGGATTGGCTTCTGCTGTCGGAGGTTTTAACTTTTTATAGTGTCATGTTTTCTGTCGAATAGCATTTGAAAGTGATTTCTCACTGGATTAATCGTTTTCAGTAATCTTTAAGAACTGAGTTCAGTGTTGTCCCTTGTACCCAGTTTTCAGAGGATTGGACTTCAGACTATTCTGATGCCTGCACAGACAGACAGATGCCGGACAAACAAACACAAATTCGCCTTGGCTTAAGGCTATGGCAGACCAATTGACATAGGCTAGAACACCAAGGCTACATCAAAATTGTTATGCTATGCATAGTTATGTGGGGGTTGTTTTTAGCCACGACAAGCTCCCAGCATAACATCATCAGTCTCCAAAATCCCCCGAAAACTGGGTGTGGTTGCGGGGAATCAAACACTGTCACACGTAATGTTCTTATCTCTAGCTGATGCATTTGTACCATAGTGTTCAAGTGGTTCGGCTGTTGGGATGATCCCTGGAGTCTTTTCCTGCCCGCTCGGGAACTAATAAAACAAAGGAAAAGAAATTACGACAATCGTGCGTTGCCCAAATCAAATTAGGCTTTATGAAGGCATCTTGGAAAATCGCACCGTTGACGATCACATCTCTGTTTCAAATCAGTTCCAATTTATCTCCCTCCCTCTCAAACATTCACAAGTCAGTTGAACAGGATAGTCCCCCCCCCCCCCCCCCCTCTCTCTCTCTCCCCCTGTGTATGTGTGTAAGCAGGGCCTGTGTATCTAGATACACAGGCCCTGGTGTAAGTGTGCACGCTCACAATGTGTGTGTGTAGGTGTGTGTTTCTACATGATACTAAACGAGAAGCGTTGAAGTCCTCCGCCGCTTAATCCTAATTCACAATAATTATTCAAGATCATAGGTCAAAGTTCAAGGTTATGAATATTTCTTGAAGGGACACACGATAAGCGTCAGGTAAAGCACCACCGTACAACATTTGAAATGGAAGTGATTCTGTAAATGGTTCACAAAATATTACGATTATACTGGAACCTCCCTATTAAGACCTTGACAAATCATCCAAAATAAGGTCTTAAGTGGGAGGGAGTTGTAATACTAATAGGGATGTAATTTGCAATACTTACAAAGAAGGGCAATGTGAGTGAAGTTTAGTTTTACGTCCTCTCGGCCGAGCAATGTTTCAGAAAGGTCTTAAGTGGGAGGGAGTCTTAATAGGGAGGTTTCACTGTAACTATTTTCCCTAACAATTTGTGCATTGTTTTGAATAACTAACTGTTACAAAGATTGCATAAAAGAAAAGTGAAAGTGAAAAAGAAGAATGAAAAGAAAAGTGAAAAAAGAGAATGAAATGATAAACCCATATAGAGGCTCACACCGAAGTTTAAGATAATGGAAATGGATTGCTTTTTGGAAACTTATGGTAATGCTGTACTCTGGTTTGCACAAAATAGTTGATATCACCAGGGATGTATAGTACTATACATCCCTGATATCACTTAAAAGGGCAAACGGCTAGGCAAAGGCACAAACACAGAACTCCCTTGGCGGAGGTAGCCAATCACCAAAGAGATGTCAAACGGTATTTTGCCTTAGTAACAAAAAATTGCAACCCTATCATTTCCAATCTCTCTCTCTCTCTCTCTCTCTCTCTCTCTCTCTCTCTCTCTCTCTCTCTCTCTCTCTCTCTCTCTCTCTCTCTCTCTCTCTCTCTCTCTCTCTCTCTCTCTCTCTCTCTCTCTCTCTCTCTCTCTCTCTCTCAGCTTTTAAGAAGGGAAATACATTGTAATGGGAACGAGAGCCTGTGCACTTATCTGTCTGTCCGGTGTGTGTGTCTGTGTCTGTGTGTACGTGAACAAAAACATTCCATTTCGGAGCCATAAACTTCTGATCCGATCGTAACGAAACTTGGCAGAATCTTCCTTTATCATTACAATTATCCTTACAATGATGCCCGTTATGTCAGTTTTCCCAAACGGCAAGCCATATAAACGTAGGCCTACGTCCCTGTAAATCTGAATTTTATAATAATGAACATGCGAAAAATCCCAGGAACCAATGGTAGTGAACATTTGCAGAATTGGTTCTGATAACCCAATGTATGAGGCTCGTTCTGACCTCTCTTTTAGTGGGGAAGACATACAAACGTACTCCAAAGAAAACTGGCAGAATTGTCTCCCGTATTACATGATGCCTATAATGTTATTTCACCCAAATGGCGAGCCATTTAAATGTATCTCCAGCGCGTTCGATTTCAATTAAAAATAAACAAGCAAAAACACCCCCCCCCCAGAAACCGTTTAGTTCTTCATTGTTTACCTGGGCGTACGTTTACATGACCATGCCATCTCGTTAATTGTTTTCCCTTCAGCTAGACCTGTATGATTGTTGGCTTTCAATCGAAGGCTAGGATTTGCCGCGTCATGGAACCACACCCAAGAAGACCTTGTAGACCTAGGAACACTTTCACAGCAAAACGCCCTGCAACCACAGAACGTTTTTGAATAACGGGGTGTACAAAAAGGCAAAGAGGGTGAGTTTAACGTCCCATCACCAATTGGCCTTAGGGACACTTTGTCGCGGAATGGTGATAATAGGGTTTAACGCCCTCTTCGGCCATGTGGGGCATTGGGAATTTACTTTAAATACTAGAATGGACCGCACATCAGTGGACCTCGGTTTTAAGTCTCATCCGAAGGACTGGGAAATAGGAGTAAAGTGTCTTTCCCAAGGACACACACCACTGCAGACGGAGCTGGGTTCGAACCTCCACACTCAAAAGCCTGTCGGATTACGAGTCGGCGGTCTAACCAACTGAGCTACATTGGCTCCTGAAAGGGGTGTAAGAAACAGATTTACAAGATTTAATAAAAAATATTTCACAAGCTCGTATCTGATTGGCTAAAAAAAAAATCTTTTAATAAAACTTTAATAGACCAATCAACAACAAGAGAATCGTTATCCCCGTGAAGAACGGAACTTCCGGGATGACTTGTTGCATGCTTGGCAGCAGTTTAAAAAAAAAAAAAAATTCTTTTTTTTCGCAATCCATGTATTTCTCAGACTGTTTTTTCCTCACCGAATTTCTTAAAGCGCTCGAAGCGCTTGCTCTAAGGAAATGCATTCAGACATAGCCTACTTCTCCACCCCCCCACACCTCAGATCAATGGGATGGGACTAGACTACAAGTCCCCTTTGTGGCAGCACGAAATACAACATTGCAGCACTATGTAAGAACAGTTAGATCTGAGTTGTGCCCATTTCAATACTCAATAGCGCACACCTGAGATTGACACATCCATTCAACCCATGTACATTGTTTGAAAAACAGTTCAATAAGTGATTCTTCCTTTTAGAACCCCACAGGCCTAGTTGGCTTGCGCTTTAGGTGGTGCTCCGAACAAAACCGGGAAAGCTGTTTGTGCACTTAAAAAAACAACAACATTGTCTCAGTGTTACATCAATAAAAGAAAAATATTACAATCTGCGCAATTGATGATGGAAAAGCAGCGCAATTGAGCACAGGGGTAATAAACACTGTAGCGGTTAATTGTATTTTTCCGTTTTTGCCTTTCTTACCATACATAAAGCTGTATTTTAGGAACATATTCAGCTAATTACCTTTTTGGAATACTAACCCTAACCCTAACCCTAGCCCTAAACCTAACCCTACCCCCCACTATGTACTGCAGTACACCGCGATTTGTCACAGTTGTGCTTCGTTGCGTTTTCCCGTCTTATACGGTGGGGGGTAGGGTTAGGGTTAGGGTTAGGGTTAGTATTCCAAAAAGGTTATTAGCTAAAGAAAGGCAATAACGGAAAAATACAATTAACCGAGATAGGTAGGGGGGGTGGCACATCTTGACCTTTACCGCATCATTTACTGGGAATGGAATACCGAGCAAAATTTGAAGTGATTCTGATCTGCAGTTCACAAGATAGTGGGTGGATAGATAGATAGATAGATAGAAGACAGACAGACAGACAGAAGCCTATGAAATACTCTGCCGAACGGTGGGAATAACTGTTGAGTTGTGGCGAGGCATTTTAAACGGAGCTTCAGGAACAGAAATAGCAGTTTAGTTTAACTACGCAGTACTTTATTTACCTTCTAACTCACTCAGGCAGTTGTGGGAATGCAGCTAATGCTTGCTGATAGTGAAGGCGGCACACGACCACAAGTAGTTGAATAGAGTTAACGACTGAATTTTCTTCCAACTGAAATGGTTGCATAATGTGAGGCGGATTAGTTTTAAGCTCTACCGCCTATTACTACATTTCCCGCCGTTGTTACACTTGGCGTCGTGTCACCTCGTGCAAAGCAAGCACAAGAAGTCGGGCGCGGCGTTTTTCACGTGCTCTCGCAATGAGGCGGAGCAAGGGACGGTAGACAGCACGC
>CM065702.1:35934271-35961771 GCA_017654935.2 Phymorhynchus buccinoides
CGCCTAAAGGGGTCTCTAAGGCAAACGTCGGCGGAAGAAAGAGGTGTTTCTTGGTAGTACCGTTTTTCAACAACAAGAAATGCCGATTTGCGCCAAGAGATCACGCTTTCCGGCAAACGTAACGTTAGCCCTTGTGAAACGGCACCAAATTCGGCAAAAACAGTGCTAAGAAACATCTTCGTTTGCCGATAATTTCGCAAGCATTTTGTAGCTCTTCCAAAGGTGACAAACGGCGAACTATTAGATGAATCATGGGAAATGTAGAACTTTTTGCTCTCTTAATTCCGACTTTTTAAAAAATCTCGCGAGAATATGCCCCCCCCCAAAAAAAAAAAAAAGCATCCCAAGTAAACAGACCAGATAAAAACAAGAATTCTTTATTCTATAACGAAAATAGACAGGAAGATTTTAGCAAATTGAACAAACACAATTGTTTTTTAGTTATCTGAATTTAGCTAGCCGATGTCTAACAAAGTTATTTGGTTTCTTAGTCCCTTTTCAGCGCAAATATAATTCTGAGTGACCTCTAGTGAAACTGGACCCTGTTTTCAGTTGTTTTTGACCATTGTTGAAGCATCCAGTATTGGCCTGAATCAGTTGGTTGTTTAACCCCTTGACTGCCATACAATGTATAATGTACTGACTTGATGACATCACTGATGATGTCATCAGATGAAGAGGAATAACCCTGATATGCTGGCTTTTGCTCTAACACAGTCAAGAGAGTTATATCCCCAGACCATTTTGCCAGATTGGCTCTATCAGTTGTCTTTTTCATGGCATGATTTGTACAATGATGTTTTCTTTGATTTTCTCTGGCAGTCAAGGGGTTAATTGTGTGTGACGCTTTTTTCTCTCCATTTTTGGGGCCCACTTCACTTTATGTGCGGCAGTTTATGGTTTTTTTGGGTCGCTCTGTCACTCACTCACTCACTCACTCGCTCAGTCAACCGGTCTGTGTGTGTGTGTGTGGGGGGTGGGGGGGGGGGGGGGGGGGGGGGGGGGGGGGGGGGGTCTGTCCGTGGGTCTGTAAACAATGTAATTGAAAAAGCTATGAATAGATTTCAATCAACTTCCATGAAGGTTTGGGAGGTCCATTAACATTTTAAGAGAAATCTGGGTTTGGCACTAGGAACCATACTTGTACATTTGTCAGTTTTATTGATCTTTTCTCGCTTGCGTGATATAAACAAGCCAGACTGTGTACTGATGTTTGCTCTAATTCGGCACGATTACTGTACAAGTTATGAAAGAAGATTGCCTACATTTTGTGGCCAGTTGGAAAGCAACGCTAAAGCCCAAAATGTAACAATTTCAAATTTGGTTACATTTTGGACAAGGTTGTTGCCCAAAATGTAACTTTGGGCAAGGAAGTGTGTTTAATATAGGAAAATGAAGAAAAAAAAAGTGAATTCTGACTCTGAGAGAGAGAACAGAGGGGGACGTTAACGATTGGGATGGAACCTGCTGGACAAAAACTACGGCAGACTGTGGTGATGTCTGTACCTTGTTCAATGTAGCTGACCAGTGGTCAGTGACAATGACCAGTGGTCACTTTGACGTAAATTATACATTTTCACTATTTAACTGCTTATAAGTGTGTCATGAGCACTACTATACGTTCTACTATGTAGCTGACCAGTGGTCGGTGACAATGACCTGTGGTCACTTTGACGTAAATTATACATTTTCACTATTTAACTGCTTATAAGTGTGTCATGAGCACTACTATGCGTTCTACAATGTAGCTGACCAGTGGTCGGTGACAATGACCTGTGGTCACTTTGACGTAAATTATACATTTTCACTATTTAACTGCTTATAAGTGTGTCATGAGCACTACTATACCTTCTACAATGTAGCTGACCAGTGGTCGGTGACAATGACCTGTGGTCACTTTGACGTAAATTATACATTTTCACTATTTAACTGCTTATAAGTGTGTCATGAGCACTACTATGCGTTCTACAATGTAGCTGACCAGTGGTCGGTGACAATGACCTGTGGTCACTTTGACGTAAATTATACATTTTCACTATTTAACAGCTTATAAGTGTGTCATGAGCACTACTATGCGTTCTACAATGTAGCTGACCAGTGGTCGGTGACAATGACCTGTGGTCACTTTGACGTAAATTATACATTTTCACTATTTAACAGCTTATAAGTGTGTCATGAGCACTACTGTACCTTCTACAATGTAGCTGACCAGTGGTCGGTGACAATGACCTGTGGTCACTTTGACGTAAATTATACATTTTCACTATTTAACTGCTTATAAGTGTGTCATGAGCACTACTATGCGTTCTACAATGTAGCTGACCAGTGGTCGGTGACAATGACCTGTGGTCACTTTGACGTAAATTATACATTTTCACTATTTAACAGCTTATAAGTGTGTCATGAGCACTACTGTACCTTCTACAATGTAGCTGACCAGTGGTCGGTGACAATGACCTGTGACGTAAATGATACATTTTCACTATTTAGCAGCTTATAAGTGTGTCATGAGCACTACTGTACCTTCTACAATGTAGCTGACCAGTGGTCGGTGACAATGACCTGTGGTCACTTTGACGTAAATTATACATTTTCACTATTTAACTGCTTATAAGTGTGTCATGAGCACTACTGTACCTTCTACAATGTAGCTGACCAGTGGTCGGTGACAATGACCTGTGGTCACTTTGACGTACAAATAAAAATTTGAGTTTTTACAGCTTATTTCCTGTCACCAGATAAAAATGATGCACTTGTATAATGCAGATGACCCGTGGTCACTGCCACTGACCGCTGTCCACTGGTCACTCTGCATTATTCAAGTACATCAATTATCTGGTGACACGAAATAAGCTGCTAAGAATCAACATTTGATTTTAAGTCAAAGTGACCATTTGTCATTGTCACTAACCACTGGTTGAACAAGGTAGGCTACAAACATCACCACAGTCTGCCGTAGTTTGTCAAGCAGGTTCCATCCCCATCGTTAACCTCTCTCTCTCTCTCTCTCTCTCTCTCTCTCTCTCTCTCTCTCTCTCTCTCTCTCTCTCTCTCTCTCTCTCTCTCTCTCTCTCTCTCTCTCTCTCTCTCTCTCTCTCTCTCTCTCTCTCTCTCTCTCTCCTCCCCCCTCTCTCTCTCTCTGAGTCAGATTTCACTTATTTTCCTTCATTATTCTATATTAAAACACTTCTTTGCCCATAATGTACCAATTCGAAATATATTATTGTAACAATTGTTACATTTTGGCAAGGTTGTTGCATTTTGGGCTTTAACAAAGCAATGCTAGAAACACGTTTTAACGTCTATAAGGTCATTATTTTGCAAGCAGAATTATTATTTTATTGTTATTGTTTGGATAGCTCTTCCTTTTCAACACAATCAAGAACAAGAACTACTGTATGACTAAGCTGCTCCATTGTACTATAGTCTAGCCAGAGCAATCTCCCTCAAAGGAGGAGGTTTTGCGCTCTGACAATGATTCTGGTTTTTATGTTCTCTTGCTATCTACCCCCTAAGCGCCATTTTCTGACCCGAAACAGTAAACCAACAGCATAGAACTCTGATCAGAAGGGAGAGTTTTACAAGAGCAGGCGCTTCGAACGCTTCGAGCGCTTCGAAAATTTTTGAAGAGTCAAAATGGCAGCCCAAGCAATTTAAACCAGCTGGTCAAGGACAAGTAAGCTATTCTTCATTCAATCGTGAAAACATACGGGATGATTTTAGCAAATTAAACCAATACAAGTGTCTTTAAATGCGCTATAACATAGTGCAATATTAATTTCGTGAGACGTGAATGAAAGCGAAATATATCTAGTCTAACATAGAGGTATGATTTATCTCCCTTTCGATGGGAACTCTTTCTTTTTACCGGAAATGACGAATAAGCTTTAGAGTTACCCGAATTTAGCCAATGTTGAACGAAATTGTTTGGTGTTTCCAGAGATGTGTATTGCTTCTTAGACCCCGTGTGCCACAAACGCTCTTCGCACGCAGATCGCTCTGTTTGTCTCCGTGCATGTACAGCGGCATGTATTTGCGTTTGGCCAGGTCTGCATGCCTGTCTGTCCCGGTGTCTTCTTACAGGTTGTGGACCATTATTGTGACGCGCACATGCAAACTCCATTTACATGATTGGGTTTGTGACCAAATAAAGCATATCTCAGTTGAGCATCCCCCTTGTTTCTGTCTGTCTGTCTATCTGTCTGTCTGTCTGTCTCTCTCCCTCCCGACCCTCTCTCTTTCTCACACTCACCGATTCCCCATTTTTTGATACGAACAAAGAAAGCGTAAGTATCAATATATTTAGATTTATATATATTGAACTTCTCTTCCCCCTCCTCCACCACCCTCCCCTATCTTTCCCCTGTGGTCTGGGTGTCCACTCTTACTACACAGGGTCTACGGACCCATGTTTAAGCCATTCATTTAAACCAGGTTTCTCTCTGTGACCCATGTTCTGCAAACTGACACACTGTTGTCAGCAGTTTTCGGAAGTACCCCCGACAATGCTACCGTTAAACCAGGTTTCTCTCTGTGACCCATGTTCTGCAAACTGACACACTGTTGTCAGCAGTTTGCGGAGGTACCCCCGACAATGCCACCGTTAAACCAGGTTTCTCTCTGTGACCCATGTTCTGCAAACTGACACACTGTTGTCAGCAGTTTTCGGAAGTACCCCCGACAATGCGTTAAACCAGGTTTCTCTCTGTGACCCATGTTCTGCAAACTGACACACTGTTGTCAGCAGACCCCCGACAATGCCACTTTTAAACCAGGTTTCTCTCTGTGACCCATGTTCTGCAAACTGACACACTGTTGTCAGCAGGCTGCGGAGGTACCCCCGACAATGCCACCGGTTTCTCTCTGTGACCCATGTTCTGCAAACTGACACACTGTTGTCAGCAGTTTGCGGAGGTACCCCCGACAATGCTTAAACCAGGTTTCTCTCTGTGACCCATGTTCTGCAAACTGACACACTGTTGTCAGCAGGTTGCGGAGGTACCCCCGACAATGCCATGAAACCAGGTTTCTCTCTGTGACCCATGTTCTGCAAACTGACACACTGTTGTCAGCAGGTTGCGGAGGTACCCCCGACAATGCCACCGTTCTACCAAAGACCCTGATTGATCAGATTAGCCTTAGGCCTGCCGCTGTTCTTTCTCTCACTGTGGATAGACCATGATGAGATTTGATGAACAGAGGAAGGAAGAAAAGAAAAGAAGAGAAAGAAAGAAAGAAAAGAAAAGAAAGAAAGAAAGAAAGGAAGAGAAAGAGAGAAGGAAAGAAATAGAAGGAAAGACTAGGAAGAAGATACAAAGAAAGAAAGGTGCCATTGTCGTCGGGCAATAATCAGGGAATGGAATTCCGGTTGCCAAGGCAACTTGAAAAAGGCTTCAGGGAGAATACAGAGAGGGAAATCGGAAACCAATTTCTATTCTGTTGCTGCCTGTAAGGTACAGTATGTATATAATGTGAGCCACTTTCTCTGACTCTTATGGTTAGGTAGCATCGTGTTCCCGTCTCCACGTGTCCATGTCTCTATGTGTCCCCAATTTAGTCGTCTCTATGATGCGTCCTCGTCTCTGTGTATCCTCGTCTCTATGTGTCCCTGTCTCTATGTGTCCCCAATTTCGTCTCTATAATGCGTCCCCGTCTCTGTGTCCTCGTCTCTATGTGTCCCTGTCTTTATGTGTCCCCAATTTAGTCGTCTCTATGATGCGTCCCCGTCTCTGTGTCCTCGTCTCTATGTGTCCCTGTCTCTATGTGTTCCTGACTGATATCTCTCCTAACCCTAACCCTATCCCTAACCCTATTCCTAACCCAAAGGCTAACCTTAACTCCCGACCCTATCCCCCAAAGCCGCCTCACACTATCCAACCATTTTAGCTGGAAGAACATTCACTTGTGAACTCGATTCAACAACTTGTGGCCGTGTGCCGTCTCCACTATCAGCAAGCATTGGCTGTATTCCCACAACTGCCTGAGTGAGTTGGAAGAAAACGGTGCAGCCGCCAATTCCTTCCGATCTGGTTGGAAGGGTTTCATCCGACCAACATTTGCATTTGTGATTTCTACTCACTCTGTCAAAATAAAGGAAAGCTGTGAAAAGATCACAACCATTTTCACCCAACTTGGTTGGATAGTGCGAGGCGGTTTTAACCCTAATCCGAGAAGACACACAGAGACGGGGACACACAGAGAAGGGAATATAGAGACGGGGACACAATGAGGGTGACACATACAGACGGGGACACACAGAGAAGGGAATATAGAGACGGGGACACAATGAGGGTGACACATACAGACGGGGACACACAGAGAAGGGAATATAGAGACGGGGACACAATGAGGGTGACACATACAGACGGGGACACACAGAGAAGGGGACAGGGACGGTGACACAATAGAGACACACAGGGGACACAATGAGGGTGACACATACAGAGACGGGGACACACAGAGAAGGGACATATAGAGACAGGGGACACAATGAGGGTGACACATACAGACGGGGACACACAGAGAAGGGAATATATATTGACAGGGACACAATGAGGGTGACACATACAGACGGGGACACACAGAGAAGGGGACACATACAGACGGGGACACAATGAGACGGTGACACATAGGGTGAGACGGGGACACACAGAGAAGGGAATATATATTGACAGGGACACAATGAGGGTGACACATACAGACGGGGACACAATGAGGGTGACACATACAGACGGGGACACAGAGAGAGACAGGGGAGGGTGATACATAGAGACGGGGACACAATGAGGGTGACACATACAGACGGGGTGACACATAGAGACGGGGAACATATATTGACAGGGACACAATGAGGGTGACACATACAGACGGGGACACACAGAGAAGGGAATATATATTGACGGGGACACAATGAGGGTGACACATACAGACGGGGACACAATGAGGGTGACACATACAGACGGGGACACACAGAGAAGGGGATATAGAGACGGGGGCACAATGAGGGTGACACATACAGACGGGGACACACAGAGAAGGGAATATATATTGACAGGGACACAATGAGGGGGACACAATGAGGGTGACACACGGGGGACACAATGAGGGGGACACATAGAGACGGGGACACACAGAGAAGGGACGGGGATATAGAGACGGGGGCACAATGAGGGTGACACATAGAGACGGGGACACAATGAGGGTGACACATACAGACGGGGACACACAGAGAAGGGAATATAGAGACGGGGGCACAATGAGGGTGACACATACAGACGGGGACATGTGGATACAACCCCCCTCCACACACACACACCACACACACACACACACACACACACACACACACGCACCTACAGTACTAAGGCTGCTTGCTGGTTCCTGGTTGTCTTGTCTTTTCTGCGTCAAAAAAGAAATCAATGCCTTTTGTGTCTTCTTTTTCTTTTTAAAGGGAACGAACGGGGGAAAATGTTAAAAAAGAATGAAACAAGGATAAAGCTCTTTCCTTCCCTTCGCTGATTCTTCGTTGTTTGTTTGTTGTTGTTTTTGTTTTGAAAGCAAAAACGGGGCCCCCTGTAATCTTTTAACGGCTTGTTCGTTTGAAGCTAGAATCCTTGCACTGTCTACTTATTAGGTTGTTTTGTGTTAGTGTGTGCGTTGACGTCTCTGTTGATTTGTTAACAGTACCTTTAAAACAAAATACACAACGCATAGGAAGGAAGGTGGCAGAGTGGCTAAAGACGTTCGCCTGCCGATTTCAATGCGTGACTGCAGCGTGAGTGACCCGGGTTCGAATCCTGGCCTCGCCCTTTCTTTCTAGCTCGATAGGAAAATCGAACTGAACTTAAAGCAAGTCTGACCCATGCGCTTTACTCATGTAAAAATCACACGACAGTTGAAAGTCGGTACGAGCAGGAAGAACACGTCTGGTATGACGGGTTTTGAACACAATCTGTACCGTTGTTAATGAAAGTTGCTTTCCTGTTGTGTTCAGTGCTCTCTCTCTCTCTCTCTCTCTCTCTCTCTCTCTCTCTCTCTCTCTCTCTCTCTCTCTCTCTCTCTCTCTCTCTCTCTCTCTCTCTCTCTCTCTCTCTCTCTCTCTCTCTCTCTCTCTCTCTCTCTCTCTCTCTCTCTCTCTTTTTGAGCTTGAATATTTTCGCATGTTCTTCAATTTACTGTGAACATGCCTGTTGTTATTTTCTATTCTTTTTATGCATTTTATACTTTCTGTTTGTTTTCCTTTTCTTGTTACACTGTATTTGGCTTTTCTTTTTCCCCTCGAGGGCATGGTGTAAAGAAGCTAGAGCTAATCCGTTTACCGCCAGCCATATATAGAGATTAACCCTTTCACCGCCAGCCATATTTCAGCCAAAGATTTCCACTAAATTTACCTGGAAAGAGAACAAAATCCATCTGCAGTATTGGGGATTCTACTGTGACATTTATAAAATAAGGTCTGTCCTTACTTCCCAAAACTAAGACAATAGGGTCTTTGGGTAGTAGACCCCAATTTGATGCCTTTTAGTGGGATAGGTGTTAAATCACTGTGGTGCTAAAATGCGACTTTGGCGGTGAAAGGGTTAAACATTCGTATTCGTATTCGTATTCTCTCTCTTTTCAGCGTTTAGTGTTTAGGCCTACTCTCTTTCTGAGGACTGAGGACGCAGACTGACCCTAACTGACTGCTGCCCGCGGGGAGATCGCCAGGGTCCGACCAGAGTGCACGTGCATTTGGTATGGGAGGTCAGTTGGGAGTCCTCGGTGGACGAGACTAGCCAGGCCCATCCTAAAGCCACGGGCGGTCGTATTGCAGACTAGACTAGTGTCTGATTACATCTTTGCCCGCATATTTTGCCCGTGAACTCTTCTTATTCAAGGTCGCTCAGACGCGGCAAATGGTCTATTGATTAAGGTTGAAACGGGGCAAAGTTCATGTCTGCCGCTCGGCGACACTCTTGTTTTCTTTTCCTTTTCTAATAATATATTTCTAACTTCAACCCGCGAATAAAAATATGGCAGCATTGCAACAAATAAACATTGAGTATCGGAAAGACAACAACAACAACAACAACAACAACAACAACAACAACAACAACAACAACAACAATGGACGCGGCTCAGAATTTGACTTTGAAGAACGAATTACAGAATCCAATCTCTAAGAGTAGGCTTAGTTATTCGTTAAAGACCCACCAGATCACGTGTCAAAATCACGTGTTTCACGTGTTTTCCCTCTTATAGCTGGTAAGAAATCTATTTTTGACCAGGTTTGACTCCCATACAAATGTCCCCAAATTGAAAACGAAACATCATTTTAAAGAACAGCCTCAATTTGAAGTTGGGGGAGTTTGCATGTGGGTCACAGCTACCCAGAAAAAAACAAGGGACTTGTGGTGGGTCAGTGTGTCTTTAAGACG
This sequence comes from Phymorhynchus buccinoides, assembly GCA_017654935.2. Lineage (NCBI taxonomy): Eukaryota > Metazoa > Mollusca > Gastropoda > Neogastropoda > Raphitomidae > Phymorhynchus > Phymorhynchus buccinoides. Next base: position 35,943,688 of record CM065702.1, read on the forward strand.
GAGTTAAATTTCCGATTTTTCCATTTCAAAAGTAGGCCTAAGTATACAACTGAACTTTCACCCTGAAAAACAACAACAAAACAACAACAACAACAACAACAACAACAACAACAACCAGCCAACCAAGTGCAAAAACCCGACAGGTGAAACCATTGCAAATTATCAACACTATTATTGAAAGTATCAAAATGACGACCCCACTTCTGCGTACCGTGACACCACAAGTGCCTTATGCTTCCAGTCAGCAATACTACGCAACCACTTGTCCCCCAAGGTCACGACCTTCACGCCTAGGCGGCGCTCGCTGATCGATGATGCCCTGACCCCGTTGTTTCGCCCGGCTGCACTGACTGGCACGTGCACACGTGCTGTTGCACGTGCAAACCATGTTGCGTGTGATGTCGGTTGTACCGACTTTCCCCAGGTGTTCATTCAGTCATTCAGTAATTCATTCCTTTCGCTCCGCTGCGTTTGTGTGACATTTCTCCTAGGACCCCGAGGAACGTATTGATAGGACCCCGCCTCTCTCCATGCGCCGGTTTCATAGTTCACCCCGTATCGGTATATGCCCGTCTCTGTGTGCCAGTGTCATATTATCACTGTTACAAAAGTGTGAAGGAAAATTCGCAGTGATTAGGTAGCTCCGTTCTCCTAATCTGCACTTTATTATTTTCTTCTTTTCAGAACACAGAACAAATCATAAAGTTAAAGATAACTGAGTTTGTTTCTGAGGTTCACGAATACAGATATTGGACACAAAAAAGTTTTTATCAAAGAAAACCACTGTCACTATATATATTATTTCCTCGTCTCCACGTGTCCCTATCGGGTTAGAGTTGAAGTTAGGACTAGAAGTAAGGGTCAGGGTTAGGGACATATAGAATCAAGGGATGTAAGATAGGGACACGCAAATATAGGGACATATGGAACAGGGACACATAGAGACGGGGACATATAGAACAGGGACACATAGAGACTGGGACATATAGAACTGTGGACACATAGACTGGGACTGGGATATATAGAACGGAGACACATAGAGACGGGGACATATAAAAGATAGAACGGGGACACATAGAGACGGGGACATATAGAACAGGGACACATAGAGACGGGGACATATGGAACAGGGACACATAGAGACAGGGACATATAGACCAGGGACACATAGAGACAGGGATATATAGAATGGGGACACATATAGACTCAGGGACACATAGAGACAGGGACATATAGAGACAGGGACACATTAGACATAGAGACAGGGATATATAGAATGGGGACACATAGAGACAGGGACATATAGAGATGGGGGACACATAGAGACAGGGATATATAGAGACGGGGACACATAGAGACAGGGACATATAGAACATGGGGACACATAGAGACAGGGACATATAGAACGGGGACACATAGAGACGGGGACATATAGAATGGGGACACATAGAGACGGGATATATAGAACGGGGACACATAGAGACAGGGATATATAGAACGGGGACACATAGAGACGGGGATATATAGAACGGGGACACATAGAGACGGGGACATATAGAGACGGGGACACATAGAGACGGGGACATATAGAACAGGGACACATAGAGACGGGGATATATATAGACTAAGCTTGTGGTGACACATAGAGACGGGGATATATAGAACGGGGACACATAGAGACGGGGACATATAGAGATGGGGACACATAGAGACGGGGACATATAGAATGGGGACACATAGAGACGGGGATATATAGAGATGGGGACACATAGAGACGGGGATATATAGAATGGGGACACATAGAGACAGGGGATATATAGAAACGGGGACACATAGAGACAGGGATATATAGAATGGGGACACATAGAGACAGGGACATATAGAACGGGGACACATAGAGACGGGGATATATAGAATGGGGACACATAGAGACAGGGACATATAGAACGGGGACACATAGAGACGGGGATATATAGAACAGGGGACACATAGAGACAGGGATATATAGAATGGGGACACATAGAGACGGGGATATATAGAATGGGGACACATAGAGACGGGGACATATAGAGACGGGGACACATAGAGACGGGATACATAGAGACAGGGGACACATAGAGACAGGGGGATATATAGAACGGGGACACATATAGAGAAACGGGACACATATAGACTGGACATATGGGACACATAGAGACGGGGACACATAGAGACGGGGACACATAGAGACGGGGACATATAGAACAGGGACACATAGAGACAGGGATATATAGAACGGGGACACATAGAGACAGGGACATATATAGACGGGGACACATAGAGACGGGGGATATAGAATGGGGACACATAGAGACAGGGATATATAGAGACGGGGACACATAGAGACGGGGACATATAGACCAGGGACACATAGAGACGGGAACATATAGAACAGGGACACATAGAGACAGGGACACATAGAGGGAACATATGGACAGGAGACGGGGACATATAGAGACGGGGACACATAGAGACGGGGACACATAGAGACGGGGACACATAGACACATAGAGACGGGGACACATAGAGACGGGGACACATAGAGACGAGGGGACATATAGAGACGGGGACACATAGAGACGGGGACACATATAGAGACATAGAGACGGGGACACATAGAGACGGGGACATATAGAGACGGGGACATATAGAACGGGGACACATAGAGACGGGGACACATAGAGACGGGGACACAAAGAGGCGAAATTGGTGACACGTAGAGACGGGGGACACATAATGGATGGGCGCACATCGCTACCTAGCCGGTACGTTGCGTGCAAGCGGTGACGGTCATGCTGCGTTGATGGTCCAGAGGGGCACAGGGGATTGCCGAACCTCTTGATCCACTGGTCGTGCCCTCAATCCCCACTGCTCTGTTTCGGTGCAGAGGGACCCCCCCCCCCCCCCCCCCCCCCTCTCTCTCCCGCAGGCCTACTGAGAGTTGGCATTAATTACCAGTAGTGCCGAGTCCATTTTCTAACAATCCCCAACTGTATTGGAGACTTTACTCCTTCGTAGTCAATTAGTAAGAATTCAATTAATTATCTAAACAGATCTCTCTCTCTCTCTCTCTCTCTCTCTCTCTCTCTCTCTCTCTCTCTCTCTCTCTCTCTCTCTCTCTCTCTCTCTTCTCTCTCTCTCTCTCTCTCTCTCTCTCTCTCCTCTCTCTCTCTCTCTCTCTCTCTCTCTCTCCTCTCTCTCTCTCTCTCTCTCTCTCTCCTCCCCCTGTTGATTTGATGACATTATTTTATTATACCTCCTTAATCTTTTTACACAAATGGCTGTCATCACTGGTTGACATTAGCCTGTAGAAAGGGCCAACAGTAAACGAGAGCTGTACTATAATATGATATTCTACTGTATTGGAATATCATGGTGCAGCTTAGTCGTTGGTGGAAGACTATGACTTTCTAACTAAGAGGAATTTGCCCTGGCTCTGGTGCTACGGCCAATGGGATTGGTTGTGCCTTTGGGGACTTTCCCCAAATGTATCTTTTTAAATTTCATGGTGCCGTCGTTATTTCGTGGCCGGCAACAGCAGAAATCGCAACATGATTGGTAATCTTGTGCCGTTTCGTTGCCGTTAGCGTTGCCGGTGCCGTGCCGTTGACGTTTCGTGTTAATGGGTTCAGGCAGTAGAACCAGACAGTAAGTTCGAGCCGTCAACACGACACAATTCGTTCGGTTGTCGTTTCGGCATGAGCAATGCCAGCTGTATTCGTTGCTGTCTTCTCCCAGGGTTGGGATGGGGAAAAGCAATGTAATATCCCATGTTCTCTGCTAAAATAGTAATCATTTTTCGTTTCATTTCGTTTCGTTTATCCCCCCCCCCCCCCACCTCTCGGTGTCTGTCTGTCTGTCTGTCTGTCTCTCTCTCTCTCTCTCTCTCTCTCTCTCTCTCTCTCTCTCTCTCTCTCTCTCTCTCTCTCTCTCTCTCTCATCTCTCTCTTTTCTCTCTCTCTCTCTCTCTCTCTCTCTCTCTCTCTCTCTCTCTCTCTCTCTCTCTCTCTCTCGTGCTTATTCGGTTTTTCCCTCATTAAAAAAATCCACATTCATTCGTTTGTTCCCCCCCCCACACTCACTCACTCACTCTCTCACTCACTCTCTCTCTCTCTCTCTCTCTCTCTCTCTCTCTCTCTCTCTCTCTCTCTCTCTCTCTCTCTCTCTCTCTCTCTCAGACTGTAGGCTACTGCCTTTTATAATGCCTTAAAACGGGTTTCGTTCACATCTTCAGTAGATGAGAAATAAAGTGATGATTCTAGATGTATGTTTTTGCAGAGATATAGAATATATATCTCTATATATCTTATATATCTCTGGTTTTTGTTAACTGATTCCAAACCTGAAAAGTTCTGAAACATAAATTTGCGCACTATGGCGGTACAAAGGGGAATAACTTACGACCCACGATCAATGATGATAATGATATTTTCACTTTGTTAAATTAAATTTTGTATTGTTCTGATCAAATTGAAGGTATTAATTGCAACGATGTTCAATTATTTCATCTTAAACAAAAACTCACTGTTACTGTGCAAACCTCCTTCAAAGAAGATAACTTGATATCAGTTTTGAGCGTTTCTAGCTCATCGATTGTGCATTCCTTTGCAAATTGAGTGTCATTGCTCATATCACTAGTTTGATGGATAAGTCTTTAATGCTGAATTCAAACTTGAACAGACACCAAAGCTAAATGCGTGTTCTTCGTTAAAGACGCCCCACGTCACGTGTCACATTCCCTTTTATGCTTGGCAGATTTGTTAAGATTTCTTACCAGCTGTAAGAGGGAAAACACGTGATAACCATGATTTTGACACGTGACGTGGGGGGTCTTTAAGAACTGAGGACAACTGATCATCACTGTCTGCAACACAGTGTAGATCGAGTGGCACAGTGGTAGCGCGTTCGCCTCGTGACAAGTAAACCCGAGTTCGAACCTGGGTACAGGGGATTTTTCCTCTCACTTTACACTAGGCCTTAAAGACCCTCCACGTCACGTGTCAAAATCATGGTTTCCACGTGTTTTCCCTCTTACAGCTGGTAAGAAATCTGAAGACATCTTCCTAGCATAAGAGGGAATGTGACACGTGACGTGGGGGGTCTTTAAGGGTCTGAACGTGGAGTCTTTCGGATGAGACGATAAACCGAGTTCCCGTGTGCCCATGCACACCCAGTGGCAACAAAAAAGTTGTCATTTGGTCAAAATTTTAACACCCCCCCCCCCCCCCCCACCCCGTCCCTTCCTTCCTCATCACCCACACAAAAATCACATGCAAAATTTAAAAAAAATGGGTGGCGCGCCTCTGGCTGCGACGCGCTCTCCAGGTGGGAGCAGCCCGAATTTCACAGAGACGTCTCTGTGACTATAAAGTACCCTAATACCCTAATACCTAGTACATGACAAAGCTGATGACTTTACACGCTGGCGGTACGGTGTTCACTAAGTCTTTTAATCAACAAGTATGCATTGATCAAAACACTGTGTAAAGTACCTTTGTTGATAGATTTTCAACATTGGGTAATTTGCATAACTAAAGCTAAATAAAGCAAAGAACAAAATGATACTTCATTACTATCTATATTGCTGTTACAAGTGTACCCACGCTATAAACTGTCTGCAGCCTTTTGGTCAACCATGCACTGTGGTGGAGAAAAACATTGTTTGATGCGAAAGTTGAGAAAGGTAGTCACAATTTGTAGGAATATATATGCAAAATCCAAAATGAACTAGCACAAAGTCTTTTCTTCAGAAAAGGTAATTAGCCATTAGGAGAAGAGTCATCATTACTGCGAATTTAAGTTACTATCATTATCTGGCACCATAATAATTTAAAAAAACCCATATAATAATAATAATAATAATAATATAATATAATAATAATAATAATAATAATAACAACAACAACAACAACAACAACAACAACAACAACAACAACAACAACAACAAGAACAAGAACAAGAACAAGAACAAGAACAAGAAGAACAACAAGAACAACAAGAAGAAGAAGAAGAAGAAGAAGAAGAAGAAGAAGAAGAAGAAGAAGAAGAAGAAGAAGAAGAAGAAGAAGAAGAAAAAGAAGAAGAAGAAGAAGAACAATATTAATAATAATAATAATAATAATATTTGTAAAGCGCATTTCTTGCTAGGCAACTCAATGCGCTTACACCCCCCATTCATACTAACTCGTTCCCCCAACAGTACACTGTTTATAAAAGCACCAAATGTGAATAAATAGATAAATAAACAATAAATAAATAACACGTAAACACACACACACACACACACACACACACACACACACACACACACACACAAACACGTGCGCGCGCGCACAGACACACACGCACGTACACAGACTGTTAAAAATGACAAGAACACAGTACCCAACCATAGTTGTGGTGGGGTGGAGGGGAATTAAACTGGTTAGTGGATGTAACTAATTCTCACCTGCAGTTTCACAGTGTTCTCCAGCATTCTGCAGAACTGAAGAATTTCTCCAGTGTTCTCCAGAACCTCCTATTCACTCTCGGTTCCTCCGCAGCCCAGTTCGTATTCTAGCAACGCTCCGACTCCTCCTCCTGGCAGTAGGAAACGTCAGATCTCCTCCTCCTGGGCAGTAGGAAACGTCAGATCTCCTCCTCCTGGGCAGTAGGAAACGTCAGATCTCCTCCTCCTGGGCAGTAGGAAACGTCAGATCTCCTCCTGGGCAGTAGGAAACGTCAGATCTCCTCCTCCTGGGCAGTAGGAAACGTCAGATCTCATCCTCCTGGGCAGTAGGAAACGTCAGATCTCATCCTCCTGGGCAGTAGGAAACGTCAGATCTCATCCTCCTGGGCAGCAGGAAACGTCAGATCTCCTCCTCCTGGGCAGTAGGAAACGTCAGATCTCATCCTCCTGGGCAGCAGGAAACGTCAGATCTCCTCCTCCTGGGCAGCAGGAAACGTCAGATCTCATCCTCCTGGGCAGTAGGAAACGTCAGATCTCATCCTCCTGGGCAGTAGGAAACGTCAGATCTCATCCTCCTGGGCAGTAGGAAACGTCAGATCTCCTCCTCCTGGGCAGCAGGAAACGTCAGATCTCATCCTCCTGGGCAGTAGGAAACGTCAGATCTCCTCCTCCTGGGCAGCAGGAAACGTCAGATCTCATCCTCCTGGGCAGTAGGAAACGTCAGATCTCATCCTCCTGGGCAGTAGGAAACGTCAGATCTCATCCTCCTGGGCAGTAGGAAACGTCAGATCTCCTCCTCCTTGGCAGTAGGAAACGTCAGATCTCATCCTCCTGGGCAGTAGGAAACGTCAGATCTCCTCCTCCTGGGCAGTAGGAAACGTCAGATCTCATCCTCCTGGGCAGTAGGAAACGTCAGATCTCCTCCTCCTGGGCAGTAGGAAACGTCAGATCTCATCCTCCTGGGCAGTAGGAAACGTCAGATCTCCTCCTCCTGGGCAGTAGGAAACGTCAGATCTCCTCCTCCTGGGCAGTAGGAAACGTCAGATCTCATCCTCCTGGGCAGTAGGAAACGTCAGATCTCCTCCTCCTGGGCAGTAGGAAACGTCAGATCTCCTCCTCCTGGGCAGCAGGAAACGTCAGATCTCCTCCTCCTTGGCAGTAGGAAACGTCAGATCTCATCCTCCTGGGCAGTAGGAAACGTCAGATCTCCTCCTCCTGGGCAGTAGGAAACGTCAGATCTCATCCTCCTGGGCAGTAGGAAACGTCAGATCTCCTCCTCCTGGGCAGTAGGAAACGTCAGATCTCCTCCTCCTGGGCAGCAGGAAACGTCAGATCTCCTCCTCCTGGGCAGCAGGAAACGTCAGATCTCATCCTCCTGGGCAGTAGGAAACGTCAGATCTCCTCCTCCTGGGCAGTAGGAAACGTCAGATCTCCTCCTCCTGGGCAGTAGGAAACGTCAGATCTCATCCTCCTGGGCAGTAGGAAACGTCAGATCTCATCCTCCTGGGCAGTAGGAAACGTCAGATCTCATCCTCCTGGGCAGTAGGAAACGTCAGATCTCATCCTCCTGGGCAGTAGGAAACGTCAGATCTCCTCCTCCTGGGCAGTAGGAAACGTCAGATCTCATCCTCCTGGGCAGTAGGAAACGTCAGATCTCCTCCTCCTGGGCAGTAGGAAACGTCAGATCTCCTCCTCCTGGGCAGTAGGAAACGTCAGATCTCATCCTCCTGGGCAGTAGGAAACGTCAGATCTCCTCCTCCTTGGCAGTAGGAAACGTCAGATCTCATCCTCCTGGGCAGTAGGAAACGTCAGATCTCCTCCTCCTGGGCAGCAGGAAACGTCAAATCTCCTCCTCCTGGGCAGTAGGAAACGTCAGATCTCCTCCTGGGCAGTAGGAAACGTCAGATCTCCTCCTCCTGGGCAGCAGGAAACGTCAGATCTCCTCCTCCTGGGCAGTAGGAAACGTCAGATCTCCTCCTCCTGGGCAGTAGGAAACGTCAGATCTCATCCTCCTGGGCAGTAGGAAACGTCAGATCTCATCCTCCTGGGCAGTAGGAAACGTCAGATCTCCTCCTCCTGGGCAGCAGGAAACGTCAGATCTCCTCCTCCTGGGCAGTAGGAAACGTCAGATCTCCCTCCTGGGCAGTAGGAAACGTCAGATCTCCTCCTCCTGGGCAGCAGGAAACGTCAGATCTCATCCTCCTGGGCAGTAGGAAACGTCAGATCTCATCCTCCTTGGCAGTAGGAAACGTCAGATCTCATCCTCCTGGGCAGTAGGAAACGTCAGATCTCATCCTCCTGGGCAGTAGGAAACGTCAGATCTCATCCTCCTGGGCAGTAGGAAACGTCAGATCTCCTCCTCCTGGGCAGTAGGAAACGTCAGATCTCATCCTCCTGGGCAGTAGGAAACGTCATATCTCCTCCTCCTGGGCAGTAGGAAACGTCAGATCTCCTCCTCCTGGGCAGCAGGAAACGTCAGATCTCCTCCTCCTGGGCAGTAGGAAACGTCAGATCTCATCCTCCTGGGCAGTAGGAAACGTCAGATCTCCTCCTCCTGGGCAGTAGGAAACGTCAGATCTCCTCCTCCTGGGCAGTAGGAAACGTCAGATCTCATCCTCCTGGGCAGTAGGAAACGTCAGATCTCCTCCTCCTTGGCAGTAGGAAACGTCAGATCTCATCCTCCTGGGCAGTAGGAAACGTCAGATCTCATCCTCCTGGGCAGCAGGAAACGTCAGATCTCCTCCTCCTGGGCAGCAGGAAACGTCAAATCTCCTCCTCCTGGGCAGTAGGAAACGTCAGATCTCCTCCTGGGCAGTAGGAAACGTCAGATCTCCTCCTCCTGGGCAGCAGGAAACGTCAGATCTCCTCCTCCTGGGCAGTAGGAAACGTCAGATCTCCTCCTGGGCAGTAGGAAACGTCAGATCTCATCCTCCTGGGCAGTAGGAAACGTCAGATCTCATCCTCCTGGGCAGTAGGAAACGTCAGATCTCATCCTCATGGGCAGTAGGAAACGTCAGATCTCATCCTCATGGGCAGTAGGAAACGTCAGATCTCATCCTCCTGGGCAGTAGGAAACGTCAGATCTCATCCTCCTGGGCAGTAGGAAACGTCAGATCTCATCCTCCTTGGCAGCAGGAAACGTCAGATCTCATCCTCCTGGGCAGCAGGAAACATCAGATCTCATCCTCCTGGGCAGCAGGAAACGTCAGATCTCATCCTCCTTGTTGACGGCATCTGTCTTAGCATAGATATGGTCTTAGTAATGCTTCAGCCTGTAACACCCTGCAATAGACGATTTTAGGAGAGAAAAAAACTAGGGGAGAGCACTTCGTGAAAATTAGAGTTAATTACCTCGACTTACTCGGTCAAAACCATAGCAACAATGGCGGCATGGCGTCGAAGCTTGAAACCGCAGGATGCGAGTCAGCGATTTGCAAACATTTTTTTAAAGAAAAAATGAGGGGCGGCCAGTATCCACAAACCGATAGAACTTGCAAAATGTGACGTAAAAATATAAATTACATCAAATTTAGAATGATACACGGTGTTCTAAGTGATGTAAGTCTACTCAAATACACGAGGCGAGAGCTGGGGATCTACCTGATGGTAGAGTAGCTTCCCCCGTTTGACCGAATGAGTTAGGCAAGACCACTCCCACACACCATGATATTGCTCCCCTTAATTATTCCCGAACAATTCCTATTGACAATAATTATTGTTTGAATACGTGTGAAACAATTTAAGTTCTAAGCAACCTACCGAGTTTCTCTCTCTCTCTCTCTCTCTCTCTCTCTCTCTCTCTCTCTCTCTCTCTCTCTCTCTCTCTCTCTCTCTCTCTCTCTCTCTCTCTCTCTCTCTCTCTCTCTCTCTCTCTCTCTCTCTCTCTCTCTCTCTCTCACACACACTCTCTCTCTCTCTCTCTCTCTCTCTCTCTCTCTCTCTCTCTCTCTCTCTCTCTCTCTCTCTCTCTCTCTCTCTCTCTCTCTCTCTCTCTCTCTCTCTCTCTCTCTCTCTCTCTCTCTCTCTCTCTCTCTCTCTCTCTCTCTCTCTCTCTCTCTCTCTCTCTCTCTCTCTCTCTCTCTCTCTCTCTCTCTCTCTCTCTCTCTCTCTCTCTCTCTCTCTCTCTCTCTCTCTCTCTCTCTCTCTCTCTGTGTGTGTCGTGTGTGTTCCTTTTATCTAAATAGTTACTGATATTAAGAATGCTAATAACTAACACATTGGTGAAATTATGAAGAAATAAATAATAGAACATGTTTTGTTGATAATTATATGACAATAATTACAAACTTTGCACCTATTCTATGTACATGCATAGAAACAGGACATGTAGAACTAAGAATCGTGGTAGCTGTAAGCAAGGACCTTGTTAAAACAAGGTATTTGCTGTAAGTAAGCAAGTATTTGCTGTAAGTAAGGCTTACTTTTGAAATTTTTATATCAGCAGAAGTATGGTTATGGAAAGGCACACTCCAAATATAAAAACCCCCACCTGATTTAATGAACAAGAAAAACAAATCATCCCCAAAGAGAAACTATGATGTGTAACAAAAGCAATTGCTTTTATAAGCTTATCATAAGAAATATTCAGAGCTATTTAATTCACACACACACACACACACACACACACACACACACACACACACACACACACACACACACTGAATATTTAATGGGTTTCACCTTAAGCCGGCGCCACACGGCGTGTAAAACCGTATGGGGATGCGATGCGATTGTGTCACGTGAGCCATGATTCACGTGAAATACTTCCGTCTAAAATAAGTCTGCCATTTTTGTCTCTCACTACGCTCAAGTAGACTCAATACACGAGTTTTACGTGAATCATGACTCACATCGTCAAAATCGCATCGCATTCAGATACGATTCGTATGTCGAGTGGCTGTCCCTTGACACCACGAGTGGAATGGCTTACTCCCTAGTTGAACATCACGATAGTGGGCTAAACAGTACAGTGGTATGCACAGCACGTAGGTCTAACCAAGGAGACTAAGTCCCTGGTCTAGCCAACGCAAAGCAGCCTTGTCCAGCCAAAAGACAAGCTCAGAGATGTACGAGCAGTAAATATCCTCAGCTCCGATCCTGGCTGACCAGCAATGGCAACCCAGCTTTTTAGGAGGAGTTGTGGTCCTCAGCCTTTGACACCAGGTGGCCTTCCATTTGAAGGCAATTTTGTCAGCTCACTCTTTCTGTCTATCTGTCTGTGTGTTTATCTGTCTGTCTCTGTCTGTCTCTGTCTCTGTCTCTCTCTCTCTCTCTCTCTCTCTCTCTCTCTCTCTCTCTCTCTCTCTCTCTCTCTCTCTCTCTCTCTCTCTCTCTCTCTCTCTCTCTCTCTCTCTCTCTCTCTCTCTGTGTGTGTGTCTCTCTCGTTTGTCTTCCGATACACTGAATCTGATGTCATCATTTTTAATTGACAGGAAACAGGTGGTGGCTGTAAATAGCTCTGTATTGTCGTCTCTAACAACAAAGTATGGCATTCCTCAGGGGTCTATCCTAGGACCAATACTTTTTTCTATTTATATTAATGACTTGCCTCTAGTTATAAGTTCCCTATGTAAACTTTTTGCCGATGATACAACACTACACACAAGTCATTCCAATTATACAACAGTATTTCAAACGTTACAAAACAGCATCGATGAACTTTTAAATTGGGCAGAGTTGAATCATATGAGCTTGCACCCATTAAAAACCAAACTTATGATAATTACAACAAGACAAAAACGCCAGAACCTTCCTAACAACTTTTTGACTCTCTTTATTAATGGCAATGCAGTTGAGGAAGTTGGGAGTCACAAAGTTCTTGGCGTTGTCGTTGACAATAATCTTTCTTGGTCCGAACATGTCACTAAAACCTGCAAATCCGTGTCTTCAAAGATTTATCAGTTGTCTAAAATAAAGCATTTCCTAGACCTCCATTCACGTAAGATATTTTTCCACTCATTTATTGAATCGCATATCAACTACGCGTCAACTCTGTGGGATGGCGCTAGTGAAAATATTTTGAAACCTCTTTCAAGTCTTCATAGACGAGCATTAAAACTAGTTCTGCTTAAGTCCTCAAAACTAACCACTTATGACCACAAAGCTTTAGACATTCTACCCTTCCATTTAAAGCTAAATTATAACAAGGCTATTTTTATGTTTAAGATTTTATCAGGCAATGCCCCACAATCTCTTACCAGTAGGTTTGTTGTCAATGACCGGCGCCACGAACATAAAATCATGCTCCCTCTTCCAAGAATTGACCTCTTCAAGACAAGCTTGGCTTATTCTGGTGGGGCCCTGTGGAATGCCATGCTGGCCAATACCCAAATTGGAAACACTTTCAAGTCATTCAAAAAAGATATAAAGATTTTCTGATGACAACTCTTTAATACGTTACCTGATAACCCATTCACCACTTGTTTCCTTCCTAATATGAGTGTCACCACTGTTAACCATGCATGTTTAGTGTTCATAATATGTTATAGTGGTGATTGTGTGTATGCATGTGTGAGTTTGAATGTGAGTGTGTGTATGTGCGCGTTCATACATGTGAATGTGTATGTGTCTGCCTGCGAATTCTGTGGGTATGTGTGTGTGTGTATTGTGCATGCATGTGTGTGGGATGTGCGTGTGTGCGTACTTGTGTATGTGTGTGTGTTGGTGAGTTTATGCGTATGCACGTAATTATTTGCTTACTTTTGTTTTGTGTATGTTGTAATGTGCATAACGCAATTGGTATGTATGTTTAATGTGTATGATTTAATGCTAGTGTGCGGGATGACCATGGTGAATGTTGTGGTGAATGTGTTTTTGTTTGCATTTATCCTTACAATTTTCTTTTCTTCTCATTTAATGAGGGCTAGATGTAAACAAGCCTATATTGTGCTTATCTTTTCCCTCAATAAAAAAGGTTCGTTCGTTCGTTCGTTCGTTCTGTCTGTCTCTCTTTCCCTCTCTTTCTCTCTGTCTCTCTGTGTCTATCTGTCTGTTTGTCTGTCTCTCTCTGTATTTCTCCCCCCCCCTCTCTCTCTCCTCCCCCTCTCTCTCTCCCCCCCCCCTCTCTCTCTCCCCCCCCCCCTCTCTCCCCCCCCCCCTCTCTCTAGCGCACGAGCGGCAAAGAAAGAAAGAAAAAAAGGATCACGTCTTCTACGCATTTGATCAAGGGAAATAAAATTAGCCATGAGAGGCTATATCTCCCATATCTCCACCAGAAGAGTCTGTACCTCCGAAGAGCAGCAAGCCATCTATAGTCTAATGTCTGCTGAGTAAACGCAATTTCCGCCACACGTGCCGGCCTATTCCCTAATGGCCCGACAGAATGGCTGCATAGGAAGGGATCTTATCGACATGTTCCCGTCTCTGTGTGTTTCCTATTCTGTCAGCCCGTTTGTATGTGCCCCCGTCTCTGTGTGCCCCCATCTCTGTGTGTCCCTGTTTCTGTGTGACACTGTCTCCGTGTGTCCCCGTCTCTATGTGTCTCCTTCTTTATATATGACCCCCACTGTGTCCCCGTCTCTATGTGTCCCCGTCTCTTTATATATGACCCTCATTGTGTCCCCGTCTCTGTGTGTCCCCGTCTCTATGTGTCTCCTTCTTTATATGTCACCCTCCCCGTCTCTTGTGTCCCCGTCTCTATATGTGTCCCCGTCTCTATGTGTCCCCTTCTTCCTTCTATGTGTGTCCCCCCGTCTCTATGTGTGTCCCCGTCTCTCTCTATGTCCCCGTCTTTGTCCCCGTCACTGTGTCCCCGTCTCTATATATGTCACCCTCACTGTGTCCCCGTCTCTATGTGTCCCCGTCTCTATGTCACCCCGTCTCTATGTGTCTCCGTCTTTATATGTCACCCTCACTGTGTCCCCGTCTCTATGTGTCCCCGTCTTTATATGTCACCCTCACTGTGTCCCCGTCTCTATGTGTCCCCGTCTTTGTGTCCCCGTCTCTATATGTCACCCTCATTGTGCCCCCTTCTCTATGTGTACCCTGGAGTAAGGGATAGGGTGAAGGTTTCGGATTAGGGTTAGATAGAGCTTGGGATTGGCGTCAGATAGAGACAGGGAGAGATAGAAGACACAAAGACATGGAGACACATAAAAGACAGGCACAGACAGAGATGGGGACACATAGAGATGGGGACACATAGAGATGGGGACACATAGAGATGGGGACACATAGAGAAGGAAACACATGGAGACGAAATAGAGACGTATAGAGACGGGGACATATTGAGCAGGGGACACACGGAGACGAAATTGGTGACAGGTAGAGACGGGGACATATTGAGCAAGGGACACATGGAGACGAAATTGGTGACATAGAGAGACGGGGACACATAGAGACGAAATTGGTGACATAGAGAGACAGGGACACACGGAGACGAAATTGGTGACAGGTAGAGACGGGGACATATTGAGCAGGGGACACACGGAGACGAAATTGGTGACATAGAGAGACGGGGGCACATAGAGAGGAAATTGGTGACACATAGAGACGTGGACACATAGAGAGAAAATTGGTGACACATAGAGACGTGGACACATAGAGAGGAAATTGGTGACACATAGAGAGGAAATTGGTGACACATAGAGAGGAAATTGTGACACATAGAGACGTGGACACATAGAGAGGAAATTGGTGACACATAGAGACGTGGACACATAGAAACGAAATTGGTGACACATAGGCTAGAGACGGGGGCACATAGAGAGGAAATTGGTGACACATAGAGACGGGGGCACATAGAGAGGAAATTGGTAACACATAGAGACGGGGGCACATAGAGAGGAAATTGGTGACACATAGAGACGTGGACACATAGAGACGAAATTGGTCACACATAGAGACGGGGGCACATAGAGACGAAATTGGTCACACATAGAGACGGGGGCACATGGAGAGGAAATTGGTCACACATAGAGACGGGGGCACATAGAGAGGAAATTGGTCACACATAGAGACGGGGGCACATAGAGAGGAAATTGGTGACAAATAGAGATGGGGGTGTATCGCTTTGTACCCGCCTCAGCTGATCAATGCGTGGTTCAATGGTGTCCTTTACCACTGCATACATACATATCATACATACATACATACATACATATACATACAAAGATGCATTGAGGAAACGAATACATCCGTTCAACAAAGATGCATTGAGGAAACGAATCCGTTCACCAAAGTCGTACTCTAAGGCCGGGTTCACATTAGACGCGTAAGTTCCGTACAGAAAACCCTAAATAAGTGGAAGAAAGAAGGATAAAAGTTTACGCACGCAGAGGAAATTCGGACACGTGCGCAAATGTTTTCCCTTCTTTGCTTCACTTATTTATGGATTGCGCACGGGTTTCCGCATGGAATATCCGCTTATGTGTGTACACGGCCTAATAGTGCACGTCTTTCCCATTTGCTTTGGACAATTCCAATGTTACCATAGTGTTCTGATAGCCTAACCACAATAAACGGCTCAAATGCGTACGAAGACAATTAGCAGAATCGGATTAAATCTTTTCATCATTAATTCCACAGATGGATTTTTTTGGTATTGTATTCTGCGCAGTGTATGTTGTCTATGCAAAAATATTAACATTTTTTGAACTTTAGGAATTTTAGCCTTGTGGGTGTTTTACTTTAAAAGTGCTTCTTTTTTTTTACCTGGAAAAGTAAGATTATGGTATCGCATGTTGTCGACAACAAAATGAGTGCATCTGAACGCGACGACAAGAGAAACAAGGGTAGGTCGGTTCTGAAGAACCAAACGTAAGTCCCGTTGCACTTCTGTGACGGTGGAAAACCTCCCACCCCTCCCCATTGTTTTGTGAAACCTATAATCCACCTCTAGGGCCGGGTTCACATTAGACGCGTAAGTTCCGTACGGAAAACCCTAAATAAGTGGAAGAAAAAAGGATAACAGTTTACGCATATAGAGGAAATTCGGACACGTGCGCAAATCTTGTCCCTTCTTTGTTTCACTTATCTATGGATTGCGCACGGATTTCCGCATGGAATATCCGCTTAATATGTGTGTAGTACACGGCCTTGACAATCTTTGTCCCCGTTTTCAGGAAAACGTGTACACAGTACATCTGGATTTTCCGCGCGGAAATAATCAATAAGTAAAAGAAAGAAGGAAAACAATATGCGCACGCGTCCGTACTTCCCCTAATCCGTACATTTTTACCCTTCTTTCTTTTACTTATTTACGGATTGCGCATGGGATTTCCGCGTCACGTGTGTCCCTGCCATTATTGGTACTTTTGTGAAGCGAAGAGTAGGACATACGTTTTCTTCTTCAGTATTTTCGTTGGTCTAGAGATTGTTGCTGTTGTCTCTCCTGTTGTTGATGTTGTTGCTGGAGTTGTCGTTGCTGTTGTCTCTCCTGTTGTTGATGTTGTTGCTGGAGTTGTCGTTGCTGTTGTCTCTCCTGTTGTTGATGTTGTTGCTGGAGTTGTCGTTGCTGTTGTCTCTCGTTGTTGTTGTTGATGTTGTTGCTGGAGTT
This sequence comes from Phymorhynchus buccinoides, assembly GCA_017654935.2. Taxonomy (NCBI): domain Eukaryota; kingdom Metazoa; phylum Mollusca; class Gastropoda; order Neogastropoda; family Raphitomidae; genus Phymorhynchus; species Phymorhynchus buccinoides. The sequence continues at coordinate 35,960,670 of CM065702.1, forward strand.
GTCGTTGCTGTTGTCTCTCCTGTTGTTGATGTTGTTGCTGGAGTTGTCGTTGCTGTTGTCTCTCCTGTTGTTGATGTTGTTGCTGGAGTTGTCGTTGCTGTTGTCTCTCCTGTTGTTGATGTTGTTGCTGGAGTTGTCGTTGCTGTTGTCTCTCCTGTTGTTGATGTTGTTGCTGGAGTTGTCGTTGCTGTTGTCTCTCCTGTTGTTGCTGTTGTTGCTGGAGTTGTCGTTGCTGTTGTCTCTCCTGTTGTTGATGTTGTTGCTGGAGTTGTCGTTGCTGTTGTCTCTCCTGTTGTTGATGTTGTTGCTGGAGTTGTCGTTGCTGTTGTCTCTCCTGTTGTTGATGTTGTTGCTGGAGTTGTCGTTGCTGTTGTCTCTCCTGTTGTTGATGTTGTTGCTGGAGTTGTCGTTGCTGTTGTCTCTCCTGTTGTTGATGTTGTTGCTGGAGTTGTCGTTCTGTTGCTGGAGTTGTCGTTGCTGTTGTCTCTCCTGTTGTTGATGCTGCTACTGGAGTTGTCGTTGCTGTTGTCTCTCCTGTTGTTGATGTTGTTACTGGAGTTGTCGTTGCTGTTGTCTCTCCTGTTGTTGATGTTGTTGCTGGAGTTGTCGTTGCTGTTGTTGTCGACGCTGTTGTTGTTGTTATCGTTATCGTCGTCATTGTTGGTGTTGTTGTACTGGTAGTATAGCTGTTGTTGTTGTTATCGTTGTCGTTGTCATTGTTGGTGTTGTTGCACTGGTAGTATAGCTGTTGTTGTTATCGTTATCCTCATCATTGTTGGTGTTGTTGCACTGGTAGTATAGCTGTTGTTGTTATCGTTATCCTCATCATTGTTGGTGTTGCACTGGTAGTATAGCTGTTGTTGTTGTTATCGTTGTCGTTGTCATTGTTGGTGTTGTTGCACTGGTAGTATAGCTGTTGTTGTTATCGTTATCCTCATCATTGTTGGTGTTGTTGCACTGGTAGTATAGCTGTTGTTGTTATCGTTGTCGTTGTCATTGTTGGTGTTGTTGCACTGGTAGTATAGCTGTTGTTGTTGTTATCGTCGTCATTGTTGGTGTTGTTGCACTGGTAGTATAGCTGTTGTTGTTGTTATCGTCGTCA
>CM065702.1:35964271-35976771 GCA_017654935.2 Phymorhynchus buccinoides
TGAAAGACAGGGAAAAAGGATAACACTTTTCGACAGAAAATTGAACAATTACTTGAAAGCATAGAAGAACAATAGTGATAACATATTTCGATCATCGAAAAAGCATCGCTTTGAGGAATAAGGATGTGAACGGTGACAGCAATATCAAACAATACAAGATGATATGGTAGTCTTAAAAGTAATGGACTAAAAACTTAATTAGATCCTAGTGAAAATAAGTCCGAATCCCAGAAGGTAAAGTAGGGGAAGACGGGGTAAAAAGCGCATGGGCGGGTAAGAAGCCCACCCCAATTATCTCATGAAATGAAGCAAATTTCAGTCTCATTTTGCCCATGAGACGAGCGTTAATGTCTAGCATTCGTCTCATGGGCAAATGTGACTGAAATTTTCTTTATTTCATGAGATAATTGGGGTGGGCTTCTTACCCGCCCATGCGCTTTTTACCCCGTCTTCCCCTAGATACGTTAATTTTAATGTTCTCTCCAGTAGAAATTAGTTTGAAAGTTAAGATCAAAGTTAACTTTGTGAAGTAACAATTAGTCTGAAATACAATATGCCCCCCTCCAATTAAAACTACGGGGCTTATGTTTGCCTTTCGGAGCAAACATGAAAGGATTCTCAACTCCTCCACACTTTTCTTTCCCAATCCCCCAATTCCGGTTGGTACTGTCGGTTCCGTTTTGTACCGGAAGTTCTGCAAATTTACTCTTTAATAAGTAATGAGAATATGAACGCATTTTGTGCAGCCGTTTTCGAGTTATTTAAAATTAAATTTTGGTCAAAATGTTGCCATTTCTGGATTATTATGGTCAATTTCAAGGATCTGTTTTCACCTTTCTGTTTAGCGGACTTAATTCTGATTGTATTTTTATATTATTGTTCTCTCTCTCTCTCTCTCTCTCTCTCTCTCTCTCTCTCTCTCTCTCTCTCTCTCTCTCTCTCTCTCTCTCTCTCTCTCTCTCTCTCTCTCTCTCTCTCTCTCTCTCTCTCTCTCTCTCTCTCTCTCTCTCTCTCTCTCTCTCTCTCTCTCTCTCTCTCTCTCTCTCTCTCTCTCTCTCTCTCTCTCTCTCTCTCTCTCCCTCTCTCTCTCTCTCTTCATTAGGGGCCATGGCCTAGAAGAACAAAAATATATTTTATTTTCCATTTAATTTCATTTAATTTCATTTCTCTCTGTGTTTATGGGCAGGAAGCCTGGCATAATAAAATGGTGTTCAAACTCTGTTCTCTCTGTACGTTGGTTTCTCTCTGTCTCTCTCTGTCTGCCACTCTGGATGTCTGTGTCTTTGTCTTCCCCTGTCCTTCTGTCTATCTGTCTCTCTTTCTCTCCATAACGCGTGCACGTGGTTGTTATGTGTAGACCTATGCTGGGTCAATGCACAGGGGAGATCGGCGTCGTTTGTAAATCATAAATGAACACACCTCTTTGCATCTAATTTACACGCTCGTTCATTGCTGACAATGCGAACAATCACACACACACGCGCACACGCACGCACACGCACACACACACGCACACGCACGCACGCACACACACACACACACACACACACACACACACACACACACACACACACACACATACACACGCGCGCGCGTGCACGCACACGCACCACAATATTATATTTGATATATGTTTACACACACTCTTTTAATTTCTTTGACAGTATTGCCTTTTTTGTTTTCAGCACACACACATACAGAGAGAGAGAGAGAGAGAGAGAGAGAGAGAGAGAGAGAGAGAGAGAGAGAGAGAGAGAGAGAGAGAGAGAGAGAGAGAGAGAGAGAGAGAGAGAGAGAGAGAGAGAGAGAGAGAGAGAGAGAGAGAGAGAGAGAGAGAGAGAGAGAGACTGACTCTGAGAGAGAGAGAGAGAGAGAGACTGACTCTGAGAGAGAGAGAGAGAGAGAGAGAGAGAGAGAGAGAGAGAGAGAGAGAGAGAGAGAAATCAGAGAGAGAGAGAGAGAGAGAGAGAGATCAGAGAGAGAGAGAGAGAGAGAGAGAGAGAGAGAGAGAGAGAGAGAGAGAGAGAGAGAGAGAGAGAGAGAGAGAGAGAGATCAGAGCAATAAACCATCTGAAGTCTGAAGTCTGAAGTCTCTCTCTCTCTCTCTCTGTTCCTCTCTTCTTATAGCAGGCGAATTAGATTAACTGGACTACTTACGTAGCCGCCTTTTCAATTTATAGGGGCAAGCCAAAAGATAAAGAAAGGTGTGACAAAATAATGAAATGATGAAAGAAGAAGAAGAAGAAGAAGAAGAAGAAGAAGAAGAAGAAGAAGAAGAAGAAGAAGAAGAAGAAGAAGAAGAAGAAGAAGAAGAAGAAGAAGAAGAAGAAGAAGAAGAAGAAGAGAGAGAGAGAGAGAGAGAGAGAGAGAGAGAGAGAGAGAGAGAGAGAGAGAGAGAGAGAGAGAGAGAGAGAGAGAGAGAGAGAGAGAGAGAGAGAGAGAGAGAGAGAGAGAGAGAGAGAGAGAGAGAGAGAGAGTCACGCAATGTACAATATCATAATACCCCGTGCAATAACACGAATAATGCTGGCAGTCCACAGCACACGACATACGGAGGGGGTGCAACTGAAAGGAACAGAATGGGTGCTAGGGGATGGAAAGAAGGGGTCATGGGTCACAGTCAACCGAGAAAGAACCGAACTGCTTCTATAATCATGCGAAAGAGATCAAGTCCGCTTATCGTCCATGAAGTGATGTGGCTTTGTTGGAGCCTATCTCACCGCTTATCGTCCATGAAGTGATGTGGCTTTGTTGGAGCCTATCTCACCGCTTATCGTCCATGAAGTGATGTGGCTGTGTTGGAGCCTATCTCACCGCTTATCGTCCATGAAGTGATGTGGCTGTGTTGGAGCCTATCTCACCGCTGAAGTGATGTGGCTGTGTTGGAGCCTATCTCACCGTGTTGGACCCTATCTCACCGCTTATCGTCCATGAAGTGGTGTGGCTGTGTTGGACCCTATCTCACCGCTTATCGTCCATGAAGTGATGTGGCTGTGTTGGACCCTATCTCACCGCTTATCGTCCATGAAGTGATGTGGCTGTGTTGGACCCTATCTCACCGCTTATCGTCCATGAAGTGATGTGGCTGTGTTGGACCCTATCTCACCGCTTATCGTCCATGAAGTGATGTGGCTGTGTTGGACCCTATCTCACCGCTTATCGTCCATGAAGTGATGTGGCTGTGTTGGACCCTATCTCACCGCTTATCGTCCATGAAGTGATGTGGCTGTGTTGGAGCCTATCTCACCGCTTATCGTCCATGAAGTGATGTGGCTGTGTTGGAGCCTATCTCACCGCTTATCGTCCATGAAGTGATGTGGCTGTGTTGGAGCCTATCTCACCGCTTATCGTCCATGAAGTGATGTGGCTGTGTTGGACCCTATCTCACCGCTTATCGTCCATGAAGTGATGTGGCTGTGTTGGACCCTATCTCACCGCTTATCGTCCATGAAGTGATGTGGCTGTGTTGGACCCTATCTCACCGCTTATCGTCCATGAAGTGATGTGGCTGTGTTGGAGCAGGGACTGGAGGGAACATTCCATCATTGTTGGCATTGTGCTTGATAAAGTGGTACTTATAAACCAAAATATCGCACAGCTCAAATCTTCCAGCAAACACAACACGGGAGGTCACCCTTGACGAGAGAGAGAGAGAGAGAGAGAGAGAGAGAGAGAGAGAGAGAGAGAGAGAGAGAGAGAGAGAGAGAGAGAGAGAGAGAGAGAGAGAGAGAGAGAGAGAGAGAGAGAGAGAGAGAGAGAGAGAGAGAGGGGTGGGGGGAGAAAGAGAATAGCGGCAGGAGTAGTAACGCACATGCGGTTTACAGGAAAACTCCGTTTTTGTGCTAAGAACCAAGGACAGAATGGAAGATTAGGCCCAGCCTAAATTCTTAGGCCGTGTACACACACAAGCGGATATTCCATGCGGAAACCCGTGCGCAATCCATAAATAAGTGAAACAAAGAAGGGAAAAGATTTGCGCACGTGTCCGAATTTCCCCTATATGCGTAAACTTTTATCCTTCTTTCTTCCACTTATTTAGGGTTTTCCGTACGGAACTTACGCGTCTAATGTGAACCCGGCCTTATCCTTGTAAAATAAAGTATATGAAGTATGAAGTTTGTCTGTCTGTCTGTCTGTCTGTCTGTCTGTCTGTCTGTCTCTCTCTCTCTCTCTCTCTCTCTCTCTCTCTCTCTCTCTCTCTCTCTCTCTCTCTCTCTCTCTCTCTCTCTCTCTCTCTCTCTCTCTCTCTCTCTCTCTCTCATAACTATTTGTATTGAGAAATGCAAATTGTGTATTGTGTTTAGTAATTAGACTAGTCGATGGTCGAGAGAGACTTTTTTTCACCTTTTTGTTTTCTCATTCTGAACTTTCACTCGCCTTAGTACTTTGTTTGTGAAGCCCGTGGTACAAGGAGTAGACGGGTGTTTTGTTATTTTCTTGATGTTCAATGTTGTTACATTTGATTTGTTGTTGATTTGAACGAACACAAATGATATAATATGCTATTGCCCCCCCCCCCCCCCCCCCCCCCCCCTTTGTCCCCCCCCCCCCGCCCCACCCCCCGCCCCATGTCAAAAGACCCCCGCGTAATGACAATAAACCAGTGTCCGTGTCCGTCTCTCTCTCTCTCTCTCTCTCTCTCTCTCTCTCTCTCTCTCTCTCTCTCTCTCTCTCTCTCTCTCTCTCTCTCTCTCTCTCTCTCTCTTCTCTCTCTCTCTCTCTCTCTTTCTCTCTTTCAGCTCCCCCCCCCTCTCTCTCTCTCGCTCTCTCAACGTTACCATGCCAACGTAACGGTATCTGTCTGTCGCAGCAGGAAAGGAGAGAAGAGGAGAGAGGAGACGAAGAGAAGAGATAAGTGAGGGGAGGAGGATGAGGGGGTGGGGGATGGAGAGTGATAGCCCACTTTGTTGTCGCTGTCGCTGTCTCCTGCAGATGGAAGCTTGCTAAACAAAAGACAGGGTTATGTACTGTTGTGCCCCCGTCTCTTTGCATTTTGCTGTTTTCTGGCGACACTCGGGCTGCATGCTCTCACATGGAGAACGCGTCCCCGCTACTATAGCGCAAGGGGTGCACGTGGGGTGGGGCTGGGGGTTGGGTGGGGGTAGGGGCGGTGCTCTTGGGAAATCTATATGTTTTGGTTCCCATAGGTTGTTCTAAAACCACTATTGATGGGGAAAAGGTGGCAGAGTGGTTAAGACCTTCGCCTGCCAAATGTAATGCGTGACTGCAGCGTGAGTGACCCGGGTTCGAATCACGGCCTCGCCCTTTCTTTCTAGTTTGACAGGAAAATCGAACTGAACGTCGAGTCCTTCGGTTGGGGACTTAAAGCTAGTCTGACCCGTGCGCTTTACGCACATATAAATCCCACGGCAGTTGAAAGTCGGTAAGAGCAGGGAGAAATCCCGCTGCCTGGCATGGCCAAATTGATAACTAGGTTTTCCAAGTGTGCCCACACCCCCTCCTAGCCCTGTGCCCTCCCCAAAACCCCCAAAAAGAATTGGGTAGGCGCTGCACTTGCGGCGACGCGCTCTCCGGGGGAGAGCAGCCCGAATTTCACAGAGATAAGTCTCTGTGACTAGAATATACAAAATACCCCAAAGACACTAAATTAAAGATTTAGAAAGATTCATTAATTCATTAATTCATTCAATCATTCATTAATTCATTCAATCATGCACTCAATCATTCATTCAATCATTCATTCATTCAATCATTCATTCAATCATTCATTCAATCATTCATTCAATCATTCATTCACAGGTTGTCCCTGAACAATCCGGAGTCGGAAAACATCTTTGCTCACGTTGGGAAATCTTAGCTATCAATCTCTTCATGTATCCCCGTCTATTATGTCCCTGTGTCTATGTGTCTCTGTGTCTCTGTGTCCCTGTGTCTATGTGTCCCCGTTTCTATGTGTCCCCGTGTCTATGTGTCCCTGTGTCTATGTGTCCCCGAGTCGATGTGTCCCTGTGTGTATGTGTCTATGTGTCCCCGTTTCTATGCGTCCCTGTGTCTATGTGTCCCCGAGTCTATGTGTCCCTGTGTCCCTGTGTCTATGTGTCCCTGTGTCTATGTCTCCCTGTGTCTATGTGTCTATGTGCCCCTGTGTGTATGTGTCCCCGTGCCCCTGTGTCTATGTGTCCTTTTGTTTTCTCCTTAATTCTAACCCTGTTCCTGAGCCAAACACTAAACTTAATTAACCCTAACCCTAACCTTGTCGGTCTTCTCCTGCATGTCTTTCTGTGTATGAGAGAGAAGGGCGATGTCATCGGCAAAGTAGCAGTCCTCCAGTCTCGCAGTTATCCTCGTGGCTTGTCTCCGGTGGCATTGGATAATACCATGCAAATCAAACTGTTGATTGTGGGTACTTCACCGGAAGAAGAGACGGGGACACATAGAGATGGAGACACATAGAGACGGGGACACATAAAGACGGGGACACATAAAGACGGGGACACATAGTGACGGGAGCTCAATGAAGGTGACACATAAAGACGGGGACACTTAGACAGGGTCACATAGATACAGGGACACAGAGACGGGGGTCACATAGATGGTGGCACATAGAGATGGGGACACAATGAGGATGACACATAGAGACAGGGCACACCTAGAGACAGGGACACCTAGAGACAGGGACACCTAGAGACAGGGACACCTAGAGACAGGGACACATAGAGACGGGGGACACATAGAGACAGGGACACCTAGAGACAGGGACACATAGAGACGGGGACACCTAGAGACAGGGACACCTAGAGACAGGGACACATAGAGACAGGGACACCTAGAGACAGGGACACCTAGAGACAGGGACACGTAGAGACAGGGACACCTAGAGACAGGGACACATAGAGAGACAGGGACACCTAGAGACAGGGACACATAGAGACAGGGACACATAGAGACAGGGACACATAGAGACAGGGACACCTAGAGACAGGGACACCTAGAGACAGGGACACGTCGAGACAGGACACCTAGAGACAGGGACACATAGAGACAGGGACACCTAGAGACAGGGACACGTAGAGACAGGGACACGTAGAGACAGGGACACGTCGAGACAGGGACACCTAGAGACAGGGACACCTAGAGACAGGGACACCTAGAGACAGGGACACGTAGAGACAGGGACACGTAGAGACAGGGACACCTAGAGACAGGGACACCTAGAGACAGGGACACCTAGAGACAGGGACACCTAGAGACAGGGACACCTAGAGACAGGGACACATAGAGACAGGGACACATAGAGACAGGGACACCTAGAGACAGGGACACCTAGAGACAGGGACACCTAGAGACAGGGACACATAGAGACAGGGACACATAGAGACAGGGACACATAGAGACAGGGACACCTAGAGACAGGGACACCTAGAGACAGGGACACCTAGAGACAGGGACACATAGAGACAGGGACACCTAGAGACAGGGACACCTAGAGACAGGGACACCTAGAGACAGGGACACCTAGAGACAGGGACACATAGAGACAGGGACACCTAGAGACAGGGACACCTAGAGACGGGGGACACATAGAGACAGGGACACATCGATATGACCCTAAATGCCGTTAAGAGACCCGGTGTGCATACCAATGAAGACGACGACAGTAAATGCTGGGGAGGTTGACACGCCGCGTGTCTGTCTATCCGTCCGTCCGTCCGTCTGTCTGTCCGTCTGTCTGTCTGTCAGTGCCATCCTCTCTTTACAGTCTCCGCCGGCACCGCCTGGCTTGTTGGCTTCCTTTCGCCAGCCAGCATCGCTGACATCACACACAGTCCAGCACTCACCCACGCGCTAAACCAACTATCACAATCTTACTCGCTTTAGCTGTAGCTGGGCTGGTGCCGTGATGCTGCTGCTGCTGCTGCTGATGATGATACCATGCTTCGTACCAGTTCGATATCAATAGTTGATCGTGATGGTTAGTGACATAATGTTGGTAGCAAAAATGGACCCGGTGAGAAGGTGTTTGTACCTTGTAGTAGGGGTGTGGAGTTATATTATATATAGAGAGGACTGGTGACAAGTTACTACAACAGGTTACGACGATTATAGCTCACCTGTTGCCCGAGAGACTGTGTGCCCTGTGATGACACACCGTTCCCCTATACTCTCTGTCTCCCTTATTTCCATAGACATGGCTCCCCTAGTGTCTTCACCTCCTCAGTGTCTGCTGCTGATGGGGGCTTTGTTGTTCGTTGAAACGATGGATTGTGGCTTCAAACAAACCAGGCACCACTCTCTAAGTTGATTATGTCCTCTGTGTGCGCTGATCTCATCAGTTTTTCCTTCTTCGCCAATGAAGAGGAGTGACCTCAATCGCTACATCAAAGGGAACAACAAGCGGTGTCATCATTATCGAGGACGCAGCACCCCTGGAACTTATCGATCCTGGTTGTGTGTGCGTCTGAAGTGATGAGGTCACGTGTTGTTATTTAATCCCAGGAAAAGGTGTTGTTTTTCCCCACTCTTTTTCTTTCTCTCGACGTGCAAGCAGTAGGGATGGTTGGGATTTCCACAGCCTTTTGTTTTAGCACACAGGAATGAAGTCTGGTCAGATTTAGTATTGACCTTTTATATTTAACCTTGAAGCATTACAAGCAATCATGTTTACGCAGAAGACAGGGGTTTAAAAGAGGTATGATTGTTTATTTCACACATTTTCTTCTTATATAATTGCCCTGATGAAATAGAATCATCGTTGGTGTATACAATAGGGGGGGGGGGGGTACTCATGTCACATTGCGATTATCCCGCAGTAGGTCGAAGCAAAAATAGGATGTAACTAAATACCCTGTTGTAAAACAAAGACGACGTGTGATTCGTTGCTTTGTATGAGGAAGATGCTTCACATGACGTATTGAAGCTAGGTGAGGCAAGGCTAAAACCATGGACAAAACATCATACATAAACACGATAAACGTTACAATGGAATGACGGATAGTGATCACTAATTTTGAGAAACAATGTGAAGTTCAAATCATGCCACACGTAATTTCAACAAATGAACAAGCGAACGCAGTCGAAAACACAGCTATTTTGTAACACGTTTGTGGCCGTATGTATACCAATGTAGACAAACCCAAAATACAGTAGGTAAAGACGTAGTCACGTTTTACACAATGTAACCTGGCCAGTACACCTGACCGGACGTGAGCTTTACCCCTTCCAACGTTCGAGGTTGTTTCCAAACAGGCTAACGTTGGTTTGACCACGATTGCTTTGAAGCACCGTTTTGGACCACGTACGACAGATAATCCATTGTAATTAGGCATCAAAGGAACCCTCCGTTTTCAAAGAAGATAATTTGACCTTTCTTGTATTGCGGACATGAACTGTGGATCAAAATGAACGGTCATTTTTTGAGGACTGGAAATTGTGAGGAGGACGCCATCTTGACGGTTGCTTGATACTGGTGTATGGTGCGATCCGTTCTGAGATCGGCGAAGCTGGGGACACTAACATGGCAGGTGAGTGAATGGCTTGGGATTGATTCATTCATTTACACGTGTTGTGATTTCTGTCTTTCAGAGAGAGAGAGAGAGAGAGAGAGAGAGAGAGAGAGAGAGAGAGAGAGAGAGAGAGAGAGAGAGAGAGAGAGAGAGAGAGAGAGAGAGAGAGAGAGAGATCAGAGAGAGAGACGCTTGACAATGTTTTAATCATTAGGCCATAGACCCATTTTACAAGCGTGAACACAAATAAGAGATAAACGCATACACAATCGTATAGCAAACATCTAACCGTTTAGAGAGAGAGAGAGAGAGAGAGAGAGAGAGAGAGAGAGAGAGAGAGAGAGAGAGAGAGAGAGAGAGAGAGAGAGAGAGAGAGAGAGAGAGAGAGAGAGAGAGAGAGAGAGAGAGAGAGAGAGAGAGAGAGAGAGAGAGAGAGAGAGAGAGAGAGAGAGAGAGAGAGAGAGAGAGAGAGAGAGAATCAGAGAGAGAGAGAGAGAGAGAGAGATCAGAGAGAGAGAGAGAGAGAGAGATCAGAGAGAGAGAGAGAGAGAGAGAGAGAGAGAGAGAGAGAGAGAGAGAGAGAGAGAGAGAGAGAGAGAGAGAGAGAGAGAGAGAGAGAGAGAGAGAGAGATCAGAGAGAGAGAGAGAGAGAGAGAGAGAGAGAGAGAGAGAGAGAGAGAGAGAGAGAGAGAGAGAGGGACATTTGACATGAGAAGTGCATTAGGCCTACTGGATATGGTGAATGTCGTTTTGTCGAGAAAAGTTAATTGTTTAACAATGCTAGATCTTGGTGTTGGTGCGCGTGCATGCATGCGTGCGCGTGTGCGAATCTCTGTGTGTGAAGTCAAGTCAAAATGACCTATTATTGATGATAACAGAATAACCTGAAAAGGAGGCTGTTATCATCCTGTCATGAAAAGAAAGAAGAAGAACTGAAGCCAGCAATACAGCAAAAAGAGGGACAATGGAAATTAGAGAACGAAAAAATCAAAGCACAATGAATACATATTGAAACAACCCCATCACAAGCAAGCCAAGTACAATACTTACAAACTATAGCTACACAAGTCATGTTGACCTCATGGAAAAGGGACAGGAACAAAGAGAGTGGGGAAAGAGATAGGGAGACACACACATACACACACACACACACACACACACACACACACACACACACACACACACACACACACACACACACACACACACACACACACACACACACACACACACACACACACACACACACACACACACACAGACACACACACACACACACACACACACACACACACACACACACACACACACACACACACACAAATTGATGGGAAATGTACACAAACAAAGTTTAGAATCAAATGTTCAATCTCCATCAGATATGATGATGTTAGATGAACTACAGCCATTTGTGGCAAAATATGTTAGTATTTGTTTTAACAAAAAGCATGAATAGTATTTTGCGTTGTTTGTCATCTTAACCTGTGCTTAGGTTTCATGGCAATAAACCAATGTTCAATGTTCAGTGTTCACACACACACACACACACACACACACACATACACAAATATATCCCCACCCCCTCTGTGTGTGTGCGTGTGCGCGCGCGTGTGTGTAGGTGTGTATATGTATGTGCGCGTGCGCGTGTGTGTCGTGTATGTCTTGTGTCTGTGTGTGTGGGTGGGTGTTCGTGCGTGCATGTGTTGGCTTGAATCGTAAACACCCAAACACCTTGTAACGCCCTTCACCCCTCTGTTTCTCTCCTACCCAATGACGTAATGATAACCCCACCCTCTGTTCAGCCTCACACCCTACTAATTCCACCCCAACCACCTAATCCAATTCACTTTGGCATCCGCATTACGTAAAGGCCGCTGACTTGAACGCATTAACCCAACGAAGGCCTCGTCGTAATGGCTGTCTTCGGTTTACAGAGCGTTTGACTCTTTCACTGTCACACGACGAAATCAGTAATCATGTGGTAGGGCAATAAATTACTCCCAAAACGATTGGCTGTTTAGCCTAATTTACATACTACTACCCGTGTTGACTGCCTAAGACCCATTCATGATCACACGCCCTTGGACCTATTTAAAGTCCTGCCTTACTAAGGCCGTGTACACACATAAGAGGATATTTCATGCGGAAACCCATGCGCAATCCATAAATAAAAGAAGGGAAAAGAAGGGAAACAAAGAAGGGAAAAGATTTGCGCACGTGTCCGAATTTCTCATATAGGGGAAGACGGGGTAAAAAGCGCATGGTCGGGTAAGAAGCCCACCCCAATTATCTCATGAAATGAAGCAAATTTCAGCCCATGATGACGAGCGTTAATGTCTAGCATTCGTCTCATGGGCAAATTTGACTGAAACTTTCTTTATTTCATGAGATAATTGGGGTGGGCTTCTTACCCGCCCATGCGCTTTTTACCCCGTCTTCCCCTATGCGTAAACTTGTATCCTTCTTTCTTCCACTTATTTAGGGTTTTCTGTACGGAACGTACGCGTCTAATGTGAACCCGGCCTAAGACAAATACACTTTTCTTTTTCGTTCCTTTTTCCTCCACGGGAAGACCCAGTCTTCAGGAACGTTGTGCTGATAGGACGTTAATCCAACCATTTCCGATAAAATGCACCGTGACGGACGGTAGCACAAATTAATCGGAAATCGGAAGCTATATTAATTCACAAAACAGGATTCAGTTTATTAACGTAATACCAGGAGCAATATCAAAAACATGAAATGTAATAAGTACATTAAAGCATGGATGTCACAAATAACATAGGCATGGGGTGAGAATGGAAATCATTAACAGTTTACACAGAAACAAACTTTTAAGTGTATATAAAACAACAATACGTATGTGTCACTGGAAAATGTTGGATCCGGGAAAAATCGAAATCTTCCCGGGAATCTTCCCTTGAAAAATCGGAATTCTGATTTTTCCCGGATTGATCTGGTAAAATTCAGAATTCTGAAATTTCCCGGGAAAATTCTCCCAAGAAATTTTCCCAAGCTTACAACGAAGTGAAATCA
>CM065702.1:35979271-35981771 GCA_017654935.2 Phymorhynchus buccinoides
ACCGGTGGTTCATGCAGCGAACGTGCAGACGGAGCTGGGCCCAAGACGAACAATAGGATTATGCTGCACTGGACGGAGTGAAGAGAAACTCTACGGAGAGCCGGACAACAGAGGGTCTTCAGAGAAGAAGCACCCCCCACCCCCCTCAATCGAGTGTTTTTGCCCCCCTGAACTCCGTACACTCTAAGTAATTGTTTTAGGTCTATTACACATTGTCCATATCGTTGAAGGACTCATAATTGTTGTACTTTAGAAACGAATTTTCGCATTGGAAAAAAAATCACTGAGAAGTAACATTCTGCCGTTCTCAGCAAAGGGATAGGGTTAGGATCAGCCTGGGACTATTTTCATAAAACGGAGAGAAGCAGACTTTGAAATTGAAGGTCGTAAACATGACGAGGGGGTGACTAATATACCAGGTTGCCCATATCCGTCTGGTGACAGTCAGAAGGCACTATCTCACAGAGAAGGGCTGAAGAAGGCTGGGCTTAACAGACGAATCATGTGACAGAACAATTTCAATAGTTTCGAGGTCGACCTGCTAGTGATGTTTACACAATGAACATTTTTTTGCCACTTCTAATTACCTGGTCAGACAGTCTGGGGCGGGTATTGTTGTTGGGTCTGTGTATCGTTCTGTCTTACTGTGTATCGATTTTCTCAAAAACTATAGGGTGGATTTAGATCAAATTTGGAAGAGATGTAAACGCCTTACTTAGGAAGCTTCCTTTAGATGTTCATGACCCTGCTCATTGTCACTGAATTTTTGTTAATTAATAAAATGCAGACAGGTCCAAGTTTTTCAAAAACTACCAAATGGATTTGGCAGAGGCGTAGACACCCAACTGGCAAGCATTCATCTCAATGTTCATGCTCTGCTGATCTTCGTTGAGGTTTTTTTTACCTATACCCCTGCACTATAGGTAAAGCCTCGATCTTTAGCCAGTGCTGTCAATAGGAGTTGTTCGGAAATAATTAAGGGGAGTAATAGGAGTGATCTCGCCTAATTCAATCGGTCAAACAGGGGAAGTTACTCTTCCTTCAGGTAGATCCCCAGCCGTCGCCTCGTGTGTTTTAGGAGACACAGCGTGTAGAACGCAGTGCGTCATTCTAAACTTGATGTAATTTATATTTTTAAGTCACAGTTTGCAAGTTCCACCACTTTGTAGCAACTGGCCACCCCTTATTTTTCTAAAAAAATGTTTGCAAGTCGCTGACTAGCATCCTGCGGTTTCAAGCTTCGACGCCATGCCGCCATGGTTGCTATGGTTTTGACCGAGTAAGTCGAGGTAATCAACTCTAATTTTCACCAAGTGCACTCCCCTAGTTTTTCTCCGAAAATCGTCTATTCGCTGAGTCATTGTGTGGGTCGGCCATTGACTGGACAGTGAGACGGGGAAAGGTTGAGCAGTGTAAGCTGGGGGGGAAGGGGAATTGGGGAAGGGGAGGAGAAGAGCTACACAAGCAGTGTTGAGGTTCGCACATGTCAGTGTCTGTCAGTGTGTACGTTACGAATCGGACTGCCTGGGAATTCACTGTCACAGTGTATTTCTAGTTTTACATTTGTATTTTGCCAAGCCCATTCTGTCCGTCTGCTTTCATTGTAGTTCCTCAAACCAGGCCCTATGCGCATGCCCCAAACCTGAAATCGCGTGCAACGAACAGAGATACATTTTCGATCAGGTTTTAAATCCTCTTGTTTTTCATATTAGGGGGGGGGGGGGGGTGTACAAGCCTGCAGGTATCCTAACCTTTCTTTGTTCCATGTGTCATAGTACCCGCTGGCCTTCCCCCCCTTTTTGTAAAACTACCTTCTGGCTTTTCCCCCGAGAAGATTGATAGTAAGTTTCCCTGGTGGGCGTGTGCCACTGGACTGGCTTCTGTGCATCTCTCCACTGGCTTGGGCTTACACTTACATCTGGGATCCTGGTTCCTTGAGTCCTCTCAACGTGGTACAGAGAGAGGGATCAGGCTTTGTACAGCACCTTCTGGCTTTCACCCCGGATGAAGGGCAGTGCCTTCTCCCGGTTTTATAGGCCTCTTCATTGGATTAAACTCGTCAGGGAGGATAGTCGTCGGGGCGTGTGATCATGAGTGCGCCTTAGTCAGTCAACACGGGTAGTAGTATGTAAATTAGGCTAAACAGCCAATCGTTTGGGGAGTTTAGTCTAATTCGCATACTACTACCCGTGTTGACTGTCTACGACGCGCTCATGATCACACACCCGGGTGAAAGCCAGAGGATATAACCAGCCTTGTCGGATCCTGTTCTGATAGCATCTTCTCTCTTTTAACCCGCAAAACATGTCGTCCTCTCGGCCTATGAAGCTTCCATGGAGACGGATCAATTGTGCCGCACTCCAGTGGCCCCCAGTCACTCCAGCAGCGCCTCACCGTTTATCGGGGCTGTCGGCCTTTATCTCTCCATAACAGCACTCCGCTGCATTGATTCCTTTCCCCACGCCGTTAAGTGAGACAGATCGATTTAACAATCAACGTT
>CM065702.1:35986771-35996771 GCA_017654935.2 Phymorhynchus buccinoides
ACGTTGCATTCCATTCCATCACGTTGCATTCCATTCCATCACGTTGCATTCCATTCCATAACGTTACATTCAATTCCGTTACGTTGCATTCTATTCCATCACGTTGCATTCCATTCCATCATGTTACCTTCCATTCCATCACGTTGCATTCCAATCCGTCATGTTACGTTCCATTCCATTACGTTCCACTCCAATATGAAATGTTCCATTCCATTCCATTTTATTACGTTGCATCCCATTCAATCACGTTGCATTCCGGATGACGTCGCTTTCCATTCCATTAGGCTACGTTCCATTCCGTTCCATTCCATCCCATTGCAGGCATTCTGCCCAAGGCCTACCTGGTCCTGCTGATCATCGGAGCCACGCTGTCAGTCTTCGTGGCCTGCATCCCCTACGACTTTTACCGCTTCCGCCGGCGCAAGAAAGCTGCGCGGAAGCACCAGGAGCGTCTGTCGCTGATGACTCGCATCGCCCCGGGCCACGCCAAGATGATGACGGAGACTCTGCCCGTGGACAACGCTCTGCCGGGCAACCAGCGCCGCTTCGGGTTCCGCTCTCTGATCAAGGCTCTGCGCTATGGCAGAACTCTCAAGTCAGTAGTTATGACAGTTGTGTGTCCAGCCCGATTTTTGTCGAATCAAGTACTCTTGTTGACCAACTACTTTTGTCGGCACCTTTTTAAACACTGTTGTCGAACATAAACCCCTGCTGTCAACACTTTCGAAACTACTTTTGTCAAACCAACTACTTATGTCGACTGGTGACACAAAATTAGCATAAGTGGTTGGGTCAACAAAGCGTAAGTTTCGAAGGTCGTTAGGTTCGACAAAAGTGGTTGAAAGGGGTCGACAAAAGTGGTTGATTGACAAGAGTGGTTGATTCGACAAAAGTGGGTTCCAGTTTCTTTGTAAAATGATTTGAACGGGGTAGAAAACTATGAATAAAAACGATTCACCTCTCGGATGGTTCGGGAAACTGGTTTCAGTTGGCAGAAAGGACGGCATTATGAGCTGCAAAACGAATACAGGATAGAATTGTGTTGTTAAGAATGTAATGCCTCGACTCACTTCTTTGCTGTTCACACCTTAAGTGTGCGTTAGTTCAGTCTCTAGGAAAAGCGCAAGTGATTTGTTTGTCTAAACGTTTAAAGTATACACCATGCCTGAGAATAAAAAATAAAAAAATTCAAATTATAAACGAAAATGGGTGTGTGTATGTGTGTGTGTGTGTGTGTGTGTGTGTGGGGGGGGGGGGGGGTACAAATGTTCACAGGAAAATAATCCGCTTTTAAACAGTTTTGTTTGGTTTAAACATCTTTGTTCAACACTTTCCAATGGAATGAACAATGACGAAGTTAGAGGGTAACAAGCATAGGGCTTATATCATACCCTTACACAATACATAACACGTGATTCAATAGAGGAAGGCTAATGAATATGTATTCTCACCAATAGGAAAACCACATTCACATCCTTTTTTTCAATGTTCAAAACCGACCAATAAACAAAATAACAAACAAACTGATCAAGATAGAAAACTGGAAAAGAGACAAAATATTGACATTATGAGAAGATTGACAAGAAAAGAAAGAAAGAAAAAAGTTGAGAGACAAACGAGTGAACAATATGATAACTCAATACAATACTCATTGAACTAGTTACCATGTAGGTGCACACAATGACGCATGCATGTCTAACACAAGTTTATCAATCACTTTGTTACTACCAAAGACTCTACTCTTACTCACTGTGCGTACTGCCCAGCCACGCCCCCACACAATTCCCACGAAGCTCCTTGTTTGCTGACAGGTTCATGGCGGAGAAGATGAAGACACCCAACGAGGACGAAGCTGAAGCCGGCACCTCCACGGGCTCTGGGGGAGAAGCCAGCAACGCCCCCGGCAATGGGGGGCTGGTCTCGGGCACGGGGGCTGGTGGCAGTGGCCCGTCCTCCTCCCCGCTCCTTCCCCCGACCTCCCCCAACCCCACGGGGAACCTAGCGGCCCGGGCCCGCATGTCGGCCGTGCTGCAGATGTGGACGGGCCGGGGAAGGCTGTCCAGTCGAGCCAAGTCCCTGGACTTCACTGAAGAGCACCTGATGCAGCACCGCCTGCGCCACAAGCGGAACTCTCTCGTCACGGCTAGTAGTTCCGCCATCCAGGCAGCGGCAACGACAGCGGCTGCCACAGCGGCAGCGGCCACAGCGTCTTGCGGATCGTACGAGGAGCCTTCCAGTTCCGAGAGGAGGTCTTCTTCTTTCAGCGCGGAGGTGGGCCTGGACAGGAGCAGCCACCACCATCCGAAGAGGCAGCTGACGCCGTCAGCCAGTGTGGACAACCCCTTGCTGGATCCCGTCTCTCCCGTGTCCTTCCGTCTGCCGCACATCGGGTCTGCCCGCTATGTCCAGCTGGCCGCTTCCATCCCGGAGGACACTGACGAGTCCGAAGACGGGGCGTGCGTTGGGGGCAAGTTCAAGGTGACGGATAAGAAAAAGGTCACCTCCTCCAACAGCCTGCCGTCCACCTGGGGAGGGGCCGACAACGCCCCAAACACCCCTCATTCTCCTCCCGGAGACACTGTCCCCTTAACCAGGGTAAATGCAGCTTTAGTCGACGGTCAGGTCACGACCTCCACGACGTCTTTAGATAGAAACAGGAGAAGGAACACTTCCAGAGACTCTGCCGCAGAGGCTGCCAACTATTTCGGGACGGCAACTGACTCGCTGTTAGTTCCTCCACCTAAAGCGCGGCCGTTGCAGCGCCAGCTGTCCCAGGATCTGGACAGGAGGTGTGACCAGCATCACATGTCCAGAGGGTCCAGTGTGGCCACCGAGGACTCGGACTCTCTTCTGCCAAGCCCTATCATTGCAGACATTCACTAGAGACAGTCACTAGGCACAGCCAGTGATGTGGCCTTTTTACCTTACGTGTGTTGTGAGGACTTTCCAAGATGATCGTCGGCAGCGCCTGGCAACGGCACAGAGCGCATCACAACAGCTGCAACTACATGTGAGCTTCTGAGCCTGGTCTCTAAAGCCACACCTGTGTCCACGACGAAAGCACGACGTGATGTCATGCTTCCACATCCGACGGACAACCATGAGGAATGTGTTGGCCCCTACTCGTAATTGTCAAACAATATCTGTTAAACCTTCCGTGATTTCTTTGACCTCTTCCATGTAAGACTGCTGTGGCTGTCATTATTATTTCCGTCTTGTTTTATGCTTTGTACCTATCCATTGGTTTTAACTTAGCATTTCTTTTTCTTGAACAAAATTAAGTAGATTTCTACCAAACTCTTTTGGACAGTTAAGTTATCACCCAAAGTGATTGTGATTTGTAGTTTGGAAACTGTTTTTGGAAAGTTTGAAACTATATTCTGTACGTTTTAGAATGCATATATTTTGAACATTGTTCAACTAAAGGAAAATATTGTTTGTTTACATAAATAAACACTGTGTGAACAGTTACATTTGTGATCAGAGAAATCTCGCATGGCAACAGATGGCGTTTAAAAGGTTCTTTGTTCTTTATTCGAGCCGTTCTGCAGCATTAAACAAATGATAATCTGCATCTAACATGTTAACCATTCTGCATGCGAAATATTCATTACATTTCATGTGAATGTTAAAGAACATACAGAAAGCTTTCAGATAGAGACACATTAATTCAATGACAAAACACAAACAAAGAACACTGTGATACAGACACTCTTTCTTTCAGCATACTTTGCTGCGAACAATAACTTTTCCATTCAAAGTTGTGCATAGTTTCACTGTGCCCATTGTAATACTTTTCAACATGGACACGGCTTGTCCTCAAGTCTCGTGACAACCGTGCAAATCATCGGCGACCTTGGAAGCGGGCTCTCCACCCCCAATATCAAAGAGTATGGAGCAGTGTCAGAACTATGAGTCTGCAACAGCATAGGAAACTGGGAATCTGGAACAGTAGGAGACAATTCCAGATTTTACACTTTATATATAAAGACTATTTTCACTTGCATGTACAGTTGGACAGTAAGCTTAGTCTGTTTTTCTCAAACGTTAGTCATGTGGTTGTTTTATGCGGATCGTAAATACGGGATGTTTGAAACCCTCAAACTCTCAAACACCGATGAAAAAAACAACCAGATGTGTTGCTAGCTCCTGATTTGGGATTTGCTCTTTTGTTTGGGATTTACATAACCAAGGGAAGTAACTGCACGGGTCAGATCTTTTCTGTTCATACCAAAGAAGAGTCCTTTCTTTAGAAAAGCCGCAACTAACCCACACAAATAACCAGTTCTGGTTATATTGCTAATCTGGTTGATCATTATTTGAAATCATGTACCGACATTTTCAGTATTTATTTCTTTTTGCAGTTTATCTTAAAATGGAAGTAGAACAGGATATAAAAAAAAGGTTACTAATTTCTGAAAACAGAGACCGTGGTTTTTGTTTGTTTGTTATTATTTAGTAAAACCTTACAGAGAAGCCATTACTGTGCCATGTATATCAACTTACTTCAAGGGGCCGTACTTAAACTATTCAAACGCATGGACGGTTTATTGTTATCCCAGAAGCATAGTTGAGAGGAAGGAAATTGCGTTGAGGACAGGACCATCTGCTAGTGCTGCTTCTGCAGTATGAATTGCATTGGTTTAGGCTAAGCTAAACGGCTTACTTCCCTTTACCCACAGTGTGTTCCGGTGCAATTGCGATAAGTACTGTGGTCAAATGCTTTGTCGCATCCATTTAAAACATTTGCTTTTTGTTGGTTTGTTTAGATTTGCTTAGTGTCATGGCCAACTGTGTAGCAAACGTTTCTATTTCACTTTGTTGGGAGGTAAAGGAAAGTAGCGCACCGTTATTGTTAAGTCGGGATACGACCCCATCCAGTTGTGGTTCACTTTGTTGGGAGGTAAAGGAAAGACTAGTAGCACACCGTTATTGTTAAGTCGGGATACGACCCCATCCAGTTGTGGTTCACTTTGTTGGGAGGTAAAGGAAAGACTAGTAGCACACCGTTATTGTTAAGCCGGGATACGACCCCATCCAGTTGTGGTTCATGTTCTCCCACAGTGTGCTCCAAAGCCATTTGAATCGAGGGCTATTTGCCATAAGGCTCTACCAGCCTTCTTCATTCCCTTTGTCATAATACCTTCTGGCTTGTAGATTTCCAGTTTTTGTGGTGAGGTGCTTTGTCATAAAACCCCCCAAAAAAGATTTGTTTTATTTTATTTGTCTGTGTATATTATGTGATGCCACCAACTTTTCAGTAACATGAATAAAGGGAAGAACTCTCCATTAGTTAACTCCCCACTAAAGTTATTTTTAGGTACCACCGCCCAGCATAATATGAGCAACGGCCAAAGGGAAGCAAACGTAAGTTCATCCTTAAAAAAAGGATGAACCATGTTTTGCCTAGATGTGACCATTGCCCACACAGCGCACACAGTACAGTTTTGAGGATGAACTTAGGTTTTGCCTAGATGTGACCATTGCCCACACAGTGCACACAGTACAGTTTTGAGGATGAACTTAGGTTTTGCCTAGATGTGACCATTGCCCACACAGCGCACACAGTACAGTTTTGAGGATGAACTTAGGTTTTGCCTAGATGTGACCATTGCCCACACAGTGCACACAGTACAGTTTTTGAGGATGAACTTAGGTTTTGCCTAGATGTGACCATTGCCCACACAGCGCACACAGTACAGTTTTGAGGATGAACTTAGGTTTTGCCTAGATGTGACCATTGCCCACACAGCGCACACATTACAGTTTTTGAGGATGAACTTAGGTTTTGCCTAGATGTGACCATTGCCCACACAGCGCACACAGTACAGTTTGGGGATGAACTTAGGTTTTGCCTAGATGTGACCATTGCCCACACAGTGCACACAGTACAGTTTTTGAGGATGAACTTAGGTTTGCTTCCCTTTGGTCGTTACTCATATTGTGCTAGGCGGTGGTGTCGAAAATAACTTTGGTGGAGAGAGTTAATTAATGGAGAGTTTCTTTCCCTTCTTCATTTCACTTATCTCCTCTCCTAGCTTGACTGTTTCGATCTGTTATTGAAAGTTTCCGTTCCACTTTGTTGGGAATTTAAAGGACAGGTGTTAGTTAACCTTGACTGTGATTCCATTTCATTGAAATTTAAGTTTGCCTTTTTTTTAATTATCTTCCAAGGAGAGATGCCTGGATGGGGGGTGGGGGTGGGGGTGGATGGGGGGTGGGGGTGAAACTCGTATTTCGTCACGTCTGCTTCTGGGTGGTGATGGTAGTGGTATGTTTTGTATACATTTCCTTTTGTGGTGAAGAGAAAACGATACTCGTTCTTTGTACGAAAGAGGCTTGTTTTCTGCTATTTGCTCCGGTGTTATGATGTGATGCACTTACCCTTGCCTTCCACGACACATGTCGGGTACCCTCGTGTTTTTACAGACTAATATTAAGATTTAGATCCTTGTAGTTGAAGTGTGTGTGTGTGTGTGTGTGTGTGTGTGTGTGTGTGTGTGTGTGTGTGTGTGTGTGTGTGTGTGTGTGTGTGTGTGTGTGTGAGAGTGTGTGTTAGAGAGAGAGTGAGAGAGAGAGAGAGAGAGAGAGAGAGAGAGAGAGAGAGAGAGAGAGAGAGAGAGAATGACAATGATTTATTCATTTAGGCCTTTGCCCCTCATGAAGGGGGTACAGGATAAACAAAACATCATATACAACTGATCATAATAATATTAACAAATTAATGTATCTCATGATATCATAACTGATCGTAAATATAAAGCTTTGTAAAGATAAATCGACAGGTTTCTTACAATGTTTTCATTCATAGAAGCTAAGAGTAAACTAAAACGAAACTGGTTTGGATGTTTGTAGAACGTTTGCAAAATGTACCGTTTTCTTAAATCATACAAGGCAGGACAACATAACGCAAAATGAACATCATCTTCCCTTGTTTTCTTACATAGTGGACAAATTAAGTCAGCTTCAGTGTGTCTCTTATAACGATAGTGATGTACTAAAATCTCAGATACTCCACATCTAAACCTTGATATAATGAATTTCAAATGTTTATCCATATCAATTTTCAAATAAGTTTTAACATCATGTATCGCACAAAATGTTCTATATACATTCAATCGCTCACCGTTATTTACATGGAAGTTCCAGTCTTGCCATCTACATACTATTAATCTTTCTTTAAACACATACAAAAACCGTTTCATGTCTTGCACTCCTTGATTTTCCCAAACATACCCAAACCCAAATTGATAGAGCTTGCATCGAATATTTGATGCCCAGTTTCATTTATCTCTACTATCTAAATCTAACAGCATTTTATAGACCTTATGGGGTAATCTGTAATTTTCCATAATCGTCAATTTTAACCAATAGCGGATACAACATATAGCAGAATTAATGAAAATCGGATATCTATCAGTTTCTCTGAGAGAGAGAGAGAGAGAGAGAGAGAGAGAGAGAGAGAGAGAGAGAGAGAGAGAGAGAGAGAGAGAGAGAGAGAGAGAGAGAGAGAGAGAGAGAGAGAGAGAGAGAGAGAGAGAGAGAGAGAGAGAGAGAGAGAGAGAGAGAGAGAGAGAGAGAGAGAGAGAGAGAGAGAGTCTGATAGCTAATCAGACTTGACTAATTAGAAGTGACCAGTAGAACAAAACGGACCGAGGGTGTTGCTGTTGTCCAGCCCAGTGTGCGCTCTTCCACACCAAGCCTTACCTGTGCACGGTACATTTCAGACTGTGTCTGGCAAATGTCAAGTTGACGCCCCTGTTCCTTCACGCACATCCGGATACGCTCTTTGATTAATCGAACGAAAAATGGAGTTTATCGTCCGCTCGGCTGCAAGCAGCCCATGTGAGACCAACAATCAACCAACCACCACCAACACCCAATGATTATAACGATGACAGCGAAGCCTTGCGAAGCTCCGCCCCTTTCGTTCATCCTGCCTGTTCTCAGTGTCTCCCCTCTGCTAAACCGGAAGTTTGTACTCTTTCTTCTTTTTCCTTTTTAACTGGAGATAATTCATTGACGGAAAGAAGCCAACTGAGTTTTAATCAACGAATTAGCTCCCTTTACAGGGGTAAATGAGGGACAAAGTGTAGTCTAGCTACCCCTCACGTGTTTCTGGCTGTCAATCTCAATGTATCGTTCTTTCCGTTTGAGAAAATAACTCTATAACATAAATACTAAACTTCTATCCCTTAAATCCGAACAAAGCAAAATGTTGCTTCTTAGTGAAATTGTTCGATGAAAAAGTTTTCTTGAAAGTATCGAAACTGCATTCCCGTGTATCATTTGTGAACGAGTCAGTGCAGAGCCTCGCTGTAGTAGTAGCTCCGCCCCTTCCACCAGCTGACATGCGCAGGATTGGGAACAGGGGCTTCAACCCGACATTTGCCCATTTGTTATGCGTCTGCGATTAATGTTTTAGTCCGAGTTTCTGCCTGCAGTAAGCCTTGTACTGTACTCACTTGCCCTCACCTTGTCCACAGAGCTGATGCCTCTATTTTGCGATCCATGTTTGCTCAATATTAGAGAGAGAGAGAGAGAGAGAGAGAGAGAGAGAGAGAGAGAGAGAGAGAGAGAGAGAGAGAGAGAGAGAGAGAGAGAGAGAGAGAGAGAGAGAGAGAGAGAGAGAGAGAGAGAGAGAGAGAGAGAGAGAGAGAGAGAGAGAGAGAGAGAGAGAGAGAGAGAGAGATAGATGCTGTGATATTGTTTCTACTGTACAAAACGTTTTTAATAAAGGTTAAAAATGTTAAATTGTTGAAACTGACTTATTGGTTTTTTTATTACGTTTTTATGGATTTGTAGACTTTTCCACTACATGATTCTCCTATTCTGTCTATGATATATTGAAAAAGGTGAAACATTATTATGACTTGTGGCTTTTTTCTTTGATGTTTTTAAATGTATAATGTGTTGATTTCCCCCCATATCTGATTCACCCCTTTCTTTGCTATATATCAGGACAGTATTTGGGTTGTGTTTGTAATGTACGGAATCGTACGGTCGCAGCTCCCACGACGAGTCACCAGATGTACGGTGCGACCCCACTGTGACATTTGTGAGGCGTGATTCTCGTGACATTCTTCTGTCTCAATGAATCTGATGAAATCCTACTAGTTTGGTTCACAATATTTGTAGTCCCCCGTAAAAAAAGAAGAAGATATAAACACTTTTAGCTCACATAAATCAAAAAGGAGTCGACGTATAATTTCTTGAAAGTAGTAACTAAGCCCTGCTCCAATTTTCTTCCTGCTATAAATATATCAGGTCTTTTGTAACGATCATAAAATGGTCAAAAATTGCTTTAAAAAAAAAAGAGAAACATTCAGACATCTGTTAACTACGAACGTACTTGCACACGTCATACTTCATACTAATAAAGTTTATATTTCATGAATATGTGTAGTCCAGATAATTAATTTAAGGCTGTGTCAGGCTGCTTGATGATGATGATGTTGATGATGATGATGATGTTGATGATGATGATGATGATGTTGATGATGATGATGATGATGATGATGATGATGATGATGATGATGATGTTGATGATGATGATGATGATGATGATGATGATGATGACATGTGTGTGTCAAGTCAAGTCAAGTCAAAATCATTTGAGGGTTAAGCTGACAAAGCTTTTTTTTCATGTGTGTGTGTGTGTTGTGTGTGTGTGTGTGTGTGTGTGTGTGTGTGTGTGTGTGTGTGTGTGTGTGTGTGTGTTGTGTGTGTGTGTGTGTGTGTGTGTGTGTGTGTGTGTGTGTGTGTGTGTGTGTGTTGTGTGTGCGCGCGCGTGTCTGTACAGTGGCGTAGGAACATGGGTGGGTAGGAGTGGGCAGGGGGGGGGGGGAGGCATTTGCACTGACTCTTACTAGCACTGCAGCAAAAATGATTATTTGGCCTTAGGGGACCTTCCCCAGCACCAGCTGTCTAAAATCTCTTTGTCCAGGAGAGTGGGGATATTTTGGGCAAGACTTCTTTGCATTTAACAGTCCTCCAGAAT
>CM065702.1:36001771-36016771 GCA_017654935.2 Phymorhynchus buccinoides
CAACTTTAAAGATCTTCATATTAAAACTGATTAGGCCAATATAAACAAGTGCTGTTTCTCCAAGACAATAAGTATGTGGACTACAAGCTTGATTTATTACAGAAGCCTGTTCCATTCCCAAGTGCCTCAAAATCACTTGTGAAGTTGGTAAAAATAGCGTTTTTGTGTGTACAGAATGATAACATAAAATTTGTAAATAGGCTAATTTCATATCTTTGGTCATAATTGACCTACAGAACTGGTTTTGGTATCATTGGAATCAGAACGACAAGCTCCTTCTAATTATTGTACTTTCTAGTCTAGAAAATACTTTTTTTTTTAAACCTTGACCTTGACCTTTGACCTTAAAATATGAACTTTTTTGCTTTGCTATATTGTGAGACCTGTTATACAGAATTATTTCGAAATTTGTCTGATGGTACATTGCGTTAGTCTGACATGCCCAGTTGGGTAGCTATTGGTACCTATTGCCTTACTGACCTTGACCTTAACTTTGACCTTGAAAACTTACATTTTTGTCTTTCCGATATCTTGCAGTGTACTGTACAGAATTAGTTCAAATTTCGTTGGGCAGTTTATTACTAGAAGCTGATATGCCCAGCTAGGTAATCATTAGTAACTATTGGTAACTTTTATTTTATTGACCTGTGACCTTTGACCTTGAAAGTTTTTGTTTTTTTCCTTTACAATATCTTGCGATCTACTGTGCAGAATTACTTCAAATTTTGTATCGTGATACATTGCTTAAAACTGGCATGCCAAACTGGGTAACTAGTGCCATGTATTGACTTTGACCTTGACCTTTGACCTTGAAAGGTCAATGTTTTGCTTTTACAATATTTTGTAATCTACTGTACATAATCACTTACAGTTTTGTAAGGTAGTATATTGCCTAAAGCTGACTTACCCAACTGGATAACCATTGGTAACTATTTCAATGTTGACCTTGACCTTTGACCTTGAAAGGTCAATTTTTGTCTTTGCAATAATCTTGTGATCTACTGTACAGAATAATTTCAAATTTTGTAGTGATATATTGCTTAAAACTGACATGCCCAACTGGGTAACTAGTGGCATGTATTGACTTTGACCTTTGACCTTGAGAGGTCCATTTTTTTGCTTTTACAATATATTAATGTGATATACTGTACAGAGTCAGCTACAATTTTGTGCAACATATTACTTAAAAGCTGGTAAGATGATACATTAGCTTTAAGTAATATGTTAGACTCTTAACTACGTGTACGTACATCAGGGCTCCCAGGGGGTCTATGAAGCACTAACATTCTCAAGGACCCTCTAAAAGAATGTGCAGGGGGTCCCAGAGATGCACTAGAAAAATTCTTTTTAACATTTGCAATGCCACTGGGACCCTCTATCCTGCCTCTAGGACCCTCTATACAGTAAGTGAAGGAGTCCCTGTGACCCCTTGTTTTGCGGGACGATTGGGAGCCCTGGTACATTGACCTTGATAACCTTGACCGTTGGCCTTGTTTGTTTCTTTGCCTGCCAAAAAACAATTCACGTCAACTGCTTATTAACCTTGACGTTTGACTTTTAATGAATGTACACGCTTTTTGTCATGCATCAACAGAAAATATCAGCTACAGTTACTTACTATACAAGCAACTAGAATTATGTCTAGCAGTTTCCAAGAAGAGTAAGATAATCAATGTTCGAATCAACTATTCTAAAGACTTCACTTAGCTCCACATTACTTTCAATTTCTTTTTATTAGCTTAGCGTTTTTGGTTGGACGGGCCCTCAGAAAAAGCTCAAAATCACAGCTCCGACCCTTACATAAAAAAGCTACCAAAAGAACATTGAAACCTGGCATAGAGAGCTGGAACTTTGCATAACAAAAGGAAAGGTGTTCTTCAGAGGAATGCAAAAGTTTGAAGTTTGTGAACTTCCTTGTTTCTGTTTTATTGACACGTTGCCAAACTGTAATGAACAACCCACGTAATTATTGTAATTTGAAAGAAATGCTACCCTCAATTCATCGCCCCATAACAGTAACACAGGTCAGGTGTTTGATTATAATTTTATTTTAAAAAGGTGCTATCCTGAGAGAGTGAAAGTGAGAGAGAGAGAGAGAGAGAGAGAGAGAGAGAGAGAGAGAGAGAGAGAGAGAGAGAGAAGTCAAGTCAAGTCAAGTCAAGTCAAAATGATCTTTATTGACGATAAAAGAGTAAGCTTGATAAAGGTTTCTTACAGAGAGAGAGAGAGAGAGAGAGAGAGGTGGGGGGTGGGGGTCTGAAGTATGAAATAATTTAATTTGTTAGGCCACGGGCCCAAACAAATCAGAGTTTACGTAAACGTAGAATTTAAGACCAGATAGCATCATTATGAAAGCATGTTGCAATCATTCTTCTGTCGCAGACAGAATTGAGTATAAATTAAACACCCTTTGCTATAAATCTATCCATAAAGCTGCTCCATCTTACCTCTGCGACAATATTTCCATCTATACGCCAGCTCGCACTTTACGTTCAGTTTCTGACCCGCTTTCTCTCCAGATCCCTAGGTATAAGCTTTCAACT
Organism: Phymorhynchus buccinoides; assembly: GCA_017654935.2. Classification (NCBI taxonomy): domain Eukaryota; kingdom Metazoa; phylum Mollusca; class Gastropoda; order Neogastropoda; family Raphitomidae; genus Phymorhynchus; species Phymorhynchus buccinoides. The sequence continues at coordinate 36,004,315 of CM065702.1, forward strand.
GTTGGTCGGCGCTCTTTTGCTGTCTCAGGACCGACATCTTGGAACAAACTTCCTCTTTCCCTCCGTCAGCGATCGACCCTCTCAGCCTTCAAATCTAACCTCAAAACCCACCTGTTCCCCCGTAATTGAGGCTCCACTCTCTTTCTCTTCTCTCTCTTGCCATTAGGTCTGTTTCTCCTGTATACCATTTATGTCAAACGTGTGTGCTCGCTTTGTATTGCATTTTTGTTTGAATGCGTTATGAATGCTAACGTGTGTGTGCGCTTTGATTTGATTTATATCAAGATTCAGCGCCGTATAAATACCGTATGTTGTTGTTGTTGTTGTTGTGTGGGTGTGTATGCGTGTGCGCGCGTGTGTGTGTCTGTGTGTGTGCGTGTGCGTATTTGCATATATTGATAGAGAGAAAGAGGGGGTGGGGGGGGGGGGGGGGGGTAAGGACAATATATAGAGAGTATGAGGTTAGGCATTTAGGGGGATTTCTTAGCCACACGTAGGCCTACCCATTGGACTTTCTGGGAGAGCTCTTCCTTGTGTTTGACTGACTGACTGACGTTTTGATTTTACGTCCTCTCAACCAACTAAGGGTCATGTGGGACATTTTTATATATTATCGGGGATTTATGAGTAAGATAGTTAAATTTGGAGATCTTAGCATGGATTATTACAAGTCAGTGAGATTTTTTGATCTTAGTTACCAAGGACTCAAGAGGGGGATTTTATTTACAAAACTGTAGGCCCTAAATGGAACTCCAGCAACCCAGCCGGTACAAAATATCGGTACGTCGAAAAAATACTGGTATAATACCGGTACACATACCCAACATTAATTATAATACTGTCTGAATCACTTTTAGTGGAAGGACGTTAAACTGAAGGACAAGAACAACACGCACATGCAAACACACGCACAGTCACGCACGCACTCACACACATACGCGCGCGCACGCACGCACACACACACACACACACACACACACTCACTCTCTCTCTCTCTCTCACACACACACACACACACACACACACACACACAGAGAGAGAGAGAGAGAGAGAGAGAGAGAGAGAGAGAGAGAGAGAGAGAGAGAGAGAGAGAGAGAGAGAGAGAGAGAGAGAGAGAGAGAGAGAGAGAGAGAGAGTCTGTCTACCGGTCTCTTTAACAAGCTCGCGCACAGCACTCTCATTGCCACCGGCACCACCCATCATGAGACAGAGTATGTGTAGGCCTTTCCCATGTACACACAGGTCTACACATACTCTGTCTCTATCGGTCTGTCTGGCCCTGGCAAACACATATACACACGCATGAACATGCACGCAAGCATGCACACACACACACACTTACACAAACACATGCGCGTGCACGCACACACATCCACACACGCGCGCGCGTTATAAACCTGTTCAGTATAATGCCCATGCGAAGAGAAAAATTGCAGATAGAAATATTATACCTAGATCTACTATATATAAGCGTAAATAATAACAAGCTACGAGATCTAGATCTGGGTCTGACTTCATCTGTGAAACAATAAATTGATCACTGATCACGTGACCACAAGAAACTGATATTTCTGGATAACATGAAAGTTATCATTAATAAGAAATATAGCATCCCGGCTCTTAAGCCTTTCCCTTATTCAAATAATACCAAGAAGATGTGCTCTGGGCTTCAACATTAAATAACCAAGTAGATTTTCAGCACATACCCCTGCCACGACATCGTCACCAAAGGTTTTAGCTAGCTGGCCAGACTGAGCATAATAAAGTAGTGTTTTTTTCCAATGAACATTTACTTCCATGCAAAAAATATTGCATTAAGCTAACAAGCAGACACCACTTTATCCACAGAGCTATTTAAATTGACTGTCAATGCTCTAAGGGCAGTTATCCAGTTCGTTTTGTAAAACGACTGCCTTTGTTTACTTGACTCAACTCGCCATGACGTCGTGCTGCGTCATTCTGCTAGAACGTCGAAAAACCCTACATGCTTGGTCTCTTTGACAGAAACTCTAAATTGGTCACTATTGATCTAGGCATTTATTTTAACTGAACTTTGCAGAAAAGATATTGATCTTTCGAATGAATATGGAATGCACGTGTTTGGTGAGAATACCTGGACAAACCTCCATTTAAAAGACTTTATTTAAAGCTTTCTCTTGGAATTTAGCGAATCAGAGTTAGCGCAAATCACTAGATCTACAATAAGCCTTCCCTAACGCCTGCATGCAGTTATTTTTAACGCCCCAAACTCAGACCTATTTAGAGTTTAGTTTTCCTGCACACACTGTTGTAAGTGTTGTCTAAAGAACTTCTTCCGACGTCAGTGGGTATGTTAATTCAACAGTTCGTTTTCAACATTTCTTATTAGTACTGGTACAAAATAACAACACAGGAAAAGAGACAAAGGATAAAATGTTTCTTCTGTTAAGTTTTTATTTCCACCAGTGTAATATGCACCGATATATCATCAGTTACAAATCGGTAAAATTAGATCTAGTTTTACTAAGCGGACAGCTAATGACGCCAGTTTTGAGTTGCTACAGAAACACTGGTTATGTCCCTTTGAAACGTGACACATTTTACACATCGATAGGCCAGTTGAATTCTCCGTTCAAGTTCCAGTCCGAGTTTTTGGATAGCCTCCACTGTGAATAGTGTACGCGTCCGCACTAACGATAACTCTATCAGCCCGGTTCGCCGAGCTTTTAAGTAATCCATCTTACCCTTTTAGAATATCTTTGCTGTTATTCAAAGACCCTATTTTCTCAATTTTGGGAGGTAAGGATAATCCTAATGTTATACATGTCACAGAGGAATTCGCAATATTGCAGATATTTGTTTTGCTCTACCCAGTTAAGTTTAATGGTCTTTTTTGGCTGAAAAATGACTGGCGGCGAAAGGGTTAACATCAACACTACCAGTAACATCACGCACAGTTACTTATACATACAGGGTCTGTCAACCACATGAAACATGTGTGACTTCAAGACAGTGAGCATTAGGCTACCGCAACAAAGTTTAAACAGGGGCTCGCTTATATAGCCGGAGAATTTTGTGGGCTTCCCTTTTTGTGAAATCTTTATAAAGATTTGAAAGTTACACACACACACACGCGCGCGCACACGCACGCACACGCACACGCACGCACACACACACACACGCACACACACACACACACAACAACACACACAACACACAACACAACACACACACACACACACACACACACACACACACACACACACACACACACACACACACACACACACACACACACACACACACACACACACACACACACATCAACCACTGTCATTTGAAGGACAGCACTGTTTCAAGTTTCAGAGCTTGTGCTTGCGCACGCACACAACTGAGCACACACACACACGCGCGCGCGCGCTCATGCACGCACGCGCACACACGCACGCACGCGCACGCACGCACGCACGCACGCGCACACACACACACACCGTCGCGAGCGCTAAGGGAAGCAACCAATAAATCATTCTTTCCTTCTTTTTTTTCCCTTTAAGGCAGTAGGTTGTTTCCCTTTGTACAGATTATTCGTGTCTTTATGCTGAGCATGCGTAAACTCGATTGATGACCAGAAATATGCTCCAATTAAATTGTTGTCTTCGCTAACTGGTTTGTCGGTTTGCTCGTCTGTTAGAAGATTTACCCTCAAAATTAGACCACCATCAGAAAGCACTGACTGTACAAACCTCCGCCAAAGGCGTTTTCCCAGTTTCAGTGTCAGTTTAAGCTGACTTTTGATTTTAATTAGTGTGTGTAGCGCGCGCGCGTGCGTGCCTGTATGCACGTGTGCGTGCGTGCGTGTGCGCGCGCATGCGTTTGCTTGTGTTTGTGCGTGCATGTGTGTTGTGCAGGTATGTGGGAAAGGGGTTAATCTGAAGACAAGCTGAGACAAATTAAAAGCCTCAAGGCTCCAGTATTGGAAGAGGGGAAGGAATGGTCGACCTATGGCGATATTTGTCACGCCAGAGGGCAGTCAATGCACTAGGGGCTTATCACGCGATTTTCTTACTTGGGCGTAGTAAGAGAGAGAGATGGTAGGACTACTCACTCTCTCTCTCATTTTCTTTATCCCCAACTAATAATATAGAGAGGATTAGCCCCACACGAGCGTCATGCCCTCTGGCGTGAAAAAAATCGCACTAAGTCTCTCATTGACACTTGAAGCACTAATCTGAATGTCCATCTCTGTGTTCTCATCAACTCTGTGTCAGTGTGTACAGCCTGCATTGCCCACATGGTGGGGGTGACAGTCAAATGCCATTTGACTTCGAAGTTCTAATGTCGATACCCGTTTTCTCATTTTGTCCAAAGATCAGCAACGTTTACTGTCGCTGACAATCAGTCAAGTAATTGGTTGATGTGTCTTGGTTTAGAAGAGTTGCCGTATGTCCAGATGGATTGAAAAGACAGAATTAATCTTCCGTCATCTGAACACACAGCACACCTCAACATTCAGAGATACCAAATAGGAGTAGCGCTGCACTGGTGGCAACGCCCTCTCCAGGTGGGAACAGCCCGAATTGTACATAGTCTCTGTGACTTGAAAGTAACACCAAACACCAGTACTAAGTCCAAGAAAACCCGCCTTGGCATAAGGCTACGTCAGACCAATTGACATAAGCTTGAACACCAAGGCTACATCAAAATGTTATTATTTTCTACATAGTTATGCGGAAATTGTCTGTAGCCATGGCAAGCTCCTAGCGTAACGTCATCAGTCCAAAATCCTCCGAAGTCGGAGTGTGGCTGTCGGGGTAATCAAAGAAGGTCACACACGTAATGTTCTCATCCCTAGCTGGTGCATTTGTACCACAGTGTTCAAGCGCTTCGGCTGTTGGGATGATCCCTGGAGTCTTTAAGCCAGGGTACCACAACAACAACATACCAAGAAAAAAAAAATACATTTAGGGTATTGCTAAAATAGTCCAGAACTGAAAAGGAAAAATTAAATCATTCTATGCCTAACAAAACGTGCTAGGCATTATACTAAAACCCGAAGTTTGAAGGACGGCAAGTTTTCATTAGGAGACAAGTTGACCATTGTGAGTTGACCCATTGTGAGCTGAGTTGACCATTGTGAGTTGACCCATTGTGATTTGAGTTGACCCATTGTGAGTTGACCCATTGTGAGTTGACCTATTGTGAGTTGACCTATTGTGAGTTGACCTATTGTGAGTTGACCTATGATTGTGAGTTGACCCATTGTGAGTTGACCTATCGTGAGTTGACCCATTGTGAGTTGACCCATTGTGAGTTGACCTATTGTGAGTTGACCCATTGTGAGTTGACCTATTGTGAGTTGACCCACTGTGAGTTGACCCGTTGTGAGTTGACCTATTGTGAGTTGACCTATTGTGAGTTGACCCATTGTGAGTTGACCTATTGTGAGTTGACCCATTGTGAGTTGACCTATTGTGAGTTGACCCATTGTGAGTTAACCTACTGTGAGTTGACCTATTGCAGGTTGACCTATTGTGAGTTGACCCATTGTGAGTTGACTCACCGTGAGTTGACCCATTGTGAATTGACCTATTGTGAGTTGAACCATTGTGAGTTGACCTATTGTGAGTTGACCCACTGTGAGTTGACCTATTGTGAGTTGACCTATTGTGAGTTGACCTATTGTGAGTTGACCTATTGTGAGTTGACCCATTGTGAGTTGACCTATTGTGAGTTGACCTATTGTGAGTTGACCTATTGTGAGTTGACCTATTGTGAGTTGACCTATTGTGAGTTGACCTATGATTGTGAGTTGACCCATTGTGAGTTGACCTATCGTGAGCTGACCCATTGTGAGTTGACCCATTGTGAGTTGACCTATTGTGAGTTGACCCATTGTGAGTTGACCTATTGTGAGTTGACCCACTGTGAGTTGACCCGTTGTGAGTTGACCTATTAGTGAGTTGACCTATTGTGAGTTGACCCATTGTGAGTTGACCTATTGTGAGTTGACCCACTGTGAGTTGACCTATTGTGAGTTGACCCATTGTGAGTTGACCTACTGTGAGTTGACCTATTGCAGGTTGACCTATTGTGAGTTGACCCATTGTGAGTTGACTCACCGTGAGTTGACCCATTGTGAATTGACCTATTGTGAGTTGAACCATTGTGAGTTGACCTATTGTGAGTTGACCCATTGTGAGTTGACCTATTGTGAGTTGACCTATTGTGAGTTGACCCATTGTGAGTTGACCTATTGTGAGTTGACCTATTGTGAGTTGACCTATTGTGAGTTGACCTATTGTGAGTTGACCTATTGTGAGTTGACCTATTGTGAGTTGACCTATTGTGAGTTGACCCATTGTGAGTTGACCTATTGTGAGTTGACCCATTGTGAGTTGACCTATTGTGAGTTGACCTATTGTGAGTTGACCTATTGTGAGTTGACCCATTGTGAGTTGACCCATTGTGAGTTGACCTATTGTGAGTTGACCCATTGTGAGTTGACCTATTGTGAGTTGACCCATTGTGAGTTGACCTATTGTGAGTTGACCCATTGTGAGTTGACCTATTGTGAGTTGACCCATTGTGAGTTGACCTATTGTGAGTTGACCCATTGTGAGTTGACCCGTTGTGAGTTGACCTATTGTGAGTTGACCTATTGTGAGTTGACCCACTGTGAGTTGACCTATTGTGAGTTGACCCATTGTGAGTTGACCTATTGTGAGTTGACCCATTGTGAGTTGACCTATTGTGAGTTGACCTATTGTGAGTTGACCTATTGTGAGTTGACCTATTGTGAGTTGACCTATTGTGAGTTGACCCACTGTGAGTTGACCTATTGAAAGTTGACCCATTGTGAGTTGACCTATTGTGAGTTGACCTATTGTGAGTTGACCTATTGTAGGTTGACCTATTGTAGTTTGACCTATTGTAGGCTGACCCATTGTGAGTTGACCTATTGTAGGTTGACCCATTGTGAGTTGACCTATTGTAAGTTGACCTATTGTGAGTTGACCCACTGTGAGTTGACCTATTGTATGTTGACCCATTGTGAGTTGACCTATTGTAAGTTGACCTATTGTGAGTTGACCCACTGTGAGTTGACCTATTGTAAGTTGACCCATTGTGAGTTGACCTATTGTAAGTTGACCTATTGTGAGTTGATCCATTTTGAGTTGCGGCAACATCGCCATCATTTTGTCGTTGTCGTCGTCATTATCGTCGTCGTCATCGTCATCGTCGTCTTCAGTCCATACATTTGGAATGAGCTGTGCCCTACTTTAAAGAAGACAAAGCTGGTGTGATTTGGTGTGGGGCCTATTGCGACAAGGGTTTTAGAAACAGGCTTTTCAGGTTACGGCGTCTGGCATTTAGTGATCATAATGTAGGGGTGAGTGATTTCATCTATTGAAGAAAAAAAATCCACCCCACTACACAGGCACCTAAAGTTTCAATTAGTGGGAATTAGGCCTAGTTGGTGGTGAGGAGACAAAACGCTTTCTCAGATTGTGAAGTCATACTTCGGTTTATTCACTGACTGTCTACATGACCTTCAACGAAAGAATCAACACAGAAACATATTAGTGTTCACGTTTTTACACAACAATAGAAGACCAGACAAGAATGCGATTGTCTTATACACTTTACTTATGACAGCAAAGAAAATAGTTGCCCCCTTTGAGCAGTTTAGTACCATTCATACTACGAAGACCTGGATTCTATCTCGCTCTTTTTCTTTTCCTGGCGCCTGACGGCCAAACAGAGACACGTCTGTCGCAGAGTGGAGCGATACCGAGAACTCTGCCTGAAATAGATACAGAAATTGACAGAGGCGTTGACAGCTTCCAGCACGTGCGTCAAGGCCAAGGTCACCTCGAAAACGTTACACAAATGCCCGGTCACCAGAAACCCCGGAATGCGAAGAAACAGAACGATGGTTTTAACAACATTGGGAGTGATACACATCAGATACACAGCACACACCGTCACCAACATGCGTGTCACTGACGCTTCTCGCTTTGTCGGCACTGATGACGTCATGTTGGACACGCTCTGGCGCCGCCAGGTGGCGGTGACTTTGAGGCGAACGATGATGGCGACGGTGCAGACGATGACGACGACGAGGGACATTAAAGGCAAGGTGACGCACAGGACGTAGGTGTAGAGCACTTCGATCAACGTGGCGTGCTGGAGGTAAGTGGGGGTCAGCTTGGAAATGAAGGTGGACGCGTTGGTCAAGGGGTCAGTGACGGTCACTGTCTGATACTTGAGGCTCAGGGAGACGTTCATGGTGGTCAGGATGTACACAGATGTCACTAGGATGCCCACCGCCATGTATATGTGACAGACAGCAAACAGCAACCAAAGAACGCATCGTCAGTGTCGTATCTCAATCTTTGGCTGATTTGGATTTTTTATATGGTCAGGTCCCTTGAATTCTTGCCTATGTTCCAACCAAACCTCGAAACTGAGCAATAATTAGAAATAGCTTTAGTCATGTACATATCGTACAATGCCAAGTGCCATGTATCTGTAACGGTCAAGGGAAATAATCAAAGAACGTAGGCACGAAACATAGTTCTGTACCACGCCCACTGCCATGGATTTGTAATGGACAGCACAACCATGCAAAGAACGAGCACACAAAACAGATAGAAGAGATGCACCCGTAACAGAAGAAATAAAATGACCAAAGGGCGAACACACACAAAACAGAGATATATAACACGTTCAGTAATACCACTACACTACCGCAGTACACTTCATCACTTCACTATAGCACACTGCAACAGTACGCTTCAGCGCAGTGCAATAGTACACTGACGTTGTCTGTGAGATATTGCTGCCCCTGAGCCTCGTACTACAACATTGACTCAAACTTTAACATGCAGCCTGCACTCCCCACAGCAGTACAGCACAACAGGATACTAAAATAGATCACCACTCCAATGTCCACTGGATGAGTGACTGGCTTTGGCCTGAAGATCTGTTTGGCTTTGAATTCTACAATACAACAGTATTCTACAATAGATGACTTATCCAGCCCGTGTCAATTGGGTTACTGACTGACTGAAGGCCTTTTCTTCGGTACTGTTGTATTTCTGCTATGTTGTTGCACCTGACATGATGTTCGCTTTTTGAGATAATAAAGTACACTTGAACTTGAACTTGTTAAATCTGAATACTACAATACAACATTATGAACACAACAACAGTGTGCTACAATAGAACCCTACTCTAGTGTCCAGTGTAAACCACAGACTGATATTGTCCTGAAGACCTTGTCGGCTTGAAATATTACAACACCGTACATTACAACACATTACTATTCCCATGCCAGCAGGTTTACTGACCAGGGTTCCCAATCGTCCCACAAAACAAGGGGTCCCAGGGACTCCTTCACTTACAGCATAGAGAGTCCTAGCGGCAGGATAGAGGGTCCCAGCGGCATTGTGAATGCTAAAAATAATGGTTCTAGTGCATCCCCGGGACCCCCTGCACATTCTTTTAAAGGGTCCTCCAGAATTCTAGTACTTCATAGACCCCCAAATGGGGGTCCCTGGGAGCCCTGCTGACTGACTAACTTTGTCCTGAATATGTTGTTAATTGTTAACACCTCAAACCAACAGTAGGCCTACACACACTACAACAGTGCTACGCAACAGAAGACCATGTCAGAGTGTACCAGGTAACTGACTTTGTCCCGCAGATCTTGTTGGCTCCGAATACTACAGCAATAAAGGACCATCTTTATACATACAAGACCCAGTATTCTATAACTAAAACCGCTGCAATCGAACATCACTTTAGTGTCACATGATTTACGAACTGACTTTGTCCTGAAGATCCTGTTGGCTGTGAGCGGCGTGAGGATGGCCAGCGCTCTCTCCACGGCTATCAGGGCCGTGATGAGGTTGGACAGGGACAGGCAGGCCAGGTAGGATCCCAGCACCGGACCGTTGTGACGCTGACGCCAGTAACTGGCCGCCACGGGGTCCACCAGGCCCAGCACAGCGTACGACTTGCCCGCCATCAGGAACAGCAGAAAACCCGTGTCCGATAGGGCCAGGCTGAAGGAAAAGGAACAACGAAACACCCAGAGATGCTGATGGGACCCAGAGACGCACTGGACCCACCTTGTCTCTCTGGGTCCCATTAACACCTTAGGGTTAGGTTGAAAGGCAGAACACTCTCCCCATACGCGTGCGTATCAGAAGGTGGTGTCCAACCATGACTTCCAGGTAGCAGCGGATGCACCTGTATGCTAAACAGCTGGCCCGGAATTTGTTGCAAAACAGTGTTTATATACAAGAACTGTTTTGGAGGACGTAAGAAAATAGTGGAAACTAAACGTTGATTGTTTCTATGGAATTTGGAAACATTGATCGCTATGTGGTCAAACTATTGTGGACGTTGAATATATATTGAAAGGGAGAAAGGAAGAATTGTACAGTTTAGGTTTCATCTTTGATGCACAATGGCCTTGAACTACGAGGCATAGCTACACTTATTCGATTGAACCAAAACCATGTTAAAATGGTGGCACATTTCTTCTTCTTCTTCGTATTCGTCGTCATCGTCGTTGTCGTTTTCGTCATGGTCATTCCTGTGGTCGTTGTCGCTGCTGTCGTCGCATTTAACATTGTGCTTACAGCGTACTGTTTGTTGAAATGCTTGATTGTTTCACCAAGACGACTTCTCGAGAGCCCCCAAATCAAAGCACCTAAGGATTAGTAAATATGATAATGAATTCATTGAAGATTTGGTTGAAATAATTTTTTATTCAGATCAACAGGGCACATACACATCAATACATTGTCAACATAAATGAGCAGAACAAGCTTGAAGCTTATGTGTGCTCGCTATCTACATGTATATTACATATGACGACTGTCAATGAAGATTTGAGTTATATAAACGAATAATGTTGTGTACACGTACCTGAACAGACAGAGATGAATCCTATCTGACAGCCCTTGACGGACGAAGACCGCCATGTTGATGACGTTGGTGATGACGCCCCAGGTCACGAGGACAGGAAATATCCCAGCATACACCGCAAAGTCCACCGTTTCCGCCACTCGGGGGCTGACCAGGTTTTGTGGATTGTCGCAGGGGATGAAGAGGGGGGCAGGGGAAAGAGGGGAGGGAAAGGCACTATAGCTGTTCTCGTCCTGCCTTTGGCTCGTGATAATGTGTGCACGGTCAAAGGTGGACAAATTGGGATCTGATGTCATTTCCATTGCGTGAAGTGAGCACACACGCTAAGGAACAGGCCAGTCAGTTGTTTCTGTCGTTGTGATAAAGGATGGGGTTGTTTTTGTTCTTGTTGCTGCTGCGGCTGCTATTGTTGTGGTTCAATAGTACCTTGTCCTGAAATTCAAACCACGTTAATGCCATTATATTGTGCCATAGAACAAAGTAAGACCACAGGCTACCTGACTGGTCTGTGGTTATTTCAGGAAAACGGGTGTCTGTTTCCTCCCTTTCATTTTCAATTTATCCACCCATAAGAACAGTTTGGTTTCAATATCGAAATTATTTGTTTACCAATCTCTTCAAGAATTTCAGAATCAGAATGTTCTTCTTCTTCTTCGTGATGCAGCTGTGTGTGATATTTGAGCTAGCTCCATTAAACTGTATATAGCCAAATGAAAACATCAAGATGGCTTCTGACACCAAAATAAGGTTTTGGGGTATTTAGATGGCCTGTTTCTATTCAGCTTTTCTTTTATGTAACTTCTGAGGTTCGTGCCATTGTTTCTAAAATATGTCCATTTCTCTATGATGAGAGTTTAGTCTAATACAAATGTGCCAGTAAAACAAAAACAATTCGTACATACTAATGCAACACCTTTCTCACACACTGCATGTTATGCTGATGAAAGTTTTTAACAATCTGTAGCATGATGACAACATCACAAAAGGATCAGCAACACTGCATACGATTCGACCCCAATGCGATGCGATTGTGACATTTGTGAGGCGTGATTCTCGTGAACTTCTACTGTCTGAATGAATCTGGGGAAATCCTACTAGTTATGTTCACTCTGTTTGTACTGCCTCGTACATGAGTCTGATGAAATATCTGTGTTTTTGTATGTAAGATATTTCATCTAATCGTGCATTGGGGTCTCCTTGAGTACAGGTACCGAAAACAGTAGAATCATTTCAGACGGAAGTATTTCTACTTTCGTTTACAATGAAGATTTATGCATTTCACCCTCGCTGTATGTATTTAGGATTAATTTTAAATGTTAAATTGTTGGCTAAATAAAATATTTGGGATTGCTAGAATTTGCCATAATAGACTTATTTAGTTTTCCGTTGCTAAGCTTAGCTGATATCGCTGATATCAAGCTGATCATATAAACACATACCTGCATAATTATGCACGCATACATTTTTCATCACGATTTGAACGTATGCGATCATTCATGCAGCTTACGTGAGCATAACAGAAAAACGGACCAACCAT
>CM065702.1:36021771-36029271 GCA_017654935.2 Phymorhynchus buccinoides
GTATTAATTTTAAAAAATTAAAAAAACACGTGAAGCCACATGAACGCTCTCCCAGCAGCTGAAAAGAGCTCCCTTTTCGACTCTTTCTGGCTCCCTCCTCCCCTAAACATTTGTTTTTTTCAAAATCACACAAAAACAAAGAGTCACTAACACTAGAGTTATGGACATTTACACTTAAGACAGAAGATCTCTCTTTGATGAAACACGCTTTTCTCTGACCTTCGGCACACCGGACCTCAGTGCTACGGCCAAGAGGGTTACTTCGCCTTTGGGGCCTTTACTTTATTGTTATTTTGGCCTTTGGGGACCTTCCTCAAGGGCTGATGTATTCGAGTCCTCTTGGTCGAGATAGTGGGGATGCTACCTGGGCAATAGTTCTCGTATTAAACAGACTCAAGGCCAGGCCTCCAGAATAACAGTCGCCTCCCCTGCTGTTAGAAGTCACAGTAAGTTCGCGACGTCAGTGAATCTGCCTAATTCTGCCCATTTGTTGCTTTGATTGCTTCTGTAATATTGGCGGTAAAGTGTAAATCCCGTCCGCACGCACGCACGCACGCATGCACACACGCACGCACGCACGCACGCACGCGCGCGCACGCACACACACACACCGAACTGACAGAAAAACGGACATCCCTCGTTCCTACCCCATGGCATTGCCAGAAAGCTGGGAGGACAAAATGGTGATATCATAATTATCATGATCATGTAGACTTTTCTACGAGTAAGCTATCCAGCATGTTTGATTCGACGAAGCTCACATTTTACTGATTGTTTTCTATCCTGTTGCTAAAAATGAGTAAGGATACAAAACATATATTTTCAACCAGTCACCTTGACGCATAATACGAGCTCGAACATGAGCACCAAACGTACAGGCACACGTTAAGGACGACATGCATTATTGCTTTCTGTGACACAAACAAGAACAACATGTCACTTAAGACTGAATGTTGAAGCAGGGACCCATGAAGAAGTTATTGCTAGTCAGTATGAAGAATGACAAATAAAGAACACACATGATGCAATACACAGCGATGTACAAAGAGGTGATCTAATCCATAGCAATGTACAGATGATCTAATCCACAGCAATGTACAGATGATCTAATCCACAGCAATGTACAGATGATCTAATCCATAGCAATGTAGAAACAGATGAACTAATCCATAGCAATGTACAGATGATCTAATCCATAGCAATGTAGAAACAGATGATCTAATCCATAGCAATGTAGAAACAGATGATCTAATCCATAGCAATGTAGAAACAGATGATCTAATCCATAGCAATGTACAGATGAACTAATCCATAGCAATGTAGAAACAGATGAACTAATCCATAGCAATGTAGAAATAGATGATCTAATCCATAGCAATATAGAAACAGAAGATCTAATCCATAGCAATATAGAAACAGATGATCTAATCCATAGCAATGTACAGATGGTCTAATCCATAGCAATATACAGATGAACTAATCCATAGCAATATACAGATGAACTAATCCATAGCAATATACAGATGAACTAATCCATAGCAATATACAGATGAACTAATCCATAGCAATGTAGAAACAGATGATCAAAGCAATGTGCAGACGAACTAATCCATAGCAATGTACAGATGATCTAATTCATAGCAATGAACAAACAGATGATCAAAGCAATGTACAGACGAACTAATCCATAGCAATGTAGAAACAGATTAACTAATCCATAGCTATGTAGAAATAGATGAACTAATCCATAGCGATGTAGAAACAGATGAACTAATGTAGAAACAGATGAACTAATCCATAGCCATGTAGAAACAGATGAACTAATCCATAGCGATGTATAAACAGATGAACTAATCCATAGCGATGTAGAAACAGATGAACTAATCCATAGCGATGTAGAAACAGATGAACTAATCCATAGCGATGTAGAAACAGATGAACTAATCCATAGCGATGTAGAAACAGATGAACTAATCCATAGCGATGTAGGAACAGTTGAACTGATTAATAGCAATGTACAAAAGGACGAACTAATTCAATGTACACACAGATTAACTGATTTGTATAGATATTAAACAGATCAAACAGATCAACTTACGTGTTAACAGATGAATTGATCCCTTAATCTTAACAAATCCATTGATAAACCTGATAAACCTGAAGAAAGAATTGTTTGTACTTGATATGGTGGTTATTTTGTCCCACATTTCCTTTTTTTCTGATCTCTAAAACAGAAGCGCACGGCAATCAACACAATCAGCCACGCATACAAATGATTGATTAAAGACTCGTGCATTACGGTTGAAATACAGCGCTGTCAATATAAAAGTAGCCTACATATTGAACTGCGCTTCTTCAACACACTTTTAACGGATTCAGGACTAAAAACAAATCCCCAAAGGAGAAACACGAAACAATGACGAAACGATTATAAAGCCTTTCGGATCCAGCATGCTGGAGGTCTATGCCTGAAGGTGGTACCATCCTACTGTGGAGAAAGCCACACATACTACCCCTTGGTTAACGTACCCTCTGGCTTTCACCCTGAAAGAATGATTGGACATTCTACTGTGGAGAAAGCCACATATACTATCCCTTTGTTAACGTACCCTCTGGCTTTCACCCTGAAAGAATGATCGGACATTCTACTGTGGAGAAAGCCACATATACTATCCCTTTGTTAACGTACCCTCTGGCTTTCACCCTGAAAGAATGATCGGACATTCTACTGTGGAGAAAGCCACATATACTATCCTTTGGTTAACGTACCCTCTAGCTTTCACCCTGAAAGAATGATCGGACATCCTACTGTGGAGAAAGCCACATATACTATCCCTTGGTTAACGTACCCTCTGGCTTTCACCCTGAAAGAATGATCGGACATTCTACTGTGGAGAAAGCCACACATACTATCCCTTGGTTAACGTACCCTCTGGCTTTCACCCTGAAAGAATGATCGGACATCCTACTGTGGAGAAAGCCACATATACTATCCCTTTGTTAACGTACCCTCTGGCTTTCACCCTGAAAGAATGAGCGGACATCCTACTGTGGAGAAAGCCACATATACTACCCCTTGGTTAACGTACCCTCTGGCTTTCACCCTGAAAGAATGATTGGACATTCTACTGTGGAGAAAGCCACATATACTATCCCTTTGTTAACGTACCCTCTGGCTTTCACCCTGAAAGAATGATCGGACATTCTACTGTGGAGAAAGCCACATATACTATCCCTTTGTTAACGTACCCTCTGGCTTTCACCCTGAAAGAATGATCGGACATTCTACTGTGGAGAAAGCCACATATACTATCCCTTGGTTAACGTACCCTCTGGCTTTCACCCTGAAAGAATGATCGGACATTCTACTGTGGAGAAAGCCACACATACTATCCCTTTGTTAACGTACCCTCTGGCTTTCACCCTGAAAGAATGATCGGACATTCTACTGTGGAGAAAGCCACACATACTATCCCTTGGTTAACGTACCCTCTGGCTTTCACCCTGAAAGAATGATCGGACATTCTGGCTTATACCCCTTGAAGACATAGACTACATAGTGATGCCCTGTTGACTATCCCATCTGGCCAAATGCCTACACTACAATACAGAGCACCTCTATCGCTCGAGGAGTTGTAATGGAATGTGAGCTCTACGGAACAAAACCCTCTTTGCTGTCCGGTAGCAATCCCAGGCTCTCTCGTTTTCGGGACAAGCGTGTTATGTTTAACAGTCACCCTACTATTGATAGGCTGCTTCAGGAGAGCCCTAATAATTATAACACCCAACAATGAATAAGAATCACCCATGTCAGGTGCAACACAGACACATCCCAAGGACGAAACAAACCCACAACCCCACTACACTAAATTGAAACAATTGAAAAATAAAGAAACATCGCTCACCTCTCAAGTGTCGTTTTAATTTTTTTTTATAGATTAGCTATAATATGTACATTGCCAACAATTTAACAACACGCCTAGCTATTTATTACTAGTGGGTCATACATTGACTGAAACATACACACTCTGTTGAGGTCAGACTAACTGCCTATGTACATCTATGAAGCGTTGCTGTACACCGATAGATCACAGTTCAAGTCAACGTGAAACAGACTGGATCACAAACAAACAAACAAACAATTGCCGAACCCCATTCAGACAGAGGGCTACAGGCTGCAAAACAAGCCCCAAATACTTCTCTCAGATCGTTCAATTTGCGTTAAGGAAACAGGCGTTGAGTTTCCTCGTCATCAAACAAATGTTCATTGTAAGTCAGTTGTGGGGAAACTTACCATCTAACTCTTTCGACGAAATCGGACAGTCTGAAAGGTGTCTCTTTAAATGGTGAGGTCTCACGACAACAGTGCCACGGAATAACAACCATACCCTACTGCCTGACACAACCACTACAGAGTCATTGGTGATAGTTCAGTAGAAACAGCCCACTGTATTTCTTCATATCATCGGGTTCAATGGTGTATTTTGCACATAATGACAGGGGCAAAAACAAGAGCACATACACACATCAAAAAGCGATATACATTTTGTCACCCGAAATTATCCGAAACATTTTGTACACAGTTTGGGTCAGCGGTAATGGACTAACAGGGAAGATATCATCTCTATGGATTCTGACACTACACGTAATGTAGTAAACCATTAAAACACAGACTTCATACACTAGTGCCTTTTTTGGCTGATGATCTAAATTCAAAGCTAATTGGTTTTATATTACATGCATATTATCATATTACAACCAGTAACCGCTTACTGCCCTAACGACCAATTTCCACACACAAAATAAGTATATAATATGAACACGTACACATATACACTTTTCTAAGTATTGCTTTCAGTCCTTGACGTGACACATTTTGACTATAGATTATACTAATCATACAAATACTGGGCACAGTTTCATGAAATAAATGTACAAGATGCAAAGCAGTATAGGTTCAAACTATTATTCATATGTGAAGGGTGACTATGAAAATAAAACACCTGCACCCTTTTGTAAAAACAAACAAACAAGAAAACCATTTCCTCTGACTCCTTTTAATTCACAAATGTTTTCAGCACGTCGTGTTCAAGTTCCATGTTTTATGAGAACATTAGGAAATGCGAATGCAAAAATGCACTGAAGTCGTTCTGACAATCAATACTTTCACAAATGAAGCATACCTACTTAGAATTATCTAGACTCTCAGCAACAGCATAGTGATGCTAAACATAGTGGCATAACGCTATCAGGATGCATTCATCCATAAGCAGTGTCTAAAGTCTACTACTTTGTGTAGCAACATTAAAAAAACATCAATATTATTTACATTACAAAGTACCAACATCAATACAGTAACTCGGAGCATAGACTCCCACTGAAGAATAGCGAGAAAATCCACACGCACATAACAACTGGCTGAACATCCATTGACATCGTGGAACGGAAGAGAGATCTGACACAGGCCCACAGAACAGAACCAAACACACCAACTGCTATTGGGAGCTCAAAGTGATGACAAAATGCAGCTAAACAAAACGAAAAAGGGGAAAATTTGTATTGTGCACACACACACACACACACACACACACACACACACACACACACACACACGCACACACACACACACACACACACAACACACACACACACACGTACGCGCACACGCGCGCACGCACGCACGCACACCCAACACACACACCCACACACACACACACACACACACACACACACACACACACACACACACACACACACACACACACACACACACACACACACACACACACACACACACACACACACACACACACACGTACACCCCAATACACCAATTCATTCCTCAGCTGAAGAACGAAGCAAACATCTTGAGCATATACAACTACGTTGACAAACTGTATGTCGTTTATTCCTATCAAAGCCTAATTCATTATATTACTACAAACACGGTCATATACAGGAACTGTCTGGATACACACGGGGTCTTTATTGCAACATATATTGACAATACTCACGATCAGTATTCATCCAAGAAACCAAAGAATTATCTACAGCTATAAATTCTATCTTCCTCTTAAGTAGTTTTCAACCACACTTCAACACCACTAATCAGATGGAAGGGGCTTCAGCGAGGCTTGATCAACGAGGTACAGCCAATAAAACAAAACAAAACCAGGGTCTGTATTCACGTTGAGATAGTATTAGACTTGTCATGGTGATATCTTAGAAGTCCTTCTAAAGTCCTATCAAATCCGACTACCTTAGAAGGACTTCTAAGATATCATCATGACAAGTCTCATACTATCTCAACGTGAATGTAGTCAATATCAGATCAACGTCAGACTAACTTCAATCGCGCAATACCAGGCCAGCTAACCAACCCATTCAGTCAACCAGCCAACCAATCAATAACTAAGCAACCAATTTATCTACCTGTCAAACTGGCCAAACAAACAACCCATTCATCTGCCACGGCTGTTGATAAAGGCTTTGTCAGACTTGGCGAGTGTCGCGCTGAGACAAAAGCAATGCAGAAGCAACTTCTGCAAATTTGTCTGTCATACTGAGTGAGTCTATAAAACAAATGTAGAAAGCGAAACAGACCTAAACCACCCCACTCTCCGGTAGGCTACATCACGAGTCTCCAACATATTGGATTCAGGCCTAGGGGGCAAGAGTCTGATGAAAATCGGAGTTGTCTTACAAACAACTTCAAGCATCACTACCAGTACTACCACCAGAAAGACTAGTTTTTGCGCCAAGATTGACAACCGATTACAAAGAGCACAGTTCTATGTTAGGCTACGCGTCACCTTGGGACTTGAACTGGCAATTCAATTGTGAGAGACCGATGCTCTTAACCTGTGAGCCAACTGCCCTCCCACTCACTATCCTTGCCTCCATCCCTCCATCCTTTCAGCCACGCAGCCACCCTTCGGATGATGCACAATCAGTGCTGCATCAACGACTCACTCAGTGGTCAACGATTCAAAATCTTCATTGCCACATCTATGGATGATGATTCGCGAGATTCGCTCTCCTAGTCTGACAGGGCCTTTACGGACACACAAAACCGAAAACCCAACAGATGACTCGCGTGATTGACTCGCTTAGTCTGACAGCGCCTTTACAGACACATAAACCAGAGAACGCTGGGTGTGTTGTTGTGTGGACTGCGTTCAGACGAAGGCGCCCTGGCCTCCCCCGTTCAGACGCACCGTGTGGCGGGCGTTGCGGATCTTCAGCTCGCGGCGATTGCGGGGCTGCATCAGGTGATGGAGACGCTGCAACAACAGGGTAACCATGGATAAATATCCATCAATCGATCAACCCATCCATCCATCTATCAATCCATCTATTCATCCATCAATCAATCCATCCATCCATCCATCCATCTATTAATCCATCTATCAATCCATCCATCAATCCATCCATCTATCAATCAATCCATCGATCCATCCATCCATCCATCAATCCATCCATCCATCTATCACTCCATCC
>CM065702.1:36031771-36034271 GCA_017654935.2 Phymorhynchus buccinoides
ATTCAATTCAATACAACTTTATTCATCCTTGTGTGGAACAATCAGAGTTTCTACGATTAACATATTTCAAGATTAGCATATTTCAAAGTTAACAGCTTAACAGATTAGGATACTGGTAGCTTATAAGATTCCAAAATTAACAGATTCAGAGTGTTTAATATGAAAGAATCAAAGATTAATAGATACAAATTCTATGTACATGACTCAAACATGTGTAGACAGTATAATTATATAAGCTGCTTGTGTGCTCCTATTCATGTATATTTTGCTGCTTTATGGTGTGCGCATGGACTATGATGTGCGTTAACCAACAGATAGAAATACCCACCACCAGGAACACGGGAGCCACAAACTTCCAGCACAGCAGCCAGTAGGGGCCCGGCCTGTGACCCAGCATGGCCTCCAGGTCCTCAGAAAAGCGGTCCAGCCCTGCACCCAGGACACAGCGTTAGAGGGGAGGGGAGAAACGAGGCTATGATGCGCTTATGATCTTTCGGATGAGACGATAAACCGAGGTTCCGTGTGCCCATGCACTTAGCACACGTTAAACCAGTGGCAACGAAAACGTTGTCATTTGGTCAACATTTACCCCCTCCCCCCTCCTTCCTCATCAGTCACACAAAAGTCGCATGCAAATTTTTTAAAAATGTGTGGCGCGCCTCTGGCTGCGACGCGCTCTCCAGGTGGAAGCGGCCCGAATTACAGAGAGACGCCTCTGCGATCATAAAGTACCCTACCCTATCACATCTATTGTTTGTATGCCAATCAGTCATTTCCGACTGTCCGAATGTCCGGGTCAATACTGGACCTATCTACCATTATTTTGTTCCCGGTGAACTCAATTCATCTCTCTTGGTTTCTTCTTTAACTGTTGAATGTCGAGCGCTGATCAGCTTTTACGTCCCAAGTTCGCTTGATATGTTTCTCTGCATACATATATTGAAGAATTCATATTAGGTTTTAAGTGTTTGCAAACTTGCACTGAGAGAGAGAGAGAGAGAGAGAGAGAGAGAGAGAGAGAGAGAGAGAGAGAGAGAGAGAGAGAGAGAGAGAGAGAGAGAGAGAGAGAGAGAGAGAGACATACATGATTGGGTGTAAAAAGTACATGGGAAAAGACATGGGTGGGAAAAGTGGGTGGGAAAAGTCCTAGTCCGGGTGGGAAAAGACCTAGGTGGGAAACGACCTAGGGTGGGAAAAGTCCAGTGGGAAAAGCCTGGATAGGAAAGTACAGGTGGGAAAAGTCCGGTGCGAAAAGCCTGGGTGTGAAAAGTCCAGGTGTGAAAAGTCTGGGTGGAAAAATTCCGGGTGTAAAAAGTCCTGACACCGTTCCTTACCATAGGCCCAGGACACGGCCAGAGTCTCAAAGAACACGGCGAACAGGATGGAGTAGCCTGCCGCAAAACGATCCAACAGGTTGACCACGTACAGCCCGCCCTGCAACGACCAGTCACGACAATCAGTCATTCGCTTGAAACAATACACGACAATGCTTTGCCTGAAACAATCCGTGACAATCATTTTCCTGAGAAAAAATACGTGACGATTATTTTTCTGAAGCAATCCGTGACAATCATTTGCCTGAAACCATCCGTGACAATAATTTGCCTGAAACAATCCGTGACAATAATTTGCCTGAAAACAATTCATGACAATCATTTGCCTGAAAACAATTCATGACAATCATTTGCCTGAAAACAATTCATGACAATCATTTGCCTGAAAACAATTCATGACAATCATTTGCCTGAAAACAGTTCATGACAATCATTCACTTGAAACATTCTGTGACAATCTTTGGCCTGAAGCGATCCATGAGAATAATGTATTTGAAGCAATCCAAAGCAATGCTTCACATGAAATAATCCATGTGACAATCATTCACCTGAAACAATCGCGACAATCATTCACATGAAACAATCCATGCCAATAATTTAGTGAAAAAATTTTCAGCTGAAGCAATCAATGTCACTAATCAATTTGAATCGGTCCATAGCAATCAATTCCATAGCAATAATCCATGCAATAATAAGGATTCACCTGTAACAATCATTCACGTGAAACAATCCATGTCAATCATTTACCAGGAACAATTTATGACAATCGTTTTGCTGCAAATCATCCAATGGCAATCATCACCTGGAAAAATATCTAATGTATCTGAAATAATTAGCGAGTCTTAACTAAAAATGCAATGCGATGTTTTTGCCACCAAGTGATCCACAAACAAGTAACCTTAATGCACACACAAACACAAACAGACACATAGACTGTCTCTCTCTCTCTCTCTCTCTCTCTCTCTCTCTCTCTCTCTCTCTCTCTCTCTCTCTCTCTCTCCCCCCCCCCCCCTATATATGTATCAAGGACAGATTGGAAGAATAGGCTTTGCCTAAAATCTATATCCTTGGAAAATAAAGTTTAAGTTTTCAAGTTTTCAAGTTTTCCCTACCCTCTCTCTCTCTCTCTCTCTCTCCCTCCTTTCTCCCTCCCCTTCTCTCTCTCT
>CM065702.1:36051771-36054271 GCA_017654935.2 Phymorhynchus buccinoides
TGTCAGAGAGAGAGACGCAGGAACAGAGAGAGAGAGACAGAGAGAGAGAGACAGAGAGAGAGAGAGAGAGAGAGAGAGAGAGACAGAGAGAGAGAGAGAGAGAGAGAGAGAGAGAGAGAGAGAGAGAGAGAGAGAGAGAGAGAGAGAGAGAGAGAGAGAGAGAGAGAGAGAGAGAGAGAGAGAGAGAGAGAGAGAGAGAGAGAGAGAGGCACACAGAGCGACGAAAAAGCGAGGGATAGAGAAATAGATATATTGAGAGAGTGAGACAGACAGACATACAAACATGCAGAGAGACAGACAGACAACAAACATACATAGACAGACAGACAGAAAAATGCAAACAGAAACAGACTGACATCAGAGCTAGCCAGGCGGAAGAAACACAGACAAACAGACAGATAGACAGATAAACAGACAGACAGACATACAAACATACAGAGAGACAGACAGATAAACAGACGTACAAACAAAAAGACAGAAAAATAGCGGGAGAAACTGACTGACCTCGGAGCTAGACAGGCGGGAGAAGGTGGGGGTCAGGTAGTACAGCACCCCTGTGCCGGCCCCGGGCAGCATGATGGCCCGGCACATGAGGATGAACAGCACCGCGTAGGGGAACAGGGCTGTGAACCACACCACCTGAACACAGCCCAACAACACTCCGTCACTGAACACAGCCCAACAAGACATCATCACTGAACACAGCCTAACAAGATATCATCACTGAACACAGCCCAGCAACACTCCGTCACTGAACACAGCCCAACAAGACATCATCACTGAACACAGGCCAACAAGACATCATCACTGAACACAGCCCAACAACACTCCGTCACTGAACACAGCCCAACAAGACATCATCACTGAACACAGCCCAACAAGACATCATCACTGAACACAGCCCAACAAGACATCATCACTGAACACAGCCCAACAAGACATCATCACTGAACACAGCCCAACAAGACATCATCACTGAACACAGCCCAACAAGACATCATCACTGAACACAGCCCAACAAGACTCCGTCACTGAACACAGCCCAACAAGACATCATCACTGAACACAGCCCAACAAGACTCCGTCACTGAACACAGCCCAACAAGACATCATCACTGAACACAGCCCAACAAGACATCATCACTGAACACAGCCCAACAAGACATCATCACTGAACACAGCCCAACAAGACATCATCACTGAACACAGCCCAACAAGACTCCGTCACTGAACACAGCCCAACAAGACATCATCACTGAACACAGCCCAACAAGACATCATCACTGAACACAGCCCAACAAGACATCATCACTGAACACCGCCCAACAAGACATCATCACTGAACACAGCCCAACAAGACATCATCACTGAACACAGCCCAACAAGACATCATCACTGAACACAGCCCAACAAGACATCATCACTGAACACAGCCCAACAAGACATCATCACTGAACACAGCCCAACAAGACTCCATCACTGAACACAGCCCAACAAGACATCATCACTGAACACAGCCCAACAAGACATCATCACTGAACACAGCCCAACAAGACATCATCACTGAACACAGCCCAACAAGACATCATCACTGAACACAGCCCAACAAGACATCATCACTGAACACAGCCCAACAAGACATCATCACTGAACACAGCCCAACAAGACATCATCACTGAACACAGCCCAACAAGACATCATCACTGAACACAGCCCAACAAGACATCATCACTGAACACAGCCCAACAAGACATCATCACTGAACACAGCCCAACAAGACATCATCACTGAACACAGCCCAACAAGACATCATCACTGAACACAGCCCAACAAGACATCATTACTGAACACAGCCCAACAAGACATCATAACTGAACACAGCCCAACAAGACATCATCACTGAACACAGCCCAACAAGACATCATCACTGAACACAGCCCAACAAGACATCATCACTGAACACAGCCCAACAACACTGAACACAGCCCAACAAGACATCATAACTGAACACAGCCCAACAAGACATCATCACTGAACACAGCCCAACAAGACATCATCACTGAACACAGCCCAACAAGACATCATCACTGAACACAGCCCAACAACACTCCGTCACTGAACACAGCCCAACAAGACATCATTACTGAACACAGCCCAACAAGACATCATCACTGAACACAGCCCAACAAGACTCCGTCACTGAACACAGCCCAACAAGACATCATCACTGAACACAGCCCAACAAGACATCATCACTGAACACAGCCCAACAAGACATCATCACTGAACACAGCCCAACAAGACATCATCACTGAACACAGCCCAACAAGACATCATCACTGAACACAGCCCAACAAGACATCATCACTGAACACAGCCCAACAAGACATCATCACTGAACACAGCCCAACAAGACATCGTCACTGAACACAGCCCAACAAGACATCATCACTGAACACAGCCCAACAAGACATCATCACTGAACACAGCCCAACAAGAC
>CM065702.1:36061771-36076771 GCA_017654935.2 Phymorhynchus buccinoides
GCATAAAATCGTGACTGGACTAGCACCTCCTTATCTAAGTGAAAAGTTTCCAGTTAGTTGTGTACGAAACAAACAAATAATATTTCTGCCCCGACCAAGAACTGACCTATTTATGTCATCATTAAAATATTCGGGAGGTAAAATGTGGAATGATATTCCTGAACGCATGAAAACCAAAAATACATTATTATCATTTACAAGATGTTTACACCAATATATATTTGACAGATTGTAAATGTCCCATTTTGTGTATATATAATTATGGTTTGTACATAAAGAGACCTTATCATGTCTGGAATCATCTAATTACATATTATTATTGCTCATAGCTTTACATCCTTAATTATCATTGACATGTGGCATGAGTGAAGAGGGGTATAGGGACACCATGCTGCATGTATCATGCTCTATTTGTGCTTGTTGGACTAGAAATAAGTTTGCTTGTTTCCTTTTTAGTCCGTCACCAAGACGGACTATTGCGATGGGCTGGTTTGTATTTTTTTTTTTTTTTCTTTTCTGTCTGTCCCAAGGATATCTCCCGAACCGCTTGACCGAATCGCGTCAAATTTTGTGTGAAGGTGTGCCTCCTTAATAGGAAGAGATCGGCGCAAACCATTTTGCCGTCGTGACCTTGACCTTGACGTACGACCTTGAAAACCGAAAATCTATTTTTAGCCATATCTCGGGCACCGATCAACATAGGATGTTGAAACTTGGTATGAAGGTGGTTTGGCTTATGCCCGTTCTGATGATGGCATACCGATCAAGGTCAAGGTCAAGGTCAAAAAGATCGCTGGAGCCTGAAAATCGGAGGGTCATTTTTTTCTCCTTCTGTCTGTCCCAAGGATATCTTTCGAACGGGTTGACAGAATCACGTCAAATTGTGTGTGCTGGTGTGTCACCATGAGAGGAAGGCATCCGCGCAAACCATATTGCCGTCGTGACCTTGACCTTGGCGTACGACCTTGAAAACCGAAAATCTTTCAGGGGCCATAACTCCCACACCGTTAGTGTTAGAGTCTTCAAATTTGGCATGAAGGTACTTTGGCTTATGCCCGTTCTGATGGTGGCATACCGATCAAGGTCAAGGTCACGGTCCGGGCGATCCGTAGGCCTTGAAAGTGGTAGGGGTCTACACATTGGGTTTTAAGCCATATTTTCCACATTGGTACTTGACAGAAGCGCTTCAGATTGTGTGTGGTACTGTATACCCTAGAGAAGAAAACATCCGAGCATAAATTATCACCATGCTGACTTGAAGTGTGACCTTGAAAACCGAAATTTCCTTCTTTGCGCTATATGTTTCTTCTTCAAGCTGTAACTCGTGAACTAGAAGACAGAATCCCTTCCAATTTTGTGTCAGGATGTGACACTCTACGGGGTGTCGCAAGTGCGTGGCATTGCTGGTGACGGACATGTCTGCCGCTCGGCGCCGCTCGGCGACGCCCTTGTTTGTTGTTTGTTGTCTCTCAGTTTGTTTGTTTGTTTTATTTTATTTTGCATATGCGTTGTGTTAAGTGTGTGGAAGGCTTGCTGAAGTGTGTGTGCTCTTGTTATATGAAAAGATGTATTATTTTATGTATATTTGATTTCTTGTAATGTTTGATTGCTTTGTACATTATTGTTAACTTGTTTTTGTCAAGGACATGGTGAAAAAAAGCATTGTTGCTTATCCATTTATCCTCATTAAAAATTTCAATTCAATTCAATTCAATTATCTCTCCCCCCCCCCCCTCTCTCTCTCTCTCTCTCCCCCCTCTCTCTCTCTCTCTCTCTCTCTCTCTCTCTCTCTCTCTCTCTCTCTCTCTCTCTCTCTCTCTCTCTCTCTCTCTCTCTCTCTCTCTCTCTCTCTCTCTCTCTCTCTCTCTCTCTTTCAGTGTAAGGGGATCTTGGCGGCCAATGGGTAATGAAGCAATCAGTTGGAGGTGAGGATTTCCGTGTCTTTCCCCCCTCCCCCATTGGCCAGGTTCTAGCAGGCAGACACGGGACACAGTTCCCTACTTTCCCTCTATGGAAGCCTGTCACCAGTTTATTCACATCTTTTTCTCCTTGGCTGTAACTCGTGGCGGATTACTTCACCCTCCCCTGCGTTCAAGAAGATGCTCTGGGTCTGTGCAATAAAAGGGAAAGAGGCGAGAAGACGTAGGGAGAAGGGCACTCACTGAAAGGAAAGGAAGAAGAAGCAGACTGGATTAATGTATTGAGAGGAGCTCAGAAGTGCTCCCTGCTCCAGGGCCTGTCGTTCATTAGAGTCATTCTCTGGCACACAGGAGGGGGGTGGGGGGGGGGGGGGGGCCGCCCGCCAGGAAGGGGCCCTGACTCAGGGCTTGACTCCTTTCACAGCGCCGGAAGTGGCTATGCGACGCCGAGAGGACCCAATCGATGGAAACACTTGGGCCGTTTTAACTGGGCCTTGATTTATGGCATTGGCACTTTTAGACCTCTGGACGGGGTTTTTTCCTAAGAAAGGAAGGAACCACTTACGGAAAAAGGTGCAAAGAAAGAAAGAGGGACTCTGCTTAAAAAAGAAGAAACCTTCGTCAATGTAAACTGAACAGAGAACAGTGAATGGTCAATGTGGCTTTGACGTTCTGACCATCACAGAGTAACGTGTTGTAAAGCTGGTGTCCCATCATAGAACAGTGAATGGTCAATGTGGCTCTGACATTCTGACCATCACCGAGTAACGTGTTGTAAAGCTGGTGTCCCATCATAGAACAGTGAATGGTTAATGTGGCTTTGACATTCTGACCATCACCGAGTAACGTGTTGTAAAGCTGGTGTCCCATCATAGAACAAAGAAAGGAAGGAAGGAAAACCTTGGCTGACACATTTTCTTTGTCCGTTAGCGTACTGAACCCCCCTCCCCTCCTCCAAGCTTTGGTTGTACTGCATTGCATGCATGTGGCCTCTGCTTCGGTAAAGATGCTGCTTGGTAAGTTGAATTTGTGTATGTGTCCATGTGTGGCGACTGGATTGTGTGTGTGCCTCTGTCTATTTGCATATACATTTAGTGATTTCCTGTGCATAATTATACGCTTGAATGTAGGTTAAATAACTATGAATAGATGAGAGAGAAATAGTTTGAATGTTAAGATTAAAGGTAAAACTCTGATATAAACTTTCTTGTTTTATCCTACTTACATTTTGTTAAGATAAACTCGCGTGTCCTGCACCTTAGCGTGCCTATATTTAACGAAGACCCTATAGGCATTACAGATAATGATAGTGTCACTAAGGTACAGATATCTGAATGAATAAAATATCATTAGACTTACTACCCCCACCATCAACAAGCTCCTAACTCAACAAGGTTCACTATGTTGGCCAGGAAATGAAAGCAGCATTTTCCTAAAACCACACCGAGCGGCAGACTGTGTGACTGTGCCTTCCTGGGAAATCACTGAACCATCATGTCTCATCAGCCAATGATCGGAAATGATGCCAGATGCTGATCGATTGATAAAGATCGATAATTGCCAATACTGCAACGACGGCCATGGTATCAGAGAGGCTGGTTCGGCTTTCTGTATCTTGTGTCCATAAATCCATAATTACACTACCCTACATTGCATATAGCTCATCAGACAACATGGTGGACATTCTCGAGTCCTGAACACAGCTTGGACAAAGCAGGAATGGATTCAGAGCCACAGCATTTACACGAGGCTCTCTGATGTCCATCATTCTCCATTGTGTTTCCATTCAGTACGTTCACATTAAAATTTATTACAGACAGTCCACAGTCCTTCATCCTCTGATGACCATCTGCATCCAAATATTGTCATCTTTGTTCTGCTGCGTTTCTCTAAGTTTATTTCTGTGGCTATGTAATTCTTTTACATTGTTTATTATTATGTAATTCTAAAACAACGTTGCATTCATTTTCGTCTCTCTTTTTTATGTCATATTGGTTGAACAAATGCTATATATCTTATGTTGTACAATACATGCTAATCCTCATTTTCATTATCTCTTGTAAATCTTGAGTGCGAGTTTGCATGCACCTTTCTTTACCAAATATGACTTAAGAATAAATTTGACATATATATTTTACATTTTACATATGCCGGACCTACGTTTTTAAGGGGCGGCGGCAAATTCATCGAAGGTGCAAAGCACCAATACCCCTAGGGGGTCCGGGGGCATGCTCCCCCAGAAACATTTTAAATCCGAGAAGCAAAATAGTGCAATCAGGGCATTGGTATTTATTGTATTTGTTGTAACTTGACATTGAATAAAAAAAAAGTTGTTTAAACCGAATAAAGGACTAATGCCATTACTGTTCATACCTCTATTGAAACAGGAAAAAGGGTGGGGGCTGCAGCCCCCAAAGTCCCCCCCCCCCCCCCACCCCCACTCCCCGTAGATCCGGCCCTGTGTATGTGTCTATACAGGTCAAACTGTGCGGAGATGCTATGTAGTGATGAATCAGAAAACGCGAGTGAGGGAGAGGGAATCAGTGTGCAAGAAATTTGAATATTTTTAATGGCTCACGACTGCTGTTTATTTGATAATGACGCTGTGCGTGTAAGAACTGAAGAGTCTATCTTTAGACTTTGTTGGTTTTCCTTCGTCTGCTTATTTATATGACTCTAAGCATTATTACTATAAACAATTAGCAAAAGCAGTTTAAAGCAGGTCTTTGTTGAACTTTGGTGGATTCCAGGCGTTCGATTAAAAATTTAGTCACTCATACAAAGAATGTTTCAAACCTGCTTTTTATTACCCTCTTTTTGTAGCTTATTGGAATTGATGTAAAAGTTATGCACGAATTCTCAAGATAATTTGGAGATTATCCCTTAATGGAAACAGGCTATTTAAATAATGAGTCAACAGTGTCATCGTTTGGATACAGATTTTAAAAACAGTTTGCAGTCTTCTCTATTAACAAATGTAAATAGAGCCTTACAACAAGATGAAGAGAACACACCTGGTCCTCATTTATTGCCTCACAGTTGATTCCCTTCTTTGGCTCTACATTCGCCAGCCTTCAATGGCACCGTTATGCTCACCTGCATTTCAGACAAATTAAAACTAAAACTTAATCGTGCTCCTTGGTGGACGGATGCACTATATCGGGGCTTTCTAAATCTTTTTTTTTTATCGTAACAGAACCAAAGACTGGTGCCAGTGCCATAAATCAAGGCCCAGTTAAAACGACCCAAGTGTTTCCATCGATTGGGTCCTCTCGGCGTCGCGTAGCCATTTCCGGCGCTGTGAAAGGAGTCAAGCGCTGAGTCAGGGCCCCTTCCTGGCGGGCGACCCCCCCACCCCCCCACCCCCCCACCCCTCATCCTGTGTGCCAGAGAATGACTCTAATGAACGACAGGCCCTGGAGCAAGGAGCACTTCCGAGCTCCTCTCAATACATTAATCCAGTCTGCTTCTTCTTCCTTTTTTTTAAAAAGTGACTCCCTCCTCCATCTCGCCCACTTTCCCCTGTTACTGTATGGACCCAGAACACCTTCCTTAACGTTGGGGAATTAAGGGTGGAGTTACCACCTGTCCATCTCGCCTTTCCCCTTTCCCCTGTTAAGGGTGTATGGACCCAGAACACCTTCCTTAGTTGGGGAATTAAGGGTGGAGTTACCACCTCTCCATCTCGCCTCCTTTCCCCTGTTACTGTATGGACCCAGAACACCTTCCTTAGGTTGGGGAATTAAGGGTGGAGTTACCACCTCCTCCATCTCGCCCCTTTCCCCTGTTACTGTATGGACCCAGAACACCTTCCTTAGTTGGGGAATTAAGGGTGGAGTTACGCCTTTTCCCCTGTTACTGGGACCCAGAACACCTTAAGGGGGAATGGAGTTACCACCTCTCCATCTCGCCTCCTTTCCCCTGTTACTGTATGGACCCAGAACACCTTCCTTAACGTTGGGGAATTAAGGGTGGAGTTACCACCTCTCGCCCCCTCCATCTCGCCTCCTTTCCCCTGTTACTGTATGGACCCAGAACACCTTCCTTAGCGTTAGGGAATTAAGGGTGGAGTTACCACCTCTCCATCTCGCCTCCTTTCCCCTGTTACTGTATGGACCCAGAACACCTTCCTTAACGTTGGGGAATTAAGGGTGGAGTTACCACCTCTCCATCTCGCCTCCTTTCCCCTGTTACTGTATGGACCCAGAACACCTTCCTTAACGAATTAAGGGTTCCTTAACGTTGGGGAATTAAGGGTGGAGTTACACCTCTCCATCTCGCCTCCTTTCCCCTGTTACTGTATGGACCCAGAACACCTTCCTTAACGTTGGGGAATTAAGGGTGGAGTTACCACCTCTCCATCTCGCCTCCTTTCCCCTGTTACTGTATGGACCCAGAACACCTTCCTTAACGTTGGGGAATTAAGGGTGGAGTTACCACCTCTCCATCTCGCCCCCTTTCCCCTGTCACTGTATGGACCCAGAACACCTTCCTTCACGTTGGGGAATTAAGGGTGAAGTCATCGGCGACGAGTTAGAGCCAAGGAGAAAAAGATGTAAATAAAATGGCGATTACCAATACCGTCTGCTTCTTCTACTTCCTATCCTAGATCGAAACATTCGCTGTAGGGAGAAAGGGGGAAGAGGTAATAGTGGGACACGGGTGATGGGTCCGGGTAGCGAAGGGAAATAAGGGTTGTATGCGATTCAAGGAGAAAATGATAAAAATAAGATGGCGACAAGCCCCGGGAAAGAGAAAGTCGGGAACTGTGTCCCATGTCTGCCTGCTAGAACCTGGCCAACGGGTAATATGATGGTGGAAAGCGTTACGGAAACCAACACTTCTACCTGATGCTTCATTAGCCACTGGCCACCCGCACAAGATCCCCTTACACTGACACAAACTAGTGGAGAGAGAGAGAGAGAGAGAGAGAGAGAGAGAGAGAGAGAGAGAGAGAGAGAGAGAGAGAGAGAGAGAGAGAGAGAGAGAGAGAGAGAGAGAGAGAGAGAGAGAGAGAGAGAGAGAGAGAGAGAGAGAGAGACAGAGACAGAGACAGAGAGAGAGAGAGAGAGAGACATAAACTTAAAACTTGAAACTTGAAAAACTTTATTACGCAAGGATTGATATTTTAGGCCAAGCTTATTCTTACAATATGTCCTTGGGACGTAAACAAGACTAGAACAAAACAAGCAGGCAACAGATATGGGCACACATAGCGATTCAAGGCACCGATAAAGATGGTTGGAGCAGAACGAAGTAACCAAACAGCTAACAGCTAGATAAGTCAACAAACATAAATTCAAGTTGATTATAAAATATTAAAAAACCCTGAATTCATAAAACCATTATTGCTTCAACATGTGTAATAGTTAATAAAACATAAAAAATCACACACATAATTAGATAGGCATACATATAAGTAAATAAGTGAATACACAGAAATTCAAGCTGAAAAGAGGTAAAAACAAGACTAAGACAAAACAATCAGGCAACA
Source organism: Phymorhynchus buccinoides (assembly GCA_017654935.2). Classification (NCBI taxonomy): domain Eukaryota; kingdom Metazoa; phylum Mollusca; class Gastropoda; order Neogastropoda; family Raphitomidae; genus Phymorhynchus; species Phymorhynchus buccinoides. The sequence continues at coordinate 36,069,185 of CM065702.1, forward strand.
GATATGGGCATACATAACGATTCAAGACACCAATAAAAGAGAGAGAGAGAGAGAGAGAGAGAGAGAGAGAGAGAGAGAGAGAGAGAGAGAGAGAGAGAGAGAGAGAGAGAGAGAGAGAGAGAGAGATTAATACTGAGACATCAAGCATTGACAGAGACACAGACAGGGAGACAGGAAGAACCTAAAGCTCATCCATTTCACATTCATCACCCACCCACACGCAAGCGCACACACACATACACATACAGTTGTTCTCTCTCTGTATGTGTGTCTGTCTCTCTCTCTCTCTCTCTCTCTCTCTCTCTCTCTCTCTCTCTCTCTCTCTCTCTCTCTCTCAGCCCCTCTTTCTCTCCCCTACCTTTAAACATGGGGCAGATGTTGGCCCAACAAGTGATGGCTCCACTGCGATTGAACTGTCCCAGTGCCAGTTCCATATAGAAGAGGGGGATGCCCCCGCACAGCAACATCAGCCCGTAGGGAATGAGAAAGGCACCTGCAACGATATAGTCCGTTAGGTTGACCCCCCAAATAGGGGTGATCATTACAATCTGGGGGACAATCGATATCATATATGTTTGACATATGTAGGGTCCTCCGTAACAAACATATGATAGTAATTGCTCGCCAGATGGCAATGGTCACCCCCAAACCTGATGGCCTATTAACGAGGAACACAACATCATGCTATAATCATACATAAGTGTCCGACTATCACTTCCTTTCAGGGTCAGTTCCATATAGAACAGGGGGGGGGGGGGGGGGGGGGGGGGTCCCCGCACAGAAACATTAACCTGAAGGGAATGAGAAAGGCACCTGCAACATTAACAAGGAACCCATAATCATGCCAGGCAATTATCTACATCAACATAAATAACATTAATTGTGCTTTTGTGTGTCTGTGTCTGTGTGTTTGTTCGCCCTGTAACTCCAAAGGCTGCAGCAGTAGCTACCAGCCACTGCAAACAGCCCCTAGTTTGAGGATGACATTGAGCAGCTCACAGCGCACTTCACACTAGAACAGGGTAAGACATGAGCAGTTTTACCCGCACCAAAAAACGCTATCCGCGATTTGGAATCATTTACTTTTGCCTACGCTTTTGACAAGAGAATAAGTGAAAACCCATTTTGCATTCTAGGGTTATTCTGCAACCGTAATTAAGAAACTGCCCCGAGACTGTGACAACATAGTCTTACACATGATTATAAAAATCGTGATGACTTGCTCAACAGTAGACTTCGATTAGGCGAAAACTCGCAACCCGTTACTATCGACTAGACTGGTCGTTATAAATTAAAAATGAACAGACTGAGTTGACTGACCTCCGCCGTTCTTGTAGCAGAGGTAGGGGAACCTCCAGACGTTGGCCAGATCCACAGCAAAGCCCACCACGGACAGCAGAAAGTCGATCTTCTTGGCCCACGTCTCCCGCCCGTCATTCTCCCCCACCTGGCCACAAGGGACGGGTACGTTGGACGACGATACATGTTTGGATCGATCGGAATTGGTTGGGTTGGATAGGATTGGATTGAAGAGGGTTGTAATGGATTGGACTGGAATGCATTGTACTGTATTGGACTGGGTTGGATAGGATGAGATTGAATTAGGTTGGATAAGATTGGATTGAAGAGGGTTGTAATGGGTTGGACTGGAATGCATTGTACTGTATTGGACTGGATTGGATAGGATGAGATTGAATTAGGTTGGATAAGATTGGATTGAAGAGGGTTGTAATGGGTTGGACTGGAATGTATTGTACTGTATTGGACTGGGTTGGATAGGATAAGATTGAATTAGGTTACATAAGATTGGATTGTATTAGACTGGGTTGGATAGGATGAGATTGAATTAGGTTGGATAAGATTGGATTGAAGAGGGTTGTAATGGATTGGACTGGAATGCATTGCACTGTATTGGACTGGGTTGGATAGGATCAGATTGAATTAGGTTACATAAGATTGGATTGTATTAGACTGGGTTGGATAGGATGAGATTGAATTAGGTTGGATAAGATTGGATTGCATTAGACTGGGTTGGATGAGATTGAATCGTGTTAGATTTGGATTGCGTGTGACTGGATTGAGTGTGACTGGATTGCGTGTGACTGGATTGGATGAGATTGGATTCGACGAAGAGATTGTGAGATTGAACTGGTTTATGTTGGATAAGACTGGATGAGATTGGATTGGAATGTGTTGGATAGAATTGGATTGGACTGGGTGAGATCGGTCTACATCGGGATGAATAAGATTGGATTGGATGAGACTGGATGACAATGGGTCGGATTGGCTGAGATTGGACTGGAATGGTTTGGATAAAATTGAGTGTGTGTGTGTGTGTGTGTGTGTGTGTGTGTGTGTGTGTGTGTGTGTGTGTGTGTGCGTGCGTGCGTGTGCGTGCGTGCGTGTGCGTGCGTGCGTGCGTGCGCGTGCGTGCGTGTGCGTGTGCGTGCGTGTGCGTGTGCGCGCGTGCGTGCGTACGCGTGCGTGTGCGTGCGCGTGTGTGTATGTGCGCGCGCGTGCGTGAGCGTGCGTGCTCTTGTCTTTTTTTTAAACTTTTTTTTTATCCGCTGCCTATTTGTTTTAGCCCCCCCCCCCCCCCCCCCCTCTCTCCCCCCCCCTCCTCTCTCTCCCTCCCTCACTCTCGTTTCAATACACAAAATATGTGTTACAAACAATAAACCATTATCTACCCTTTCCTACCTGTCCTTCCTCGGTGCTGTCCCCTGGAGGCTGGGACAGGGCGGTGGTGTCCCCCTTGGTGCTGTCCCCCTGGCCCTGCAGGATGTAGGCCCTCTCCACGGCCCCGTCCACCTGCTTCTCTGTCAACATCAAATGAAACCTGTCTTAGGCTCCGTGCACACCTGTGTCCTGCCCCGTCCACCTGCTTCTCTGTCAACATCAAATGAAACCTGTCTTAGGCTCCGTGCACACCTGTGTCCTGCCCCGTCCACCTGCTTCTCTGTCAACATCAAATGAAACCTGTCTTAGGCTCCGTGCACACCTGTGTCCTGCCCCGTCCACCTGCTTCTCTGTCAACATCAAATGAAACCTGTCTTATGCTCCGTGCACACCTGTGTCCTGCCCCGTCCACCTGCTTCTCTGTCAACATCAAATGAAACCTGTCTTAGGCTCCGTGCACACCTGTGTCCTGCCCCGTCCACCTGCTTCTCTGTCAACATCAAATGAAACCTGTCTTAGGCTCCGTGCACACCTGTGTCCTGCCCCGTCCACCTGCTTCTCTGTCAACATCAAATGAAACCTGTCTTATGCTCCGTGCACACCTGTGTCCTGCCCCGTCCACCTGCTTCTCTGTCAACATCAAATGAAACCTGTCTTATGCTCCGTGCACACCTGTGTCCTGCCCCGTCCACCTGCTTCTCTGTCAACATCAAATGAAACCTGTCTTATGCTCCGTGCACACCTGTGTCCTGCCCCGTCCACCTGCTTCTCTGTCAACATCAAATGAAACCTGTCTTATGCTCCGTGCACACCTGTGTCCTGCCCCGTCCACCTGCTTCTCTGTCAACATCAAATGAAACCTGTTTTATGCTCCGTGCACACCTGTGTCCTGCCCCGTCCACCTGCTTCTCTGTCAACATCAAATGAAACCTGTTTTATGCTCCGTGCACACCTGTGTCCTGCCCCGTCCACCTGCTTCTCTGTCAACATCAAATGAAACCTGTTTTATGCTCCGTGCACACATGTGTCCTACCCCTGCAGTATGTAAGCCCTCTCCAGCTGTTTCTCTGTCAACATCAAATGAAACCTGTCTTAGCTGTACACACCAGTGTCTTGCCCATGCAGGATGTAAGCCCTCTCCAGCTGCTTCTCTGTCAACATCAAATGAAACCTGTCTTAGGCTCCGTACACACCAGTGTCCTGGCCACAGCACAACATGGTTGACAGTTGTTTGACAAGTGGCTGGCACCACGCCTTGTTGCTTTTGGCTCCTTGACAGGTTAATGCACACAATCAGGCCTGCTTCTTTTGCTCTCCCTTCCCCAAGACCCAAACAACATGGGGAGAGCGGGCCAAATATGTACACAACGCACGCCAGTAAGTGTAAATAACATTTGAGTAGGTGTGAAAACAACCTCGGCATGAAAGAAACCAGATGGTTTGTTGTGGCCAGGACACGGCCTGTACCGAGCCCTACATACACTGGTCTTTTATTTTAGTCGGGGTCATAGAGTCGGTCGGTGCGTCATGTTTCGCCTTCGCGAGTTTTGCCTACTGCTACGTTTCGTTTCACCGAATGACTGATACGTTGTCTTGTTTTGACTAAACTTAAAGTGCAAAGGTACAAAGCTGTGAACGTAATGAACGACAACACACACACAAACGCACGCGTGCGCGCGCGCGCACGCGCACACACACACACACACACACACACACACACACACACACACACACACACACACACACGCGCGCGCGCGCGCGCACACACGCACACGCACAGAGAGAGAGAGAGAGAGAGAGAGAGAGAGAGAGAGAGAGAGAGAGAGAGAGAGAGAGAGAGAGAGAGAGAGAGACAGAGAGACAGAGAGACAGAGACAGAGACAGAGACAGAGAGACAGAGACAGAGACAGAGACAGGGAGATATTAATTATGATAAACTGAAACATGTAGTAGTGTTTAGCCTCCTCGTCGTTACAATGCGTTATCATTTCCGTGGTAGTTAACCCAACATGTGGATAAAACAAGTGAGTCAACACACGAGTGGTACTATTATCACTAAGAACTGGCGACTGGGCCTTTGGGATTACGGGTATCATTCATTACGGGTATCATTCATTACGGGTATCATTCATTACGGGTATCATTCATTACGGGTATCATTCATTAAGGGTATCATTCATTAAGGGTATCATTCATTAAGGGTATCATTCATTAAGGGTATCATCTCCAGGAAACCGAGCACAGTTGATTCTGCTGCGAGGGTGTAGGCGAAACACACGGCTTATTTGCGGCAAATGAGGCGGCAATTCTTTTAGACCAAAGAGTAGGAGAAACGCACGTTTTATTTTGCTTCATATCAAGAGACACCATTGTCTATGTTCGCACTTTGTTTCCTCGTAAGGGAGATGAGTCACAATCCACTTTAGTCGTTAATCTCCTTCTTCTTCTTATTTTTTATAAATCATGTCTGCATAACTCTCTCTCTCTCTCTCTCTCTCTCTCTCTCTCTCTCTCTCTCTCTCTCTCTCTCTCTCTCTCTCTCTCTCTGTGCTCTTTCCTCTTCTCCTCTTCTCTGTCTCCTTCTGTCTCTGTCTCTGTCTTTCTGTCTCTGTCTCTCTGTGTGTCTCTCTCTCTGTCCTCTCTCTCCCTCTCCCCCTCTCTTCTCTCTCTCTCTCTCCTCTCTCTCTCTCTCTCTCTCTCTCTCTCTCTCTCTCTCTCTTCTCTCTATGTCCGCGCGTGTGTGTGATTCATTTAACGTCTACCCACTACTCGTGACATTAGACGGAACAAAGAAAAGAAAACAAAAGTGTGTTAATGTGTGTGAGAGTGTAATCTTATCTGTTGCTAATTACATTCAATGCATTGCTTGCCGTGTTATGTTTCAAGTGTATGGATGACGTAATATTAAATTTCCGTTTGTCAGTGTAGGCCCCTCAGCCAGGTCCAGAATGACCACTCTGCATCATATGTTCACTTGATTCATTTTTCAGTTTGTGGATGAGGACAACCCACCTCCCAAGCTGTGTTTCATTGTGGAATAGTCTCAGACTATATTCGGCTCATAGTTTATATGTTGCTGTGTTATTGGGTTGTGTCTGCTAAAAAATATGGGTTTATTGTTGTCCCATGCATCACACTGTGTGAAGTTCTCGGTTAGCATGCTGTCTTATATTTCATAAGATGCCTGTGGTTTTCCCCCCAGTATTTTGTTGCGGTATGCCACCTGTGGGAAGATCACAGCATCATGGTGTTGCCAGCTGACCAAGCCGGTGGCAGCGGGCACGAATGAAGAGCTACCCATGTGGTATCCTTGAAGGGTCCAGCCAGCACCACAGCCACCACCACTTCTTCCGGATCCACCAAGAACATCCTCCTCCTCTGGAATACCTCTTAGCTGTTCCGCAAGCCAGAACATTATGAAGTACATTATGCAGTATGGAGACCTCTGTGGTGCACGTATGATGTGCGTACAGACTTCCTGGACATAAGCCCTCTCCTAGTGCCACTGTTATGATAAATAAGTACCTGTCATTAAATATCTACCTCTCGCATGCGAACTGTACCCATCTAACCCTAACCCTAACCCTAACCCATCCCTAACCACGGAAAGAACCAAGAAATAGAGCAGGAGGGTGTAAATCTACATATTTGCCGAGAAATCGATGTACAAATCCATGCACTTAGTTTCGTAAAATTCACAATGGCGGACAAACAAACGATTCTGATTGGCTACGCTAGGACTACTTCCGGCTAGGACTACTTATCTCATAGAGGTAAAAATACACCGCCACACCACCATTTCACCAAATGAACAAACAATAGACAGCATGCACAGACACAGAGTCATGCCAATGCAATGAAGTCTTACATACAAAGGATTGCATCCCGCCGGCTGGAAATTATACAATCATAACACAGCATTGGTCAACTAAGCTGTGTTGGACTTATCAGTTGCTCAGGGCAAGGTACATCATCAAAGAAAGCTGTATGAAACAATTTACACAGATAAAACACAGACAGAGGCAACATACATATTGTAACTGTTAATGTAATAATTCACAAGAAACTGTTCACAATAGTGTGGGGCTGCTGTCAGAAGAGTTCTGCCAGCTGTGGCGGTCAGCCCCACACTCTTAAAGTAAAATTCAACTTGATAAAGTAACACTTGCCTTTACATTATGTAATATCTGTCAATTTTGTAAACTCGTATAGTTTGTTGCAATTACAGTATTAAGCTAATCAATGCCTTACCTAAGTCTATTATAGTACATTTAACTCAATCATGTTGTCATAAGGTAATTAGTGTTATGCAACAAAAATATTACATCGTGACAAGTTATATAAGTTCTTGTGAATGTTATCAATTTGTTATATAATTGAAATTGGCATTGCTGTTTTGGCACTTTAAATAATAAACGGCTTGCCCAATCTCACTCTAAATCATGGTGTAGTCATTGACTTGTGACAAAAGAGGTTTTGTGTGGATGTAAGAGACACAAAAGAAAACAAGGGCGTCGCCGAGCGGCAGACATGTCCGTCACCAGCAATGCCACGCACTTGCGACACCCCGTAGAGTGTCACATCCTGACACAAAATTGGAAGGGATTCTGTCTTCTATTCACGAGATACAGCTTGAAGAAAAACATATAGCGCAAAGAAGGAAATTTCGTTTTTCAAGGTCATCACTTCAAGGTCAAGGTCAGCATGGTGATAATTTATGCTCGGATGTTTTTCTTCTCTAGGGTATACAGTACCACACACAATCTGAAGCGCTTCTGTCAAGTACAAATGTGGAAAATATGGCTGTAAAACCCAATTTATTGTAGACCCCTACACACTTTCAAGGCCTACTTAGATCGCCTTACCGTGACCTTGACCTTGATCGGTATGCCACCATCAGAACGGGCA
>CM065702.1:36084271-36086771 GCA_017654935.2 Phymorhynchus buccinoides
GCTTCACAGCATCTTCCACGTGGAGCAGCATCCTGGTATCTGCTTCTTCATGTGTACATGGAGCAAGACCAGCGATGTCTCTGGCATGCGTACAGACCACGTCTTTGTGGAGAGTGCTGATGACTTGTTTCTCTGTCTCTTGAGCATCTAGTCTCGTCGCTAGGAAGGAGAACAGCTCCACCTTGTTCTTGTCGATCCGTAGGAAGGCCTGCCAGTTTCCTGGTATGGAACTAGATGGCTCGACTCGTCTCCGGATGCCTCTACCACTGTTTGTTTGAGTGTCGGCCTTCAACCTGTCTGGCAGGTATTCATCCCAGACGACATCCACTCTGATTGCATGCTGTAGCTGAGATGTGATGTACGGCAAGAAAACCTGTGTTGCATAGTCAGAGAAGGTCTTCGCACCACCAGGTGCCAGCATGTTGGTGATAGCTACTCCATCAAGGATGATGACTTCAACGTGAGGACTGGCAACATTATCTTGTGGAGGGATCATATCTTCTAAGCATCCCACAAGGTCAGACTCTTTGCCCAGTCTCATTTTGCCCATCTGCGACAGGGCAGGTGGACAGGCCTGGTTCTCATGAGCAGAGAAGTCGAGATCGCCATCACGCATCTCGGATGCAATGAACAACCGGGAGAATAGGTCGCAGTCATTCTTGAGCGACGACAGCTGAAGCTGGGTTCTTGATGTCTCTCTGACTGGAGATCGGTTGAAGAGAGGAAGGTTGTTTCTCGTGATTGGGTTGGTGATGGGCTTCGTCTGGTTCACAAGCCGCTCATTGACATACGTGTGGTACTGCTCCTGCCCCAGCTTCTCGATCTGGCGCACAGTGTTGATGACTGCTGGGTCTGCCCGGTCCCTGCTGTCTAGTACCAGGAGATCATTGCAGTCATCACAGAAGGGGTTCCCCATCTCTCATGACACCAGAGAGTGACTTCACATCTCGAGCAAACGCCAGCTGTGTATGCTTTGTCTGCTCATTATGCCTGGAATCAGTCTTCTTTGTTCTCGTCTCTGCTGTGGCTTGGAACTCTGCAATCAATCTTGCCATCTCAGGACCGGACACCATCCAGCGCCGCAATGCTGCAGGATTCTCAGTCAGGCCGACTGCTACGCCATCACCTTTCACTGAGGCGTTATTCTGTTCATGTGCCTGGTCGATGGCCAAAGCAGAGAATGCATGTGCTGTCTTCGTCACTGTGAAGTTCCCAGCCATGAACTCTGTGAACACATCTGGATGCTTGTCTTCGAGTGCCACCATGTCACGCAAGTGAACTGGAATCCACCTTGCATAATTTGTGTGCCCCAGGGCAAAGAACCAGGGTACAATATTGGTCAAGGCATCGATGTAGAGCATGAAGTCGCCCTCGCGTAGCGATCTCACGTATATCATGATTTGTAGTTCCAGCTGCAGGATAATCGACCAGAACTTGAACTGTGGACTTGTAATATCATCTCGGCTAGCACACCAGTCTTCTACTGACATTGGAACCTGTCCCTCATCCAACCCGTCACAGTATTGGGTGTAACCCTCCTGTCGAAGGAGATACAGAACACTAGCTGTGACCTGGTGAGCCCATCGAGTGCGCATCACATGGGCGGCTTTGATGAAGGAGTCGGCTGTTCCAGGTGTAGCAGCTCCTGCCTGGACAAGGGCTTCTGGCCATCCACTGCAATCCAGAAGGTCGCCCAGAGTGTTGAATGATGCCTTTTCGATGTGGAATCCGGCAAGCAGGATAATGAAGTAATCTTCTCCATGTGTTTGAGGCCAGCTCCATTGGATCTGTTTGGCGAGCGTGTACAGTGGATGATCCGCGGTGATGACCGGGACCTGACCAGGATTTAGGATATCTACTGCCCGCTTGATGACTTCCATGGAGTGGCGAATCATGGCCACGGTGTTGGCCTGATCATAGACGAGGGGCAGCAATGAGATAATTGCCACACTGCTTGGATCCACTGGTGCTGATCTGTCAGATATGATAAGCATGACAAGGAAGAAAAACGTTATTTGCGTCCCTGTTAGGCCACCATACATAATTGTGTTCAAGTCCATGTGAGGCCTATGCATAACATGTCAATAGCAAATGATACATAGATCCACTAGAATGTGTTTTGCACCAACCATAGTTGATATAGTTCCAACGTATGGGCGAAAATAGTACATTGTGGCCGCCATTTTGTAAAATGGCCGCCACAGCTACCATGGGACAAATATGCGATGTCCCTATATCCAAAAATATTCCTACGGGTATGTCCTAACTGTGTGCCAAATGCCATGCTTTTATCATCAAACCCACAATTCAGTCGAAATATGTCACATATCTGCTGCACTAAGGGGGGTATTGATTTGGTAGGATCATCATGGGTTCAGTAACGAAATTATAAGTTTTATTCTATTTGAAAACAACATTATTTTCTTCCTTAAACATAAAATCGAAGACTTGGTATTGGTATTTGGTATCTGGTATTTGGTATATTCTAGTCACAGAGACT
>CM065702.1:36091771-36094271 GCA_017654935.2 Phymorhynchus buccinoides
AAAGCTACATCTTGTCTTTTAGCAATATCTGATTTAAAGAACGAACATTTTTTTCGAACCTCATTGTATGCAACACAATTGAACACAAAATGACTCTCATCATCCACAATATGGCCACATAAAGGACATGGGTGTTCTGTAGATGTACCACAATCGAACCATCTTTTGTTTGCATAGAGGCCTAGGGTTCTTACTCTAAATCTAGCAAATATTATCCTATGCCATTTCGCTGTAATTACACTTTAAAACATCTCTGCATGAAATATACTTTTGAATGAAAAGAACCATCTATACTTTTCTTTACTTTCCATATCTGAATGCTAATTTTCCTTATTGGAACAAATGATTGTATCTTTAAATTCAGAAATAAATTGTTGTTCACTGCCTACTTCTTGAGTTAACCATACAATTCCAAAACCATGCTTTGATAAAACAGTTTTTACCTTGAACGCCCAATTCTCTTTACCCAATTCCACCTGTAAAAGCATCATGTCATAAGCCTGCCTGCATAAACGTGACTGTGGGAGCTTCAACAGTTTCAACCAGTATTTTATACATCTTAAAAATATACTAATGTATAAGGGGTACCTGCCCGTCTCTCCATATAAAACAGTGTTGGTACTTGAAGAATTATTTTCATTGCATAGGTATGCACTTTTTCAACTTGTTGATTTACATTTTAATCCCCAAATTTCAGAAGAGTATGTAATTAACGGTTCAATTTGAGTGTCAAACATTCTCCAGAATATTTTAAAATCACAACAATTGAGTTTTCTTAAGGATTTTATAATTTGAATAACCCCTTTTTTACCCTTTCTATAATACTCATCCCATGCATAATTCAATGATAATTTCGTTGAGAATATCATACCTAAATATTTGCATGAATTAACCACTTTTACCTCTAAACTTCCATAATACCATTTGTCGTGTGCCGAAAGGTGTCCACCATTTCTAAAAACTATCATATTTGTCTTATCTGAGTTTACAGTTAGCCTTAAGCGATCTGCTTCCAACTTTAGCATATTCAATTGATTCTGTAGGCCAATCACTCGAGGGGTGCCTGCCAGAACGGTCTATCTCAAAAGGAATAAAGAGCACAGATAGACAGTTCTGGCATTCACCCCTTGCACTGTCCCTGACAAAAGGATAACGTCATCAGCAAATAATAACAACAATGCCTCAATTGCCCCTGGTAATAACTGAATACCATGTTTTCCGAGAGAGAGAGAGAGAGAGAGAGAGAGAGAGAGAGAGAGAGAGAGAGAGAGAGAGAGAGAGAGAGAGAGAGAGAGAGAGAGAGAGAGAGAGAGAGAGAGAGAGAGAGAGAGAGAGAGAGAGAGAGAGAGAGATGTACACAGACTGAGACAGTGAGAGACAGAGACAAACACCGAGAAACATACAGATAAAAAAGACGGCTACAGAGTGGTTGATTGGGATGGGCCACACGTCAGGTGCTGTTTCACTGACGACAGAGCCTGCCATCCCCCACCCCCTCTTCAGCCCCCTTTGAGAACAAAACATCTTCAACCTTGTATCCTTTCACCCCAAGATTTCACTCTCTCATGCTGTCCAATGTGGCAGCACGAAACAGGTCCAGATCTTTCACACTTCCAAACAGAATGATCTTCCATTGAAAGTTCACTTGAATAAAACAGAATGAACAACACCCAAAGAACATAAATAAAGTCCTCCCTGATGCCTCAAGGCAGTCCCTATTTTACGCTGCAATGAAATTTATCTCACTGTGAAAGCACAGGAAACATGAAGGCTCACGCTCTCTCCAGAGCAGGCAGGCAGCAGAATGGAGCAGTTCAGCCACCAAGTGACCTACAGAGAAGCCACAACCACCATCCACAATCACCACCAGTCTCAGTGGAAGAACAGGCTGAGCAAAGAAGATGGTGTTGATCCAATCCACCCGCTCCAGAGACACCAGCAAACCTCTGTGACTATAAAGTACCAAATACAAAATACAAACGCAAATACCATCCATTGTTCGATTCATTAACACCGGTCTTTCCTGGTGTCGCAGTGCCTCCAGGATTGACCCGCCGTCTGCATAATTAGAAATGTCCCACATGTGCCTGTTCCAGGTTGGAGGACGTTAAACTTACTTTCCAGCAAGCAATCCTCTTCCGGCTGAGGACTGGCCACTGCAAGCTACTGAGATACCTAAATAGAAAGTAACACTGCCCACACCGGAGAATGTCCGTGTGGCACAGGACCCCAGACCCAGTGAAGCATGTTACTGTAGGCCTAGTTACTATCCACCCTACCACTACAGACCTGGCCAGGGGAGTGCAGCTACGTGACTGTGCAGCTCTGGAGCAGCCTTCAGGACCTGGGGAACACCATGCCAACTGCCAACTGCATTGACCTCAGAAAGAAGAGTGTACTCTGTTTTTCTCGGCTAACCTGTACATTACCCCCTTCTCTTTGTACTGTTCTAAACTTGTAGTTAGGGGGAGGGGGGGGGGGGGCTGGTATATCAAATTAA
>CM065702.1:36099271-36116771 GCA_017654935.2 Phymorhynchus buccinoides
GCGCTTTTGTATCTTGACCCCAACGCTGTTTACTTATAATTTTGAGAAAATGTAAAGCCTTTCTTGCTTTGTTTAATATGTAATCTATATGTTGATTCCAAGTAAGTTTTGATGAAAGGAAAACACCCAGAAACTTCACACTCTGCGCATAATTGATGACTGTGCCATTGGTGGTAAAAACTGGAGGTTTGTTCTGGGTTGCGTCCCGAAATAAAAAGTACTATATGTGTTTTTTCTAATGATAAAGTTAGACCATTTTCTTTCATAAATGTATTTATTTTATCTAATTCACGTTGATATATTTTTGTGTGTGTATAGTGCAAGGATCTAAGTGGAGTTTTACGCTTCATTGCTGCCTTCATCCACATGCAGATATCGTCTGCGTACTGAGCTAAGACTGTGTCTTTAGATAGATTATTTTGTATATCTGCTATAATATATTAAACAAGATAGGTGAAATGACAGAACCTTGGGGACGACCCATCTGAAGTTCTCTGGGTTTTGAATATGTACTTCCAATTCTTGCTTGTATAAATCTATCTGATAAGAAATGTTCTATATAGTTATACATATTGCCTGTAACATTGTGATTTTGAAGTTTTTGTAATAATCGATAGTGCCATACTTGGTCGTAAGTTTTTTTCCACATCAAAGAAGGTTGCAAGAATATTTTTTCGCCTAGCAAACTGTTGCTTAATTTGTGTCGTGAATTTTACTAGGTGTTCTGTAGTAGACCGGCCTTTTCGGAAACCTGCTTGATTATTAGGTATAGTGCTTTGTTTTTCACAGACATTATTTAACACGATTTTTCCCATAAGTTTGCATACATGAGACGTCAAGGAGATGGGTCTGTAGCTGTTTCTATCAGACCTAGGCTTGCCTTGCTTATGTATAGGAATAATCATTGAATGTTTCCAGATAAGGGGCATTTCTCCATCAGCCCAACATTTCTAAAATATTACATGTAAAAAAACTGATGACATTATGTGGTGAATGCCTTAACATTTCACACGATATCCCATCTAACACAACAGATGTTTTGTCTTTACTAAGAATGTAGAATACATTATTTAACTTCAGTAATATCTGCATTCACATAACTTTTCATTTTAGGCTTGTTATTATCTTCATCTATTGTGGTCTTATTTTTCTCTCCATTTTCTCTATATTGTCTACTTTCAGACCCAAAGACAAAATGAGCAGGGGTAACCCAACAGTGTCTGTGCAATGTCACGTTCAAACGCGTGGAAAAGTAGACGTGAGTCAAATTAATAATGGTCCAAGGAGTTCTACTCCAAGGAGTAGAACCGGTTGTGCCAGCTGGGGTGACGTGGGGCAGGGTGATCGTGGTACCAAGGGCGACGTGATGGTCGGGCAGGCCTCTTGGGGGTCTCCCACAGCAGGGCCCTCATGTGGCGTCCCATGTTCCCGGCTAGCAGGCTAGAACCCCTGTTCGTTATTCCTGACCATCAATAGTTCACTGCCCTAGTGACCATCATTAGTTCACTGCCCAATGACCATCATTAGTTCACTGCCCAATGACCATCATTAGTTCACTGCCCTAGTGACCATCATTAGTTCACTGCCCAATGACCATCATTAGTTCACTGCCCAATGACCATCATTAGTTCACTGCCCAATGACCATCATTAGTTCACTGCCCAATGACCATCATTAGTTCACTGCCCAATGACCATTATTAGTTCACTGCCCTTCATTAGTTCACTGCCCAATGACCATCATTAGTTCACTGCCCAATGACCATCATTAGTTCACTGCCCTAGTGACCATCATTAGTTCACTGCCCAATGACCATGATTAGTTCACTGCCCAATGACCATCATTAGTTCACTGCCCTAGTGACCATCATTAGTTCACTGCCCAATGACCATCATTAGTTCACTGCCCAATGACCATCATTAGTTCACTGCCCTAGTGACCATCATTAGTTCACTGCCCAATGACCATCATTAGTTCACTGCCCAATGACCATCATTAGTTCACTGCCCTAGTGACCATCATTAGTTCACTGCCCAATGACCATCATTAGTTCACTGCCCAATGACCATCATTAGTTCACTGCCCTAGTGACCATCATTAGTTCACTGCCCAATGACCATGATTAGTTCACTGCCCCAGTGACCATCATTAGTTCACTGCCCAAGTGACCAAGTGACCATTATTAGTTCACTGCCCTAGTGACCATCATTAGTTCACTGCCCAATGACCATTATTACTTCACTGCCCAATGACCATTATTAGTTCACTGCCCTAGTGACCAAGTGACCATTATTAGTTCACTGCCCAATGACCATTATTAGTTCACTGCCCAATGACCATCATTAGTTCTCTGCCCAAGTGACCATTATTATCACTTTCTATTTCTGCAGTTTAGTTCTCGAAACCTTTTTCTTTCTGCGCGAAGATTTCACGTTCCAGCAAATTTAACGCATTCATTGTCTCGCCTGTAATTAAAATGGCGCGCCATTAGAGAGAAACGAATAAAGCAACGGGGCCGTGAAAGTGACAAGGGTGGTAGCTGGAAGGGAGGGGGGGTAAAGTGATGAACATGGTAACAGTTATGATCGATCAGAAATAGTGTTCCCATTCCAATACAGTTGCCGTAACAAGGGCTCATTTCCCCCTTCCATTTTGCAAGGTCTTTTTTTTCCCCAGTGCGCGGAACTTGCTACTTTAACTACCAATGTTCCCTTTCACAACTAGGCCAAGCTTTTCACCTGGCTGTGTAATCATGGGTGCGTCTTAGACAGTCAACACGGGTAATAGTATTTATATTATAAAGTTCCAAAACGATTGTCTGTTTAGCCTAATTTACATATTACTAGCCGTTTTAGCTGTTCAAGACGCACTCATGATCACCGCACCTGGCTGTTTAGGGTCCGTTCTTCATTTCCTGTTTCACTTTATTTCTTCCCCGTTTCCAGAGAAAGAGAGAGAGACAGGACGCCAACCAGGGAGGGGTTTCTCTGTAACCGCCCTGCGCGTGCAAAACGCTAAGGAATAATTGCGGTGTAAGAAACGGAAAATATAATACTAGATATATTTGGCTTTAAAGCTTTAAGATTAAGATTAAGATTAAAATCATAGCCCCGTCGACAACTAAGGCCATGTCAGTTCCTGACTTCCGGAAAGAAAGGAGAGCTCACTTCGAAGGGGAGGTCATTCACGTCACTCTTGTGATCTTTAAATCGATTCACTTTCATTCACATAAAAACTTTCGCACCACACTAAATTATAGAAAGAACACCCCCACCCCCAAATCATCCAGTTCAAGATCGAAAAAGGAATACTTCTCTAGATCGCAATCATATGCATGGGCTGCCATTTTGACTCTCGTTCACGCCGGACTTCAAAAATCGACACACGCAAAAGTTGTCACGTAATAGTTGTTCTCGTCACGCATGCTACCGACGTAGGCGTATTAACTTTTAAATACTTGAGCTTGAGCAGATTAATTGTTATCAAACGTTTCGATTAGGAACGTTCGCGCACGTGTTTCCGCACGGAATCTCCGCATATATGTGTACACGGCCTAAGCCAGCTGGACAATGGACAAATGGAAAGCGAGAGCTGGGGTAGGGTGGGGGGGATATCCGTGGACTGCGTCACTTCCTTATTATCGATCCCGTGAGGCGGACAGGCAGGCCGTTGTTTGGGGCAGGTAGCTGTTGGTGTAATGAGGCCGTAAAGAAGCAATGCGCCAAATGGGGAATCAGACAAGTTTGATGAGTGTCAACTCTCTCCCTCTCCCTCATCGGGAGCTGTGTGTGTGTTGTAAGGAAGGCCAGGCTAGGCCTAGCCAGTCGCTGCTAGCTTGGCGCCACTTTCGCAATGTTGTAGTCAGTCAGGTTCAAACCTCGCCCTGCTACCTGCTTGCTACGTTGTCTGCTTCCTTGAAGATTTTTTTTAGTCCCCGAGCCGAAGGTTCTGGGAGCTATTGTTTTTGTCTGGTCCGTCCGGTGTCCGTCCGGCGGCGTCCGGTGTCCGTCCGGCGTCCGGTGTCCGTCCGGCTATTCGTCCGTTTTTCTAAAAAAACTATTCAGTCTATCATCATCAAATTTGGTATACTAGTTTGCCAAGATGCAAGCTATCCACTGATGTATTTAGTTTTACATTAAGGTCAAGGTCGCGCCAGTTACGGGGTTCAAACCCCGAAACACATAATCGCTAATATCTCGCGAAGTTTTGCATGTATTTTAATGCAGTTTTTTTCACAACATTTCTTTTCGATCACAGTTGTCGTGAATTTTTCTGTGCGCGCGTGTGCGCATGATCGCGCGCGCTCAAATCACGGGTCCGAACCCCAAGGCTATATATAAAAAAAACTATTCAGTTACGTGCTGTTTTGATGCGTTTTTATGTAGTTACGTGCTGTTTTGATGCGTTTTTATGTATGTGTACAGCCGACACATTCCGATTTCGGAGTAGCTCGGCGATGCTGCGAGGGGACTTTGCAGCCGCTCGGAGTTGCACTTGTTGTTTTTTTGGTTTTGATTTGATTTGGGGGGGGGGGGGGGGGGGGGGGGCTGTTCAAAAAACTGCATGCTCTGTATAATGTTCTGTACTTCGTTGAGTTCCGTCTATTCAGAATTGCATGCTCTCTCATAACTAGAGATGTTGCCATGTTTATATTTTATGCGTTTAAAAAAAGAGATGAACGTATAATTATCAGCTGATGCATAAACTTATATACATCATGAAATGTATTTGGGTAACACCTTAGTATCAAAAGAATATTCAGTTGTTTTGTTTTCATTTGTAATATTATGTGTGTATATGCGCACCCTCAATGTTATAGGCCGGAAGTCTGACAATAAAACATTTGTTAGTTTGAGTTCTCTCTCTCTCTCTCTCTCTCTCTCTCTCTCTCTCTCTCTCTCTCTCTCTCTGAACTGTTGTTATGTTATAACAGGTACTCTCAAGTTCTCTGTTTTGTGTTAACATGATAGGGGGAGGGGGAGGGGAGGGAGACGGCGGGGTTTGAAATGATAAGAAAGGATGGGTTGCTTGGTGTAAGGAGAGATCAAGGGGAACAGTGGAATCGGACACAATCCAAAGTGGAAGAAGGTCGTGGATTCTGATTACGTTCAATTCAGTCATGTATACCTGGGAAAGACACTTTACTTCTGTTTTCCCCACTGCGTTCATGTTTAACTGGCTATGGAGCTACGGGTGGGAGGGAGGTTAAATGGGCGGAAGGACAAAGGCCCCACCTTCCAATGTCCACCTTCACTTTACACAAAGGGAATTACTGAGTCACTCGATTTCCTTAATTAGAAAATGATTTACTTACACACACACACACACACACACACACACACACACACACACACACACACACACACACACACGCGCGCGCGCGCAGAGAGAGAGAGAGAGAGAGAGAACTCGAACTCGAACTCGAACTCGAATTTTTTATTGAGGGTAAACAGATAAGCATATTCCGCTTTTTTACACCGTGCCCTCATGAACAACATCAAATACATCAAAAGAACAAAAAGCAAGAAGCAAAGCAAAAAATAAGGGGAAAAAGTAAATAATTTAAAAAATCAGTAGAGAGAGAGAGAGAGAGAGAGAGAGAGAGAGAGAGAGAGAGAGAGAGAGAGAGAGAGAGAGAGAGAATTGACAAATTGATGATTTAATGTCAATAGCTACAAAGCCATCATGACATAGGGGGTGTAATGAAGTAAAGGAAAATGCAAAGGAAATAATTATATCAATAGAAATAATCACAGATGAACAGATAAAATACTAGTACAAAACTCAGCGCGCATATTTCCATCAAACCAAAGTCATTATCGTCCTGTACATAATGACCAGCGGGCACTGAAAAAGCCAATTTGTAATAGGGAATCAAACTGCGAGTGAATGTGATCTAAGTTTATATGATTCAGCAACATATTTTGCCAGCGAATTAATTAATAGCTCATTTTCTAGTGTTAATACACTCACCAAGCTACGCCTCTGTGTTACAGGGTCACTAAAAATAATACATTTATCACGAATGTGTTTACAGCCTTCACATTGAAATAAAAAGTGATACTCATCTTCTTTAAGATTGGATTTACAAACAGGACAAACATTATCTACATTTGTATTATGAAAAAAACATTTTTTGTTACCATTTAGGCCTAATGTTCTGGTTCGAAATCTTGCAAGTGCACTTCGTTGCCATCTATCTGTAACAGCTGTTGTATACTTCTCAACTTCAAGGTTACTTTTGAACGAGACAAACCATTCATATTGTGGACTTTCTTCCATGTGGGAGTGCAAATTTTGTTTAGATATACACGTCATTCGATCATTAAATTCAGAGATGAAAGCTTTATCGTGACCTACTTCTTGGTTCAGCCAGACTATCCCAAACCCATTTTCTGTTAGTAATTTCTTGACTCTTGAAAACCAATTAAATTTCCCATTTTCATGTTGCTGTATTAGCATTAGGTGGGGGGGGGGGGGAGAGAGAGAGAGAGAGAGAGAGAGAGAGAGAGAGAGAGAGAGAGAGAGAGAGAGAGAGAGAGAGAGAGAGAGAGAGAGAGAGAGAGAGAGAGAGGACACTGGACACTGGACACACTGAACACTGGAAAACTTTATTTGACAAGAATAAAGATTTTAGGCGATGCCTATTCTTACAATCTGTCCTTGGATAAAAGAAAAACAAATTTAAGAAACAAAAAACATTTGTAAACATACTCTCTCTCTCTCTCTCTCTCTCTCTCTCTCTCTCTCTCTCTCTCTCTCTCTGACTCTCTCTCATACACACATACATTGTTTATACATACATATAAATATTAAAAAAATGTTGTTGTTTTAAAAAAAATACACATAGTGAAACAAATAATTGATGACAAGTAGGAGGTGAAAGCAACATCAATCCAAACACATTTAACAAGCAGTTTAAAGGCAAACAAATAAACAAAGCATAAAACTGAGATGTAAACAATCAATTGACATATACCATGCATATCACATGTAGGTGTACACAAGGCAATACAGTTATACAGTGTGCGTTCAAAATGACACAGGATTTAAGCAGGGCTGTAAATTATGTTTGCCCGCACCATCTTTTTGTATCGTGAGATGGAAGGGCATAACTGAATGGCAGAGGGAAGGGAATTCCAAATTGAGGAACCTGAGAAGGCAAAACTTGATTTTTTGAAGAACTTTTGAAGAGAGAGAGAGAGAGCGAGCAGTGTTTGACCACCCCACTCAGTAAGCATACCACGAAAATGACCAGTGTCCATAACAGTACATAAATGAAAGGTTTTTACTATCTGATTTACACACGAGTATAAATAACACAAGCATGGGAAAGCAAAATCAATAATACTTTTAATTCTGATCGCTTCTCGGCCTTTTGGCTAAGACAGTGATTCAGGAACATAACTTTTTGTCTATACCCTGATTGGTTTGTTCAGCCCGTCGTACATGGCGAAAGCCGATACGCGACGTTAAACTGAACTTCCATCCAAGCAAAATCAATTTAAAAAAATGCATTAAAAGTTGCCCATTTCAATCACTTGTGGCGATGAGGTTTAACCGAGGCGTGGTTACTGCTACACCTATCTGTATTGTTAAAAAAATCGGGACTTTACTGGTGTTGCACTGCCTCCGGGCATTGCCTCTAGTATTGTTCCCACCATCTTTGTATCTACAAATGTCCCATATGTGTCTGTTCCAGACCGAGAGGACGTAAAACACCATTTTTCATTCTTCAAGCAAAATCAATGTTAATCTCAAATGTAAGGGCACAACCGTGGAAAGGGTCGCCGCCATCAGCCCTACAAAACTAACAAGCGAAAAACATGAAACAGAAAGCATCTTATGACAGTCAACAGACGTACCTCTAAATATGCAATTGTTTAATGTTTAAGAAAATGTTGTTTTTAAAGAATCAAACAGAATGAGTCAAAAATCCATTCGGGGATGGAACGAATGCTCAGTGGGTAAAAGGCAGCTAGGCAGTGTAGGGTTAACATTCCTAGCTCGCTACTATGAGAGTGACTATTTGCGACAACCACAAATTTCACTTTTTCGTTACTTGAACCATTTACCTAACCCTAACCCTATCCCTAACCCTAAAAAAAAGTGAAATTTGTCGTTCATGCTCAATGTCGCAAAATGCCGCAAATAGTCAGTCTTATAGTATAGCGAACTAGGAATTTTAACCCGACAGGCAGCAGTGATTTCAGCTCTACTAAGGAAAGCAGCGAGAGTCGGCCATGTTGAAGAACACATATTATCTGTGACTATAACCAACAGGCCCAGATAAAGCGCTAAAAATACAAACGTTTAGAATATAAATCATTAGTTTTACAGCCGAAAGCCAATTAATTCATCCAGTAAATAATAATGATGGTACTTAGCGTAGCCTGCCAGCTCATTACCTTGGTAGGTCGAGTATTAATGACACAAAGCTGCAATGAGGTCAAGGAAAGATGAGAGCAGTAAAGAGCAATAACTCTTCTCAAGTGAACCCAGCCCTGTAGTCAGGGGCGCGTATTAGACATTCAAAACGGGGATTAGTATGTACATTTGTGATTTTAGTCTAATATTCCCCGCATTGACTGTAGGCCTACTCGTGACTATAGTGCCTGTACGTTACTAGACCGTCCTCCTCCATTAAAGAGCGCGTGGAAATGAAAGACAAACGTCACGTGAAAATGACAGTGTAGTTTGTACAACATTCCCTCTTCCAACACCCCAGCCCCACCTGCACCCACTCCACACCACATATCTAGCTCTCCTACCCACCATCATCATTCCCACAACACCCCAGCCCCACCTGCACCCACTCCACACCACATATCTAGCTCTCCTACCCACCATCATCATTCCCACATGATTGCTGCCCAGACCCTTCTTACCTTCGTTTCTATTTCGGGCGACCTGTCCACTTCCCGCTCTGTTCGGTGCGGGCCTCACTCAGCGCTGACGCTGACAGCACGCATACAGGCTATTACAGATCACGTGCTTTTCTTGAAAAAGTCACTTAATGGTTAAGGAATGTTAATAACTGATATGTGGCAAAATCAGGATTTTGTTGTTTTGGAAGATTGCATTTTATTTTACTTTGCCGGGTCCTTCAAGAATTTCAGCCAACTAACAAATAAATGCAGTGGTTTCAATCGAAGGTTGACCTTTTCTAAGATTCTAATGCCAAGATGAATTTGTAGCATGATAAATAATTTGTTAATTTTGTGTCAAGCTTCACTCTGCTGGTTTTACCATCTTCACTGTACTGATTTTACAAGCTTCATCATTGAATAGTTGTGCATATTCGTTTGTTGGTAATCAGTATGCAAGGACTGCGTTACACACATATTGCCTCTTAGAACACTTTTCATGATCACAGCAAAGTTTGCTAATTAAAATGTGTTTACAGCAAACTATATACACATCTTCCACATTTTTGTTCTGTACATTTGCTTACAAAATGAACAATGTGACACAGTGATACAGTGATACAGTGACACAGTGACACAGTGATACAGTCATAAAGCACGCATACTTACAGACCAGTTGATTGATGGTTCTCTTTGTATGTCAGTCTGTATGGTGGGTATCTAACAGACTCAGTCTCCCTCCCCTCCCCCTCCCCCTCTCTCTCTCTCTCTCTCTCTCTCTCTCTCTCTCTCTCTCTCTCTCTCTCTCTCTCTCTCTCTCTGTGTGTGTGTGTTGAGGGAGGGGTCGAGTATGGAATTCACACAATTATTACATGCAAGTGTAATAACGATGTCATCATTTTGATTTGGGGCGTGTCCTTTGTCCTTTGCCTGTTATTCGTGTTCTCCAAATCGGAGACGTCCATAAGCGCCCACAGCCCATATACGCCCGCCAATAAGCGGCCATTTCTATAACCGATAAGCGCCCACTTCTATAACCGATAAGCGCCCACTTCTATAACCGATAAGCGCCCACTTTTACCTGCCTATTGTTCCCACATGAACCTCTGTACATCTCTGAAGTGTGATGAGGGCTGAAAGGTGTACACCGGGAGAGAGAGAGAGAGAGAGAGAGAGAGAGAGAGAGAGAGAGAGAGAGAGAGAGAGAGAGAGAGAGAGAGAGAGAGAGAGAGAGAGAGAGAGAGAGATGCATGATGCATTTTGTTCTAAATGTTTTATCATATGTTTTAAGAGCGAGAGAGAGAGAGAGAGATAGAGAGATCGTTTACCAGTAGGCGAAGTTTGATGACTATGAGAGATGACTATGAGAGATGACTATGAGAGAGAGAGCGAGAGAGAGATAGAGAGATCGTTTACCAGTAGGCGAAGTTTGATGACTATGAGAGATGACTATGAGAGAGAGAGCGAGAGAGACTGAAAGATGGTTCTTTGCATGATGCTTTTTGCTGTAACTATTTTATTGTATATTTTAAGAGAGAGATTAAAATTAAATAAAATTATGGTCTTTGGAATTGGTGTTGAGTGTGGGCGGCCGTGTGCGATGGGGCGCTTATCGTACCAAATAATGGGCGCTTATCGTACCAAATAATGGGCGCTTATCGTACCAAATAATGGGCGCTTATCGTACAAAAAAATGGGCGCATATCTACTACGGGCGCAAAGTTGTCATTCGGCTTTTTGGGCGCTTATCGTATGCAGCCCTCCAAATGGAGCTCCAGCAGTCACCATTATCCTCGTGAGGCTAAAGGTCGCGGGCCTGATTGTGGGGGAACATGCTATGGCTTATGAATGATGATCATAACAGTCTATCCTGATTGTGGGGGAACATGCTATGGCTTATGAATGATGATCATAACAGTCTATCCTGATTGTGGGGGAACATGCTATGGCTTATGAATGATGATCATAACAGTCTATCCGACTGTGTTTGTAAGTGTGACACAGGGAGTACATTTGGCGAGTAAGTGTGTCTGTGTCAATGTCTGCATGCGCGTCAGTGCGCATACACGCATGTTTGTGTGTTTGTCTGTGTGTGTAATGATGTGTAAAAACGAGCGCATAATGATGTGCGCATACGCAAATACTAGGCTCGCGAGGAAGCCTCTGAAACATAATCTGCACGAGTTGAGTTATAACTCATAAAAGCCTTCAAACAAAAGATTGCCGAGTACTAGGATAGTACCCTACAATCCCCACCCCACCCCCTCAAATTTTTGCATTGAAAATTTTCATTGAGAAGAAACATTGTGCCGTTCTCAAGAAAGGGATAGGTTTGGGATCAGGCTAGGACTATTTTCATAAAACTGAAAGAAACAGACTTTGAGATTGAGGGTCGTAAACATGATGTGGGTGTTTTCTGATAATTATGCATAAATGATTAGGAAAACAAAATGCCAGTGGCTTCCTCTTCGTCGATCGCTCGGACAGTTTCCTGTCAATCATGAGTGCAGATGCGTCATGCTGCCGTTATGCGCCTACGTAAGAAATAATTAGGCCCAGCATGTCCGACTTCGGCTGGAGGAAATCTTTTTGAAAGTGTTCCTTGAAAAAAGACAGGAGAATGGACCGGGTAAGGCAGAAAGATAGTAGATGACAAGATAGTAGATGACAAGATAGTAGATGACAGCAAGCAGATGGAAAGGGCAGAGCCAAAGAGGATGACAGATTAGAGACAGTTGCAAGCACAGAACTTCCAGAAGGTGGGGGAACTATTTAGATAAAAGACCCCCCGGTATCCCCATGGGGAGGGGGGTGCCATTGACACCATTAACAACAGAGAGAGACAGAGAAACAGAGAGAGAGAGAGAGAGAGAGAGAGAGAGAGAGAGAGAGAGAGAGAGAGAGAGAGAGAGAGAGAGAGAGAGAGAGAGAGAGAGAGAGAGAGTGACAGCGTGGGAGAATGTAGACCCGCTTTAACCCACATCGTCAGCCTGTGAAGGGTGCCCAGAGGTGAAGCAAAGAATGTGAATGTGTGAGACCAACGTACCAAGGCAGAGCCCAGCCGCCTAAATGTCAATGGTACGGTAATGATCTGGGCCATGCGGCTTTGGGGTCAAGGGAGCTATAATAGGCCTACAGCTAACACAGAAATCAAATCGGTTGACTAATAATAAATAGCCAGCCATCGTAGCCAGGCTGATGATTCGCACAGACCCGGTTTGGTTTGTTCAGAGTTTGGCACGAAGGAGAGACATAGACGCTTCGGGTTTTTATCGAAGATTAAGTTAAGACGAAGAACTGAAGAACAATACTGTCAATAGCATCAAGACGGAAACATGTTTCTATATTAACTCTCGGCCGCGCTGTCCCATTCCGTTGAGTACGGGTACGTAGCCTACAAGGGCCCCTTCAACGTCACCTGTCTAGGTGGACCATCCGCAACACGCGGGTGACTGAACTGGACAGTCAGGTATCATCCTCCTCCTTCACCTGCACCCTGTGTGGAAGAGACTTCTACCCAATGGCTGGCTAAAATGACAACTCAAACAAAATGGCAGAGCCATATAAACTGTACTCCCAGTGGTAGATGAGAGGAAGTTCAAATCAAATCAAATCAAATTCACTTGATTATCTCCCAAGGAGAAATTTTGTTCAGGTGCCAGAATAACAAAGACATCGACATTCAGCATGCATGAATAGGAGCAAAAGTTACACATAATACACACTTAAAGATACACATTATATGTGGATACATACACGTCTAAGGATAAGCATGCATAGTTTCTTTTAACACGATGAACACACATTTAAACCTAAAAGGATCATGAGTTTAGGAGGTGGATGGATCTGGGGATGAAGGATTTCTGTGCCCTGGAGTTGACTTTAAAAGTTTTGTAGCGACGTCCAGAAGGTAATAGTTCGTAATGTTTGTTCAAAGCATGGGAGGTGTCATTTACAATCTTCCTGGCTTTATGCTTGGTTCGTCTTTCGTACATCTCATTCAAACCCATCTCTCTCTTTCCAACAACTTTACTACACATATTCACCACATCATCCAACACACGCTTGTTCTTCAAACACAGACTTCCAAACCAACACATAAAGGAAACAGTAAGCACAGACTCAATGCAGCTACTATAGTACGTATGCAAAATGTTTGAGTTAACACCAATGTTTCTCAGTCTGTGCAAAATAAACAATCTTGATTGACATTTCTTATGTATGTTCTGTGTGTTCTTGTCGAAAGTCAGTTTGTCGTCCAAAATGGTACCTAAGTATTTGTATTCTGAAACTCTTTCCACTGTTTCACCATCAATTTCTACCTTTGGCACAGGGGGTGGATCTTTCCTAAAGTCTATTAACATATCTTTTGTTTTGAGCACATTGAGGTCCAGATAGTTTTCTTTACACCACAGACAGAATTTCGCAACTTGACTAAAGTAGTGAGAATCGGAATTTGAAAGGTCTTGTATGGCCGAATCGTCTGAATATTTTATGATAGGAACATTCTCAGTACCTCTACAGTTGTTGGTATGCAAGGTAAAAAGAACAGGAGAGAGAACAGTACCCTGAGGCGCACCAGTTGAAGTAGAGAGTGGAGAGGAGAGCACTGACTGATAGCGGACTGACTGTCTTCTATTGAGAATAAAGTTAACGAGCCAGAGGGTCAATTTAGGATCAACATGAAGGTCTAACAACTTCAGAGCTAAAAGGTGTGGCTGAATAGTGTTAAAGACAGAGGAAAAGTCGATAAAAAAGAATACGAACGAAAGACTTTGAATCATTTAAATGAATAAAAGCGTTGTGAAGCAGGGTTAGGATCGCATCATCAATGCTCCTGTGTGACTTATAAGCAAACTGAAGGGGGTCTGAATGCTGGCTGGTAAAGGTTAAAAGATGCCGTAGGACAATTCTCTCAAAGCACTTCATAACTATAGAGGTTAGGGCCACAGGGCGATAGTCATTCAGAGCAACAGGGCTCTTTTTCTTGGGCACATGGCAAATGGTGGAGTTTTTCCAAAGTTTGGGGACAGTGCAGGTTTTGAGAGACCAGTTAAAAATAGAACTAAAAACACCACAAAGTTCAGAGGCACAAGTCTTCAACAGTTTACCATGCAGGGCATCTGGACCTGCCGCCTTCCTGACATTCAGTTTTGAAAACAAGGATTTAACAACATCTGGATCAACCTCTAATAGTTCATCACTACTATCTTTAATTTGATGCTCTAGGTTGGTTAACACTTCCGTTAGTTCTGATTCTAAATCTTTCCTCTCAAATCGACAATACAATTCATTCAGTTCATTGGAGAAAGTGTACTGTTCATCTGGTGACATAATGTTAGCACTTTTGGCACTCTTTGTTTCCCCAGTCAGAACTTTCAACCCTTGCCACGCATCCCTCACATTGCCTGTCTGAAATTTTAGCTCTACTTTTTCTTTGAATTCCCTTTGCCCTTGACGTAATTCCCCTCTAAGTTGTTTTTGCACTACTTTCCTCTCTGCTTTATTTCCTGAAGTTACAAGCACAGGACTTCCAGAAGGTGGGGGAACTATTTTTGTTATGAAAGACCCCCCGCTATCCCAACGGGGAGAGACTCGTGGAGGGGGCGGAGTCGTCCAGCTCCACGTATGGAGGCACAAAGCATCCACCCACTGCCTCGAACAAATAAATAAATAAATAATTTAAAAGATATAAATATACATATTTATATACGTGACATGAAGTACTAAGAAACCATTCCATGGTTAAGATCAGTTCTGTAGTTACTATCACATGGAACATACATTTGATCACATATGGGCGCGTACGCGCGCACGCACGCACACGCACACGTACGCACACGCACACGCACACATGCACACACACGCACACGCACACGCGCACGCACGCACGCACGCACGCACACGCACGCACGCACACGCGCACACGCACACGCACACGCACACGCACACGCACGCACACACACACACACACACACACACACACACACACAAACGGTCAGTCAAAGAAACGCACAAGCCCTTGTTCCCATTCCAATGTACCCCTGTTTTTTACGGACCTGGGAATACAAAACTAGTCCTCTCCTCCAGAAGGAAGGAGGCACAACAGCAGTAACAACGTAGATGATAAGGTCTGGAACCAGCCAACTAAACCATTTGATTTATTACTCTTACAAAAGACATCTTTATCTTGACAGTCATAACGCAAAGATTATCTATTGTCCAGCACTCCCTTGAGTTTCTTTGCAAATAATAAGAATAGGAAGAAATTACGCTGTCTTGACGGAAGTCTATTCTCGTGCATGATTTGAACGTCCGAAGATTATTAGTATCAGCACATAGATTGATTGTTTTAAATTCATGCATTTACATTGAAACACACACACCTACACACCTACACACACACACACACACACACACACACACACACACACACACACACACACACACACACACACACACACACACACACGATCATAGTTTCCGATTCTGAAGTACCTTACAGAGCCAGTAGGAATCCCACATTATCAGGAGTTGTGACCTGGCATTGCACGGCGATTCTCCATCCTGACCAGAGCAGGCCCAGGCAAGGCGCGGTGTGCGGTAATCACCCAGTTGATCGGTTGCACACGCACCTGTCAGGAACGTCTTCACGGACGCTGACCATTTCCATCCAGTTCACTAAACTAAACGTACGTCTTGCACTGAACTTATCGAAAGCTGAAGCCTGAAATCTCATTTTGTGTGCTCACTCACAGATAAAGCAAGCATTTTCGGCCAGAAGATTAAAAGAAGAAAAAATGAGGGAAAAAAACCTTCAGCTCAATGAAGCGCCAAATAATGCTGTTTAAATTCTTCAAGCAGGCTTTTTCTGTTTCAGGAACGAGTGTGTGTGTGTGTGTGTGTGTGTGTGTGTGTGTGTGTGTGTGTGGGGGTGGGGGGGGGGGGGGGGGGGGGGGGGGGGGGGGGGGGGGTGCGTGCGTGCGTGCGTGCGTGCGTGCGTGTGTGTGTGTGTGTGTGTGTGTGTGTGTGTGTGTGTGTGTGTGTGTGTGTGTGTGTGTGTGTGTGTTGCGCTGCAGTCTTGCATTGTAGTATACATTCTAATTATTGTAGGTACAGTGTTGGGAAGAGGGAGGGAGGAGGGAAGAGGTACAGAGTGACGAATGAATTGTTTGTGACACCGACACTTTGGCTTCAGATCCTCGTTTCTTATTAAATCTAGGCAATGTGTGGACACAGCTGTATTTCACCACAGTTGTTGCTCTCTCTCTCTCTCTCTCTCTCTCTCTCTCTCTCTCTCTCTCTCTCTCTCTCTCTCTCTCTCTCTCTCTCTCTCTCTCTCTCTCTCTCTCTCCTAGCAGTCACTATTCAATAAGCATAATATGTGCTAGTATGGCATGAGTGTGTGGTTTGTGTACTCCCTGTTCTTACTGAACGGGAGTGCATTGGAATGGGAACGGGGGCTGTGCGTTGCCTGTCCGTGTGTGTGTGTGTGTGTGTGTGTGTGTGTGTGTGTGTGTGTGTGTGTGTGTGTGTCCGTGCACAACCGAAATGTGTTCCAGTGCATAACGCCTAAACCACTGAACCGATCGTAATGAAACTTGGCACAGTGGTTCCTTAGACCTTGTAGATACTGTACATGATGTCAGAGTCACAGAATGACAAGCCATATCAATGTAATGGCAGTGACGAAATTTTGAATAATAAAAAGATACTGATTTTGTTTTTAATGGAATGATTTAAGCCAACGTAGGTTTGCTGAATATGTGTTACTTAATAATATTTTGTTGTAAAATATTAAATTTCTAAGCAAGTTGGCACCCGCTCGGGTTCAGCCTCCTTTCTTTCTTTTTTTAATATATGACTTCCAGACATCAGAGGAGCTATTGGTAGCTATTCTGGAGTGCTGGACTAAAATCTGTCCTTAGTGAGACCTAGAAAGACACCGTTGTTCGGTACCGGCGTACTGGCCTTCATTAATGAGGCTCTATACTGAAAATTATCTGCCCCTGTCTCGTGCCCTGAAATGCGAACGCCACCTACTTAAGATTATCGCCCTTGCCTATCATGAAGTAGTATTGTCTGCCCCTGACTCGCCGCTAGGTGGCATGAGCAGTTCGTGTCGTCGAGAAGTAGTATCGTGTCAAGCCCCATTACCTGCACCGCGCAGGATAATAAAATTAAAATAAATTAAAGAAAAAAACAAGCCCTGCAAAACCTGAAAGCAAACAAAGGAACCAAACAACTCAGAAAAACAGAAGAAGAAACATCTCTCTACTGGCCTTCAAAGCAGCAAACAGTGGACACTGTTGTCACAGTCAGCGACAAGGAACGGTCTGTGAAACGCCAGTGTGATGAATAGTCTGCAGGCGCTAATGATGGGCAGAACACTGCCTACACAGCACTGTAAACTGGACAGAAGAAGCCCTGTTCTGCAGGGCTTTGTGAATGTTTTGAAGCACAGACACAAAATTGAAGAGCATTAAATATATATCTACAATCAAATTTCAGTATCATACATTTTTGGTAAAATGAATGACATAAAAAGGTATAATTTTTGAAAAAAAAAATTAAAGATTACCCCGGAGGCCACAATGGGCAGCCTCAATTAAATTCGCATTCTTCTTTCAGTC
>CM065702.1:36124271-36134271 GCA_017654935.2 Phymorhynchus buccinoides
CGCGCATACACGCTCGCACACACACGCACACGCACACACATAAACGCACACACGCGCATGCACGTACGCACACTCACACAAACACACATATAGACACACAAACAGATACGCACACACGCACGCACGCACACACACATACACACACACACACACACACACACACACACACACACACACACACACACACACACACACACACACACACACACACACACACACACACACACACACACACACACACACACACACACAACACACACACACACACACACACACACACACACACACACACACACACACGCACACGCACACACGCGCACGCACACACACACACACACACACACACACACACACATACATTCTTACACCCATATCTCTGTGTGTGGAAAAGAAGAAACAAACTAAAGCTCAGGTGTGTGTGTGTGTGATGAGAACGTTGCAGTTCGTTTCAGTGTTCTAATTTTAACCTTCCTTTTTGTCTTCGTCGATGGCTCAGACAGTTTCCTGTCAAATGAGCGCAGACGCGTCACACTGCCGTTATGCGCCTAAGAAAGAGTTAGGCCCAGCATGTCCGACTTCGGCTGGAAAAAACCCACTTTGTAAGAGTTTCTAGAACAAAGGCAGGAGAATGGACCAGTTAGGCAGAAAGATAGTAGATGACAGTAAGCAAAGGGGAAAGGCGGAGTCAAAGAGAGTGACAGATTAGAGGAAGTTACAAGCACAGATCTTCCAGAAGGTGGGGGAACTATTTGTACGAAAGACACCCACCCCTACCCCCGGCGAGTTACAGGGAGGGGGAGGGCTGCTTTTTTCCTTTCTTTTTTTTAATAAATATTTTGCAATGTGCATTTCTGTGGCCAGAGAGAAAAACAAGACAAAAGCAGCAAGCAGTTTGGGACGACGACCATCTTGCAATCATTTCAACCCCCACCCCACCCCACTCCTCCCCCCTCTTCCCCACCCCCCTCCCACCGCACCTCGTGTGATGGTGTGCGTGCCAGAGGTAAATGAAAAGAGCGGGATGATTGACAACCTCACGCTTCACTTTGCCCCTCTGGCTAAAATGACCTTTTTCTTCCTGTCTCTCTGCCCCTTCTCCCCTCCCCCCCCCCCCCCCCCCTCTCTCTCTATGCCCTCTACCACCTTCTCTTTTTTTTCAAAGGGTCCACTAACCACACACGCTCACCTCACCCCCACCAACCAACCCACCCATCTGCCACTCCCTTTTAAAAAAGCCCTCTGCCCTTGCAACCCCCTCCACTGCACTTCCCCTCCCCCTCCCCCTAGCCCTTCGAACTGTCCCTAACCCTTACCTGAACGAGTCTCAAAAATGCAACAAAACAACAAAAGAAAAGAAGAACAGATGACATCGTTGATGACTGAGAAAGGAGCGATCGAGCAAAATAGAGAACCAAGCAACAGTGAGGATGGTTGGGACGGCAGGCAGGAGAGAGAGAGAGAGAGAGAGAGAGAGAGAGAGAGAGAGAGAGAGAGAGAGAGAGAGAGAGAGAGAGAGAGAGAGAGAGAGAGAGAGAGAGAGACAGACAGAGAGAGAGACAGACAGACAGACAGACAGACAGACAGAGAGAGACAGAGAGAGACAGAGACACAGACAGAGGGAGACAAATACAAAGAGAGAGAGAGAGAGAGAGAGAGAGAGAGAGAGAGAGAGAGAGAGAGAGACAAAGACAGAGAGAGAGAGAGAGACAGAGAGAGAGACAGAGAGAGAGAGAGAGAGAGAGAGAGAGAGAGAGAGAGAGAGAGAGAGAGAGAGAGAGAGAGAGAGAGAGAGAGAGACAATAGAGAGAGACAGAGAGAGAGAGAGAGAGAGAGAGAGAGAGAGAGAGAGAGAGAGAGAGAGAGAGAGAGAGAGAGAGAGAGAGAGAGAGAGAGAGAGAGAGAGTTAATGGGACTGGCTTAGGTGTGCACAGCAAAGCTCTAAATGGAGCAGCCAACAGTCGTCTTGGTGCCTGAACCTATCAGGGGCCATAGTAACAGCCAGCTATACATTTTTTTTAAAAGGGGGGGGGGAGGGGCAAGCGTGTAGGGAGAGGAACATCCGATTAGGTAGCATATGAAACGACTGCTAATCTGGATTAATCTGGATTATTGAGCTGGAATGTGTTCATAGAGAAGAAACCATGTCCAGGGAATATCCCCAACACGGCAATCCTCCGAGTTTGAGAGTCAAACTCATTCACAAAGGACACAGTTGTGCAACGCCTTTTCCATTTCTGTCAAAGATCGATTACTGTGCAGGTCCCTCTTTACTTAGTTCCAACTTCAGGCTAACGTCAACCGACGATCAAAAGTCGTTGGGACTGAAGGGACTGGTTGGTCCGCTCATCACTTTCTCTTCTTCTTTTGCATTCAACAGGCTACAACCAGAACCTCAAACCCGGATGTCCGGCGAAGGTCGTCTGCCGTCCCCTAGAGTTTGGTCCTGAGGTCCATCCCTTCAGGCCAGGTCTGTTGTCGCCCTTCATTGTGCAGAGGACAGTCCTGGAGAACAGGTCAGCTTGTCCGCACTGGCATAGGGATGAGTCTGCGACCCCAATCTTCCGTAGGTGTGAGCGGAGGCCACAGTGCTTCGATTGATAGGTTTGATCTTTCCTCTCCTGTGTCTGAATGGGGTCATGGTGTGCCTGGTAGCCATCATATCGGTGGAGCAAGTCCGTTTTGAGCTTGCCGCGGATAAGAGTCTTGGCTTCTTCATACGTGACAGAGACATCGGACTAGGTGAGCTGGCTTCCTTCCCTCGCAAGGCACGATCATTTCCCAGAAAGGTCGACATGAGCAGGCAGCCAGTGAAGAGTGATTGGCGACTCAAAAGTGTCTTTTGTGTCAGGGTGGCAGGGGAGGCCTTGGGGGATTGGACTAGAGGGTCTGGATCAACAGAGTCAAGGGCCTGGAGAGTGGACATTGAATCCGTGCAGGTAGAGACGCTGCCGAGGGTTTTCACAGACGGAGAGGAAGCCTGCAGCTGTTTTGATGGCCGTACTTCGGCTTTGAAGTTGGAGTAGACGTTTTCTCCTGCTAATGCAATACTGATAGAATCTCCATCTAAAAATGCACTCCACTTCCTCCGTCGCGTGTGATAGCCTCCGCCGATCCATCAGTATAGACATGGGTCCAGGAGCTGGTAGGATAACTGTCTTCGATCATGGCCCGAGTCAGGGGCTTGAGTGCGACTGCTTGCTAGTCTTTGATGCCAGGAACACTAAGGTTGATGGCGGCCTTCACCTCTTAGTCAAGCCTCCAATCGGGCAGGGAGAGATCTGTACAGGACTGTTCTTCCGGTAAGATGTCACTGTGCTGTGCTCTCAGTGCCTTATACTAAGGACGGGTTCACATTAGATGCGTAAGTTCCGTACGGAAACCCATAAGTGAAAGAAAGAAGGGTAAAAATTTACGGATCAGGGGAAATACGGACACGTGCGCAAATCTTTTCCCTTCTTTCTTTTACTTATGTACGGATTGCGCACGGGTTTCCGCAGAGAATATCCGCATGCATGTGTACGTACCCTAAGGTCGGGTTCACATTAGACGCGTGAGTTCCGTACGGAAAACCCTAAATAAGTGGAAGAAAGAAGAATAACATTTTACGCATAAATAGGGGAAATTCGGACAAGTGCGCAAATCTTTTCCCTTTTTTGTTTCACTTATTTATGGATTGCGCACGGGTTTCCGCATGGAATATCCGCTTATGTGTGTACACGACCTAAGGCTCTGGCGTTTGAGGCGGTTTTTGGTGGGTTGCTGTAGTCTGTCATATGAGATTATGTGTGGGCAGTCTTCGTATTTTTCACCCTGCATCGGGTCTTTAAGGTAACATCTACTGCCTAGGACCTCAAGGTTGGCAGTCTTTTCTATCTTACGTCATTGATTTTGACCTCATGCCACCAGGAATGAGACGAAGTCCCATGTTTAGACCTTTACCACCCTTCACTTGTTGGCTTTGAAGGATGTTCCCCATGAGGTTGAAGCGTACTCCATGGTAAGTCTCACTGCTCCAACGTAGACCCTAGCAAGAAGTCTAGAATCTGCTCCACAAGTTCTCCTGGTCGGCTTCTTCAGCAGGGCTAGCTTGCGGATGCCTCTTCTTTCTATTTCCACAATCTGGGGTTTCCAGGTCAAGTGGGAGTCCAGCTTGACGCCGAGAAATGTCGGTGTATCGTCTGTGGCAGCACCTGCCCATGGAGCCTCGGGTCGACTTGCTCATTGGCCGTTAAGAGAGAGAAGATCGTTGCATTAGTCTTCCAGGTATTTAGTTCAAGACCCCGTGTACCAATGTTGTTAATAACTTCCCAAGGACTGTGCTGTGACTGTGTTGGTGAGTTCATAAAAAAATTATGTCCATGCTGCGAGGTCGTCTGCGGAGAGACTGTTAGATATATTGTTTTGTGATGGTCCCTCTTCCGACACTTTGTCGAAAGCTCTGGAGAGATGTTATCGTTGTTTTCTATTCTTGTTGTTCGTTTTGCATTGGGTCTTATTACGTTGCTGTCAATGCGGTTTGTTTTTCTTCTACGGTGAGAATGGATCATCCTTCCGATGATGTATTGTGAAGGGGTGCGTCATAAGCGTTTGCGTGTTGTTACCCCTCCCCCCCCCCCCCCCCCCCCCCCCCCCCCCCCCCCCCCCCCCCCTCCCCCCCTCCCCCCCCCCCCCCCCTCCCCCCCCCCCCCCCCCCCCCCCCCCCCCTCCCCCCCCCCCACCTCTTTATTGTTCAATCTTCGGCATTGGTGTATGTGAATAAAGTTGCTTAACTGAGATGTTAATCACCGAAATGCTAAACCTACCCCATTACCCTCCGCCACAGAGGACAGGAGTGGATGGACGCCGGAGTATCTGTTGGTCAAGCTGTCTAACTGCAAGCTAGCAGGAATTATCCCCAACGGCCTCTGCCCCTCGGCCTCCCCACAAAATAAATTAAAGTTCTGTACAGATGTTGATGAAATCGGGAGCAAGGGATGAGGGCGACTCTTTCTGCTGCTGTTGATAATACAAAACAGTTCACAGTGCTGTGGTTGGAACAGTTACGTTAGTTTACAAACTGCCACTCGGAATGAGAGAGAAATGGACAGAACAAAAGTAGGCAGACAGAGATGCAGGCAGGCAGACACACGGACAGACAGATAAACATGCACACACACACACACACACACACACACACACACACACACACACACACACACACACACACACACACACACACACACACACACACACACACACACACACACACACACACACACACACACACACACAACAACAACAACAACAACAACAACAACAACAACAACAACAACAACAACAACAACAACATACGGTATTTATACGGCGCTGAATCTTGATAGAAATCAAATCAAAGCGCACACACACACGTTAGCATTCATAACGCATTCAAACAAAAATGCAATACAAAGCGAGCACTCACGTTTGACATAAATGGTATACAGCAGAAACAGACCTAAAGGCAAGAGAGAGAGAAGAGAAAGAGAGTGGAGCCTCAATCACGGGGGAACAGGTGGGCTTTGAGGTTAGATTTGAAGGCTGAGAGGGTCGGTCGCTGACGGAGGGAAAGAGGAAGTTTGTTCCAAGATGTCGGTCCTGAGACAGCAAAAGAGCGCCGAGCTACACACACACACTCACACTCACACACACACACACACACACACACACACACACACACACACACACACACACACACACACACACAGAGCAGTGCATGTGTTAGCTTTGTTTGATTCTGAAGTAGAATATACTATAAACGATCCAAAATTGTAGAATATACTAGTCAGTTTTGTCAAAGTAAGATGGAGAAGAAAAACGACTTGCAACAAAACAGGTGGTCATTAAGAGAGTCGTTACGGAGGCAGAGAGAGTGTGTGATCCTAGCTGTCAACAATGCATGTTGCGAGCAACCAGAGAAATCGATGGAGTTATGAGGTTCATTGGCTGACAAGTCAACTCCCTCACTGCTAGCCATTGTGTTCCAGCAGCTCAATTAATCACGGACCATCATCATCATCATCATCGTCGTCATCATCATCAGCAGCAGCAGCATCATCACCAGCATCATCATACAGTGCTTTTTTTCAAGACAGTGTGCCTTCAAACCTGTCAAAGAAAGACTATGTTTAACTCAACACACGCGCGCGCGCGCGCGCACGCACACGCGCACATACATGCGCGGACAAGCATGCACATGCACAAAGAAAGAGAGAGTGTGTGTGTGTGTGTGCGTGGGTATGTGAGAGAGAGAAATAGTTCTATTAAATTTGGGTATTAAGGCAACGTGGCACTGCATTTCGTTTTAGTCACAGACTAAGCTGTTTTCAATAATGCAGTAGCAGTGTCACTCAGTGGACAGTTGTACGAGCATAGAGGTCAAACATCAAGCATTTATCACCCACTTACTGTATAATCTATTTCGGTTGCATTCACAAAAAAATATTTGCAATTTTTTGTCTGGAAGTAAGCTTAAATCAAGCAATCTGCCAAAGAATAATGGGCAATGATGTGCTTTACTCCCCCGGGCATGTTTGGGGCACCCTGGGCATTCCAGCTCATAAGCAGCACTGTCTTTAGAGAGCCCAGAACCACGTCATCTGGACAGTATGAGACTGGACATGAATTCTCTTCACCAACGAGTTCATGAACTGTCTTTATTTCACAGATGGTCTTACCAGGGTGTGGAGGTTATTAGGAGAGCGTTACCAGGAAACGTGAGTCAGAGAGCATGACAGGGTGGGTCATTGATCGTTTGGGTCTGTAACAAGACGGTCGGCAAAACAGTGTCACAAATTATTTGAAGGGAATCTCTGATAGCCGTGCACTACAGGGGTGAGTTCTTCGATGTTCCTCTGCTGGAACGATCCGAGATGACCTCATTTTCATGGATGATAATGGACCTCTTCATCGAGCAAGGGTTGGTTACACGTACATGCAGCAAGGCATCATCGTCTATATGATGTAGGCTGTCCAATCCAGAGACCTCAGTCTGATTGAACAATGTTGGAACATGCTCAAGGCAGCCGTTAGCAGCTGTTCACAGCAGCTCAGAAGTCCGGAACAGTGCCTTCTAAAGGAGTGGAAGAACACCCTGGATCAGCAGCAGCTTCCAAAGCTCCTCTTGAACACGAAATGGCGTTTCCAGGCTGGCAATGCAGTGATGGGGTCTCACACATGCTTATCCATTACTTTTCAAGCCACAAAAAGCAAAAACCTAAAAATCAAATGTTCGCTCCATTTTGTTGTTGTATGCATTTTGAGGGGACACCACAAACTTCCCTTGATTTACGCAAATAAAATCATTCTGGGACCTCCTTCTTTTTCAAAATGTGAAGATGAAAATGTTAATTAAACTACTTATAATAAAAATACAATTGTTTATGCTTATCTTTGATAATTTTGCAAATTTCAGATAATATCCTCAGCAAATTTAGAGCACTATATTTCTTGGGGAGATAGAATGGCACGTCCAACAATCATGTCGAAGGAAGATAGAATGACATATATTTTTTTTAAACTTATTTTCAATGAAGACAGAAGTTGTCCCAAAAGCGTAAGTCCTAGGAAAGGCAGAAGGACATGCTAAAAAGAACCGTATTTCTTGGGAACAAAAGAGATGTTACAAAAATCTTATTTCCTAGGAAGACAGAATGAATTGTCTTTCCTTCCTGGGAAAACAGAAGGACTTGTCAAAAAACACCTTGTTTCCTGGAAATACAAACGATGTGACAACACATTATTTCCTAGGAAGATAGAAGGACGTGCCATAAAATCTTATTTCCTGGGAACACAGAAGGACATGTGAAAAATTATTTCCTAGGAAGATAGAAGGACGTGTCAAAAACGTATTTCCTGGAAATAGAAATGATGTGTCAAAAAGTATTTCCTGAGAAGATAGAAGGACGTGTCAAAAAACCTGTATTTTCTGTTAAGGCGGAAGGATATATCCCGAGTAAGTAAGATAAAAATGATGAATGTAAAATAACAGAATGAGACAACATCATGAAGGGAATACAACAGAGTGAAATAACAGAATGAGACAACATCATGAAGGGAATACAACAGAGTGAAATAACAGAATGAGACAACATCATGAAGGGAATACAACAGAGTGAAATAACAGAATGAGACAACATCATGAAGGGAATACAACATCAGAAAGGAATACAACAGAGTGAAATAACAGAATGAAACAACAGAATGAGAAGGGAATACAACAGAATGAGACAACATCATGAAGGGAATACAACATCATGAAGGGAATACAATAGAGTGAAATAACAGAATGAGACAACATCATGAAGGGAATACAACAGAGTGAAATAACAGAATGAGACAACATCATGAAGGGAATACAACAGAGTGAAATAACAGAATGAGACAACATCATGAAGGGAATACAACAGAGTGAAATAACAGAATGAGACAACATCATGAAGGGAATACAATAGAGTGAAATAACAGAATGAGACAACATCATGAAGGGAATACAACATCAGAAAGGAATACAATAGAGTGAAATAACAGAATGAGACAACATCATGAAGGGAATACAACATGAAATAACAGATGAAGGGAATACAACAGAGTGAAATAACAGAATGAGACAACATCATGAAGGGAATACAACAGAGTGAAATAACAGAATGAGACAACATCATGAAGGGAATACAACATCATGAAGGGAATACAACAGAGTGAAATAACAGAATGAGACAACATCATGAAGGGAATACAACAGAGTGAAATAACAGAATGAGACAACATCATGAAGGGAATACAACATCATGAAGGGAAAACAACAGAATGAGACAACATCATGAAGGGAATACAACATCATGAAGGGAATACAAATGAGAGTGAAATAACAGAATGAGACAACATCATGAAGGGAATACAACAGAGTGAAATAACAGAATGAGACAACATCATGAAGGGAATACAACAGAGTGAAATAACAGAATGAGACAACATCATGAAGGGAATACAACAGAGTGAAATAACAGAATGAGACAACATCATGAAGGGAATACAATAGAGTGAAATAACAGAATGAGACAACATCATGAAGGGAATACAATAGAGTGAAATAACAGAATGAGACAACATCATGAAGGGAATACAACAGAGTGAAATAACAGAATGAGACAACATCATGAAGGGAATACAACATCATGAGAGTGAAATAACAGAATGAGACAACATCATGAAGGGAATACAACAGAGTGAAATAACAGAATGAGACAACATCATGAAGGGAATACAACAGAGTGAAATAACAGGAAATACAACATCATGAAGGGAATACAACAGAGTGAAATAACAGAATGAGACAACATCATGATGAATACAACAGAGGAATACAACATCATGAAGGGAATACAACAGAGTGAAATAACAGAATGAGACAACATCATGAAGGGAATACAACATCATGAAGGGAATACAACATGAAATAACATGAACAACATCATGAATACAACAGAGTGAAATAACAGAATGAGACAACATCATGAAGGGAATACAACAGAGTGAAATAACAGAATGAGACAACATCATGAAGGGAATACAATAGAGTGAAATAACAGAATGAGACAACATCATGAAGGGAATACAACATCATGAAGGGAATACAATAGAGTGAAATAACAGAATGAGACAACATCATGAAGGGAATACAATAGAGTGAAATAACAGAATGAGACAACATCATGAAGGGAATACAACATCATGAAATGAATACAACATCATGAAGGGAATACAATAGAAAATAACAGAATGAGACAACATCATGAAGGGAATACAACATCATGAAATAATACAATGAGTGAAATAACAGAATGAATACAACATCATGAAGGGAATACAACAGAGTGAAATAACAGAATGAGACAACATCATGAAGGGAATACAATAGAGTGAAATAACAGAATGAGACAACATCATGAAGGGAATACAACATCATGAAGGGAATACAATAGAG
>CM065702.1:36141771-36149271 GCA_017654935.2 Phymorhynchus buccinoides
AGAGAGAGAGAGAGAGAGAGAGAGTTTTGAAAGTTAAAACTTGACATTTTTAATGAGGATAAATGGACAAGCAGAGTAGGGTTTTTTTCCCACCATGTCCTCGAAAACAAACAAACAAATAAACAAAATGTAACAATAAAATACAAAGCAATCAATTGGTACAAATCAAATATAAATAATACATTTCCGATAGAACAAGGACATGCATATAACACTACAGCAAGCCTTTCCACACAAACGGAAAGGACTCAAGCAAACCCATTCTTATGAAAACAAACAACAATCAGAGTATGAAACATGCAGCATGCCTCTCCACACTCATGCCACATGGCAATGGTAGGGTTCAGAATGGTTGATAGCCACATGCCTCTCCACACTCATGCCACATGGTAGGGTTCAGAATGGTTGATAGCCACATTCTCCACACTCATGCCACATGGTAGGGTTCAGAATGGTTGATAGCCACATGCCTCTCCACACTCATGCCACATGGTAGGGTTCAGAATGGTTGATAGCCACATGCCTCTCCACACTCATGCCACATGGTAGGGTTCAGAATGGTTGATAGCCACATGCCTCTCCACACTCATGCCACATGGTAGGGTTCAGAATGGTTGATAGCCACATGCCTCTCCACACTCATGCCACATGGTAGGGTTCAGAATGGTTGATAGCCACATGCCTCTCCACACTCATGCCACATGGTAGGGTTCAGAATGGTTGATAGCCACATGCCTCTCCACACTCATGCCACATAGGGTTCAGAATGGTTGATAGCCACATGCCTCTCCACACTCATGCCACATGGTATGGTAGGGTTCAGAATGGTTGATAGCCACATGCCTCTCCACACTCATGCCACATGGTAGGGTTCAGAATGGTTGATAGCCACATGCCTCTCCACACTCATGCCACATGGGTTCAGAATGGTAGGGTTCAGAATGGTTGATAGCCACATACCTCTCCACACTCATGCCACATGGAAATAGGGTTCAGAATGGTTGATAGCCACATGCCTCTCCACACTCATGCCACATGGTAGGGTTCAGAATGGTTGATAGCCACATGCCTCTCCACACTCATGCCACATGGTAGGGTTCAGAATGGTTGATAGCCACATGCCTCTCCACACTCATGCCACATGGTAGGGTTCAGAATGGTTGATAGCCACATGCCTCTCCACACTCATGCCACATGGTAGGGTTCAGAATGGTTGATAGCCACATGCCTCTCCACACTCATGCCACATGGAAATGGTAGGGTTCAGAATGGTTGATAGCCACATACCTCTCCACACTCATGCCACATGGTAGGGTTCAGAATGGTTGATAGCCACATACCTCTCCACACTCATGCCACATGGTAGGGTTCAGAATGGTTGATAGCCACATGCCTCTCCACACTCATGCCACATGGCAATGGTAGGGTTCAGAATGGTTGATAGCCACATACCTCTCCACACTCATGCCACATGGTAGGGTTCAGAATGGTTGATAGCCACATGCCTCTCCACACTCATGCCACATGGAAATGGTAGGGTTCAGAATGGTTGATAGCCACATGCCTCTCCACACTCATGCCACATGGTAGGGTTCAGAATGGTTGATAGCCACATGCCTCTCCACACTCATGCCACATGGTGGTTGAGGGTTCAGAATGGTTGATAGCCACATGCCTCTCCACACTCATGCCACATGGTAGGGTTCAGAATGGTTGATAGCCACATGCCTCTCCACACTCATGCCACATGGTAGGGTTCAGAATGGTTGATAGCCACATACCTCTCCACACTCATGCCACATGGTAGGGTTCAGAATGGTTGATAGCCACATGCCTCTCCACACTCATGCCACATGGAAATGGTAGGGTTCATAGGGTTCAGAATGGTTGATAGCCACATGCCTCTCCACACTCATGCCACATGGCCACATAGGGTTCAGAATGGTTGATAGCCACATGATCTCCACACTCATGCCACATGGTAGGGTTCAGAATGGTTGATAGCCACTATGCCTCTCCACACTCATGGTTCATGCCTCTCCACACTCATGCCACATGGTAGGGTTCAGAATGGTTGATAGCCACATGCCTCTCCACACTCATGCCACATGGTTGGGTTCAGAATGGTTGATAGCCACATACCTCTCCACACTCATGCCACATGGTAGGGTTCAGAATGATTGATAGCCACATGAATCTCTACACTCATGCCACATGGTAGGGTTCAGAATTATTGATAGCCACATGAATCTCCACACCCATGCCACATGGCCATGGTAGGGTTCAGAATGAAAAGTTATGAGCACATGGTGGGTCTTTTCATGTAGAAACCATATAATTATAAGCACAAAATGAAACCTTTGCAATTTTCAAATAAATATTGATGAAAACATCTGCTAAATGATGATAATGTATTTTTAGTTTTTTATATGTTCAGGAATATCATTCCACATTTGGCCTCCCGAATATTTTAAGGATGACATAAATAAGACAGTTCTTGGTCGGGGAAGAAGTATAGTTTCTTTATTCCGAACGTGACTGAGTAGAAACGTTGTCCTTAAATAAGAAGGCGCTAGTCCATTCATAATGTTATGCATAAACATACCTTTATTGAATTGCATTCTGAAATGAATTGGAAGTATATTAACAGTTTTATAGTCACAGATATTAAGGGACGACGACTTCAGAAGGATTAGCTTGATAACACGTCTGTAAATACTTTCCAAATGTTTTAAGCAGTTTCTGTTTGCTAGATCATAGGAAGTTGACACATAGTCTATTATCAGGATGTATGTAGGCATGAAAGAAAAGTTTTCTGGTGTGTTGATCTAGGAAATGCTTTATTCTGTTTAATTGGAACAGGTTTGTTTACAGCTTACCAGTGAGGCCAGAAACATGAAAACCCCAAGAAAGATTGTGGTCGATGCCTAAACCAAGAACTGTATGAGTTCTTCTAGAACATTGTCATGTACTTTAATGTTCATTAGGTCAGAGTCCATATTTTGTCTTTTCTGTCTTGTGGTTATTAGCATGAGTTTTGTGGGGGGTTTAGGATGAAGAGCCATGTGGTTGTGTTCAGTCCATGTCACTAATTTGTTCATGGCATTGAGAGAGAGAGAGAGAGAGAGAGAGAGAGAGAGAGAGAGAGAGAGAGAGAGAGAGAGAGAGAGAGAGAGAGAGAGAGAGAGAGAGAGAGAGAGAATACGAATACGAATACGAACATTTTTAATGAGGGTAATTGGATAAGCTTAAAGAGAGAGAGAGAGAGAGAGAGAGAGAGAGAGAGAGAGAGAGAGAGAGAGAGAGAGAGAGAGAGAGAGAGAGAGAGAGAGAGAGAGAGAGAGAGAGAGAGAGAGAGAGAGAGAGAGAGAGAGAGAGAGAGAGAGAGAACACGCGCGAACACACATTCACATAACAAGATGGACAAAGAGAGTCACTGGCAATATTTCTAAGTTTCAGATGTATTCTGTAATTGCAATTTGAAGTAGTGGGTTTTCGGTGCTGACTTGGTGAATATTAGGAAGGATTTAGCATGACGAAGGCTGAAAGGGAGTGAGTTCCAGCTGAAAAAGAACATGCTCTGCAGCCGTGTTGTTTCCGATGGTAGGAGGGGATTTGAAAATACGGTTGTCAGAGGAAGAACGAAGGGTACGAGCAGGAACATAGATCTGGAAAAAGTAGCAAAAAAAGTGGGCGTCTTGTGTAACAATTTTGTAGCAGAGGCAGGCAGATTTGTATTTTATTCTGTATTCAATTTTGAGCCAGTGTAGCTTCTTT
Organism: Phymorhynchus buccinoides; assembly: GCA_017654935.2. NCBI lineage: Eukaryota > Metazoa > Mollusca > Gastropoda > Neogastropoda > Raphitomidae > Phymorhynchus > Phymorhynchus buccinoides. Next base: position 36,145,549 of record CM065702.1, read on the forward strand.
AGAAGATCTGATGAATCGGTGCTCTGAATACAAGGCGTGCAGCAACATTTTGAAATCCATTGGAACACTTTCACGAGGACTCTTTCGCGTTGCTTCTAAATGGTCACCAAGTCGAGAGCAGGTATGTTCCTTGCATGCTTAATGGAATGCCCCATGCATACCTTCACCTGTATAACATAGCACGGGCTTCCAAGGCTGATGTGGGCCTTCTCTTGTGCTGGTAGGGCAGGCGGGGCCTCTGGGTCCCATCAGCACCTTCGGGTGTTTCTTTTTCCTTGTTTTTGCTCTTTGGGTCTGACCGGGGAAAGACCTGGCAAATGAGATCATTGGACATTCTGGGACTATCTTCCTTAGGCATATAAAACAGTATGGCCAGAGCCTGAGCCTTTGTCTAGAGACGTGCTGGCCTCGCCTGTCCTTGGTGGGCTGTTGTCATTAGTCTGTGGCACAAGTAGGGCCAATAATACAGTGAGAGACGTGCTGTCCTTGGTGGGCTGTTGTCATTAGTCTGTGGCACTAGTAGGGTCAGGGGCCAATAATACAGTGAGAGACGTGCTGTCCTTGGTGGGGGCTGTTGTCATTAGTCTGTGGCACAAGTAGGGCCAATAATACAGTGAGAGACGTGCTGTCCTTGGTGGGCTGTTGTCATTAGTCTGTGGCACTAGTAGGGTCAGGGGCCAATAATACAGTGAGAGACGTGCTGTCCTTGGTGGGCTGTTGTCATTAGTTGTGGCATAGTAGGGTCAGGGGCCAATAATACAGTGAGCGTGCTGTCCTTGGTGGGCTGTTGTCATTAGTCTGTGGCAGTAATACAGTGAGAGACGTGCTGTCCTTGGTGGGCTGTTGTCATTAGTCTGTGGCACTAGTAGGGTCAGGGGCCAATAATACAGTGAGAGACGTGCTGTCCTTGGTGGGCTGTTGGCATTAGTCTGTGGCACTAGTAGGGTCAGGGGCCAATAATACAGTGAGAGACGTGCTGTCCTTGGTGGGCTGTTGTCATTAGTCTGTGGCACTAGTAGGGTCAGGGGCCAATAATACAGTGAGAGACGTGCTGTCCTTGGTGGGCTGTTGTCATTAGTCTGTGGCACTAGTAGGGTCAGGGGCCAATAATACAGTGAGAGACGTGCTGTCCTTGGTGGGCTGTTGTCATTAGTCTGTGGCACTAGTAGGGTCAGGGGCCAATAATACAGTGAGAGACGTGCTGTCCTTGGTGGGCTGTTGTCATTAGTCTGTGGCACTAGTAGGGTCAGGGGCCAATAATACAGTGAGAGACGTGCTGTCCTTGGTGGGCTGTTGTCATTAGTCTGTGGCACTAGTAGGGTCAGGGGCCAATAATACAGTGAGAGACGTGCTGTCCTTGGTGGGCTGTTGTCATTAGTCTGTGGCACTAGTAGGGTCAGGGGCCAATAATACAGTGAGAGACGTGCTGTCCTTGGTGGGGGCTGTTGTCATTAGTCTGTGGCACTAGTAGGGTCAGGGGCCAATAATACAGTGAGAGACGTGCTGTCCTTGGTGGGCTGTTGTCATTAGTCTGTGGCACAAGTAGGGTCAGGGGCCAATAATACAGTGAGAGACGTGCTGTCCTTGGTGGGCTGTTGTCATTAGTCTGTGGCACTAGTAGGGTCAGGGGCCAATAATACAGTGAGAGACGTGCTGTCCTTGGTGGGCTGTTGTCATTAGTCTGTGGCACTAGTAGGGTCAGGGGCCAATAATACAGTGAGAGACGTGCTGTCCTTGGTGGGCTGTTGTCATTAGTCTGTGGCACTAGTAGGGTCAGGGGCCAATAATACAGTGAGAGACGTGCTGTCCTTGGTGGGCTGTTGTCATTAGTCTGTGGCACTAGTAGGGTCAGGGGCCAATAATACAGTGAGAGACGTGCTGTCCTTGGTGGGCTGTTGTCATTAGTCTGTGGCACTAGTAGGGTCAGGGGCCAATAATACAGTGAGAGACGTGCTGTCCTTGGTGGGCTGTTGTCATTAGTCTGTGGCACTAGTAGGGTCAGGGGCCAATAATACAGTGAGAGACGTGCTGTCCTTGGTGGGCTGTTGTCATTAGTCTGTGGCACTAGTAGGGTCAGGGGCCAATAATACAGTGAGAGACGTGCTGTCCTTGGTGGGCTGTTGTCATTAGTCTGTGGCACTAGTAGGGTCAGGGGCCAATAATACAGTGAGAGACGTGCTGTCCTTGGTGGGCTGTTGTCATTAGTCTGTGGCACTAGTAGGGTCAGGGGCCAATAATACAGTGAGAGACGTGCTGTCCTTGGTGGGCTGTTGTCATTAGCCCCCACCAAGGACAGCACGTCTCTCACTGTATTATTGGCCCCCACCAAGGACAGGCTGTCCTTGGTGGGCTGTTGGCATTAGTCTGTGGCACTAGTAGGGTCAGGGGCCAATAATACAGTGAGAGACTGTGTCCTTGGTGGGCTGTTGTCATTAGTCTGTGGCACTAGTAGGGTCAGGGGCCAATAATACAGTGAGAGACGTGCTGTCCTTGGTGGGCTGTTGTCATTAGTCTGTGGCACTAGTAGGGTCAGGGGCCAATAATACAGTGAGAGACGTGCTGTCCTTGGTGGGCTGTTGTCATTAGTCTGTGGCACTAGTAGGGTCAGGGGCCAATAATACAGTGAGAGACGTGCTGTCCTTGGTGGGCTGTTGTCATTAGTCTGTGGCACTAGTAGGGTCAGGGGCCAATAATACAGTGAGAGACGTGCTGTCCTTGGTGGGCTGTTGGCATTAGTCTGTGGCACTAGTAGGGTCAGGGGCCAATAATACAGTGAGAGACGTGCTGTCCTTGGTGGGCTGTTGTCATTAGTCTGTGGCACTAGTAGGGTCAGGGGCCAATAATACAGTGAGAGACGTGCTGTCCTTGGTGGGCTGTTGGCATTAGTCTGTGGCACTAGTAGGGTCAGGGGCCAATAATACAGTGAGAGACGTGCTGTCCTTGGTGGGCTGTTGTCATTAGTCTGTGGCACTAGTAGGGTCAGGGGCCAATAATACAGTGAGAGACGTGCTGTCCTTGGTGGGCTGTTGTCATTAGTCTGTGGCACTAGTAGGGTCAGGGGCCAATAATACAGTGAGAGACGTGCTGTCCTTGGTGGGCTGTTGTCATTAGTCTGTGGCACTAGTAGGGTCAGGGGCCAATAATACAGTGAGAGACGTGCTGTCCTTGGTGGGGGCTGTTGTCATTAGTCTGTGGCACTAGTAGGGTCAGGGGCCAATAATACAGTGAGAGACGTGCTGTCCTTGGTGGGGGCTGTTGTCATTAGTCTGTGGCACTAGTAGGGTCAGGGGCCAATAATACAGTGAGAGACGTGCTGTCCTTGGTGGGCTGTTGGCATTAGTCTGTGGCACTAGTAGGGTCAGGGGCCAATAATACAGTGAGAGACGTGCTGTCCTTGGTGGGCTGTTGTCATTAGTCTGTGGCACTAGTAGGGTCAGGGGCCAATAATACAGTGAGAGACGTGCTGTCCTTGGTGGGCTGTTGGCATTAGTCTGTGGCACTAGTAGGGTCAGGGGCCAATAATACAGTGAGAGACGTGCTGTCCTTGGTGGGCTGTTGGCATTAGTCTGTGGCACTAGTAGGGTCAGGGGCCAATAATACAGTGAGAGACGTGCTGTCCTTGGTGGGCTGTTGTCATTAGTCTGTGGCACTAGTAGGGTCAGGGGCCAATAATACAGTGAGAGACGTGCTGTCCTTGGTGGGCTGTTGGCATTAGTCTGTGGC
>CM065702.1:36154271-36156771 GCA_017654935.2 Phymorhynchus buccinoides
AGAGACGGTGACACATAGTGACGTCATAGGAGACACATGGAGACGGGGACACATAGAGACGGTGACACATAGTGACGACATAGGAGACACGTGGAGACGGGGACATATAGAGACGGGGACACATAGTGACGGGGACATATAGAGACGGTGACACATAGTGACGTCATAGGAGACACATGGAGACGGGGACACATAGAGACGGTGACACATAGTGACGACATAGGAGACACGTGGAGACGGGGACATATAGAGACGGGGACACATAGTGACGTCATAGGAGGCACGTGGGGACGGGGACACATAGTGACGGGGACATATAGAGACGGTGACACATAGAGACGGTGACACATAGTGACGACATAGGAAACACGTGGAGACGGGAACATATAGAGACGGGGACATATAGAGACGACATAGGAGGCACGTGGGGACGGGGACACATAGAGACGGTGACACATACAGACGGTGACACATAGAGACGGGGACACATGGAGACGGGCACACATGGAGACGGGGACACATGGAGACGGGGACACATGGAGACGGGGACACATGGAGACGGGGACACATGGAGACGGGGACACATGTAGACGGGGACACATGGAGACGGGGACACACGGGGACACATGGAGACGGGGACACATGGAGACGGGGACACATGGAGACGGGGACACATGGAGACGGGGACACATGGAGACGGGGACACATGGAGACGGGGACACATGGAGACGGGGACACATGGAGACGGGGACACATGGAGACGGGGACACATGGAGATGGGGACACATGGAGACGGGGACACATGGAGACGGGGACACATGGAGACGGGGACACATGGAGACGGGTGCCCATCGGTGTGTGACTGGCTAGGTCTGTGTAGTGGTGGTCGATGTTAAGGGCTTAGTGGTTAAGATTTGAACAAACTCTGGCTCGTTCCTCCTATTGATCTGTCATCCCGGGAACACACGCTATAGTCCAGTTACATGGCTCCTCTCCCTCCCCTCCCATGTCCCTCCTCTCGTCTCCACAGCAATCATAGGTTCCACAACATGGTAGACACTCCAGTTTATGGGTTGATGTTGCAGACAGATGGAAAGTGACAGAAAGTGAGGAAGACAAGGAGTAGGCCTACTCGTGCACGCGCACATACTGCTCGTGCTCACACACATACGTGTATACACGCACCCACGCGTGCACGTATGGTTGTGTTAACCCTTTCACCGCCAGCCATATTTCAGCCAAAAGTTGCCATTACATTTACCTGGGTAGAGAACAAAATCCATCTGCAGTATGGGGGATTCTTCTGTGACAGATATAAAATAAGATATAAAAAATTTTGCAAGGAATCGAGATGTGAAGGTTTATAATATTTTGTAGAAGCGGAGAGCAACCTATACCGGGCATACACTCTTGATAATTTAATCTCTAACCCGGAAGTGTCGATAAAACGTTTGCGCTACGTAGCCTCTGCCTTTTCACATTCGACTGCAGACCAAGCAGGTTGTATCGTAAAGCGCACATTAATAGCTGAATTAATCCAAGTATTTTTGTTGAACTGATTTATCCCTCCTGCCACCCCATCACCTCCATCTAGTAGTTTAATTTGTATGTATCCATGCATGTGGCAGTCAACCTCTAGGTCCGGACAGCCCTCATGCATATTCAAAGGAATCATCTTAGACTGGGTGCACTGTGTTGATCATTTCAATGAGAACTATATTCCCTAAAAGTGTGTTTTACAGTGTATGTTAAGGAGTTTTTATATTCTGTTGCTCTGTAAAGTGGTTTGATATTGACTTCAGAAATGGTTCATATCATTGTTGAGTTTGTATGTACTTTGTATAAAGTACTGTTAGGGAAACATGTTTGTTATCGTTGTATGCAAATTATTGGTACATGAAAATGTTTGCAAATGTGATGTAAGTGGAGCTGCATTTTATCGTTAATATTGCTTAACTAGTTTTATGCAAGGTAATATTGCTACTTAGGTTTGGTAATAGGATATTGGCACTTTTAAATAAAGTAGCCCATTTTCACTCAATTAATGGTGTGGTCTTGATTTGTTGCAAAAAAGGTTTTGTGTGGATGCAAGAAACACAAACATCCATACTTCCCAAAACTAAGACAAAGGGGTCTTTGGACAATAGACCCCGATTTGATGCCTTTTAGTGACGTAGAAGTTAAATAATTGTGGTGCTAAAATGCGACTTTGGCGGTGAAAGGGTTAATGTGTGTGTGTGTGTGTGTGTGTGTGTGTGTGTGTGTGTGTGTGTGTGTGTATGTGTGTGTGTGAATGTGTGCATGAGTGTGTGTCTGTGCCTGTGTTAACGTCAATGTATTTGTGTGTTAATAAAGGTGTCATTTATAGGCTATTTTATCATCATCATCATCATCAACACCATTGTCGTGGTCGTTGTCGTTATCATCATCATCATTGTCGTTGTTGTCGTCATCCTCTTCATCCTCTTCATCATCAATATTGTTTCCTCCTCTGCCTATG
>CM065702.1:36161771-36174271 GCA_017654935.2 Phymorhynchus buccinoides
CTTTCCTACCGATACACATCCACACAAAGTAGTCATCGATAGTTTTGACGACCGTAACAAGCATTGCAATTTCGCACGTGGTTGTTCTAGTAACTTCCCGAATCGCCTGTTCCTGTTTCGCCTTATTCCAATATCGCCTTTTTCATTTCGCCTCCTCTTCGCGTGATAATCTTTGACTGACCTCAGTACCATTTCGCCTCATTCATTGGCTCAAACGGAGCAATCAATAAATAAATCAACCACTCTGTCAACTTTTGAGTTAGCCAACCAATTCACGAGGAGACTGACTTGAAGGAGACAGGAAGAAAGAGAGGGAAAAGGCAAATTGAAACCGTTTGACATTACTGCCTCAGCTCCAAAAAGGGGCGTTCCCGGCCATAAGGTGAAATGGGAAAAGGCGAGTCGGTATTCCACCGTTATACTGAAGAAAACAAGACCAGAGAAGCTGCTGACATCTAGATGGAGGGAGAAATTATCATAATAATAATTAAAACATATTTTACTGTCAATGGGCCACTTCTGCGGCTAATGGTCATCAACTGAGGGAATTAGAGCAGGGCGTATTTATACAGTGACTAATTAACGATGATTAAGACACATTCTTCTTTTAACAATCAGCCACTGACCGAGGGTTCTCTTTTCTGAATGAGAGAGAGACGGGGGGGGGGGGGGTGGGGGTGGGACAGAGAGAGAGAGGAGAGAGAGAGAGAGAGAGAGAGAGAGAGAGAGAGAGAGAGAGAGAGAGAGAGAGAGAGAGAATGAGAGAGAGACAGAAAGAGAGAATGATCTGGTTCATGCTGGTCCAGAACGAAAATGGTGAAAAAAAGTCAAACATCATGCGTGCGTGCGCACGTGCGTGTGTGTGTGAGTGTGTGTATGTGTGTGAGTGCATATGGTAATGCTTTCTTATTATAAGTTTGCCTCACAGCGTTTCCCAGGGACAGTAGTCTCTTGACCTTACCTGTCCTCTGCTGTCAAATCAATTTGGCTACTGTATCTAGAGCTGTCAAATGAATTTGACTACTGAATTACACAGTTTTAGGGAGACGTGCATCATTATATGTGTGTGTATATGTGTGTGTGTGTGTGTGTGTGTGTGTGTGTGTGTGTGTGTGCGTGTGCGTGTGCGTGCGCGTGCGTGCACGCCTGTGTGTGTGTCGCACGTGCATGCATGCGTGCGTATATGTGCATAAGAGACACAATGACAGTTTCGGCAGGCAAAAGGGGCAAAGAAGACAGACTGTAGTAAACAACAAAAAGGTATAAAAAAAAATCAGGCGTTGCATAGTCCCCAAAGAATGATCCCAGGTAAACACGGGGACAGAGTGGAGCGAGATGAAGGAACAGACAGCAAACTGCACCCTGGCCCCAACACAATGCCACAGTCCGCAGCCATTTGCTAAGTGGACACACGGGCCTGGCCGCCGCCACTTCACAGCATCCAAACCACGCCAACAAAACACGAGAAGAAGTCGTCGAGCGGCAGACATGTCCTCAGTTTACGTTCCCCTCTTCCAGTAGTTTCCCCTCAGAGCTTCCCACGGGACTTAGTACTAGACAGTGCATACAGACAAAGCTCAGTATCCCCACCCCCCGACTGACTGGACAACATTACCCGTCATTGCCAGATTGTCGCTATATACAGTGGGGACTCTTTTTGTAGTAAATGAGAACAGAAAAGACTGAGTAAATAAATTATAAAATTTTGAAGTGTAACGTATTAAAATTAGAATTTATGCACTTGTAGTGCAGCAGCCTATCACCTCCGGGATGATGTAAGTCTCGCCTCTCTTTCGGAGTCCTGTTTGACCAAAACCCGTGACAAAGCAACATCGAGTCTCTGCTCGCGCGCAGAGTGGACACGAAGGTGTTGTGACCAGTCACGAGATGCCACCCCAATAAAGGGCAGTTGACACTGCTCACTCATCGACACTCATGTGACCAGTCACGAGATGCCACCCCAATAAAGGGCAGTTGACACTGCTCACTCATCGACACTCATGTGACCAGTCACGAGATGCCACCCCAATAAAGGGCAGTTGACACTGCTCACTCATCGACACTCATGTGACCAGTCACGAGATGCCACCCCAATAAAGGGCAGTTGACACTGCTCACTCATCGACACTCATGTGACCAGTCACGAGATGCCACCCCAATAAAGGGCAGTTGACACTGCTCACTCATCGACACTCATGTGACCAGTCACGAGATGCCACCCCAATAAAGGGCAGTTGACACTGCTCACTCATCGACACTCATGTGACCAGTGACGAGATGCCACCCCAATAAAGGGCAGTTGACACTGCTCACTCATCGACACTCATGTGACCAGTGACGAGATGCCACCCCAATAAAGGGCAGTTGACACTGCTCACTCATCGACACTCATGTGACCAGTGACGAGATGCCACCCCAATAAAGGGCAGTTGACACTGCTCACTCATCGACACTCATGTGACCAGTGACGAGATGCCACCCCAATAAAGGGCAGTTGACACTGCTCACTCATCGACACTCATGTGACCAGTGACGAGATGCCACCCCAATAAAGGGCAGTTGACACTGCTCACTCATCGACACTCATGTGACCAGTGACGAGATGCCACCCCAATAAAGGGCAGTTGACACTGCTCACTCATCGACACTCATGTGACCAGTGACGAGATGCCACCCCAATAAAGGGCAGTTGACACTGCTCACTCATCGACACTCATGTGACCAGTCACGAGATGCCACCCCAATAAAGGGCAGTTGACACTGCTCACTCATCGACACTCATGTGACCAGTCACGAGATGCCACCCCAATAAAGGGCAGTTGACACTGCTCACTCATCGCTGTTGTCATTCCAGCTAACTCTACCTGAGTAGTTGTATCGTAAAGTGCATGCGACATTGAAGCATAGGCTGCTGCACTATAGTGCAGATGCAGAAAGTTTAAGTTTAATACGTTGCACTTCAAAATTTAATATTTTCTGCATGTGTAGTTCAGCAGCCTATTAGGACCTACGGGCGATTGTTCACCCATCGCATGTACTCTATCTGTGAAGGGAAGATTATAGTCAATGAAAACAACACAACTCTCTCTTTCCTGTCCATGTAAGATAATACAGACAGATAAACAACCAAATGTCTGACATCCAATGAAAAATATAACTGTCCTGAGTAGGGGCAGCGCAGCATATTTCAGCATGTTGGAACTATGAGCACCCCATTGTTTTAGACAGCCAAGCACGAGCCACGTGCTTTAAACATCGTACTGGAATGCATTTCCTTTCCCTGCTCTACTGCAGAAGTTTCCAGCTGCTGTTTTGGCGATAAGTATTTTAGAGAGAGTTTAGTCACTTTTTACCACATTTGATGTAACATTTAGGCCACAGACTTGTTGTGACACACGTTTTCATGCTGTGATTTGTGACAAACAGTTATTGTTTCAAAAAAATTCAACCTTTCATCTATCAAACATAGCCTGCCGTTTTCCGTTAAAACCACACGGGTTTTCCAGAACACCCCCAAACTGAAAGTAATACAGTGCTGCTAATGTGGGCATACCACTGGTTGGAAACTTGGGCATGGTGCTCATCTTACATGCAAAGTTGCCTGATTTGCCAACTACCTCTTTCTGCATCTCTTTATGTCTTTCTCTATATCTTTTTATCTCCTAGTGTAAGGCTAGATCTAGTAAAAAATAAAATAAATTAAAAAAACTGGCCCCACAGGGTTTTTTCCACTGACGTCACTTTTTTCATGGCTTAGTTTAACCTTTTGATTCAATGCAGTGTTCCTTTTTTTGCCTATTGTAATTGTGGGACCAATGGCTCCACCAGCAAAGCAGTCAATAAATCCATCCTCCCAATCAAGTGGCAAAGGGTGTCCACCTAGAGTGAGGGCAAAATAAATCATTCCAATACCAAGGACATCTCCCAAAGTACAAAGAAGAAACATCAACAGCAGCAGCTGTCCTTCATTCCAGCCCTCACAAGAAGCTGTTAGAAAGGAAAGTGAAAAATACTTCGATTGCTAAACAGTCAAAGAAAACGGAAAAAAGTCAAGCACAAAAAGCAAAACTGCCTCCACAGCCAAAGAAAGTAGATATTCCTGAAGAAGAGGACTGGACGTGTTTAATCTGCCCTGAAAATGTCAAAGAGCGCACAACTCAGTGTGTTGCCTGTGGTAACTGGGCGCACGACCAGTGCACGAACCAAGGCAACATGCAGCACCTGTTTGTGATTAAAGAATGCAGAATACTGCATATTGGCTGGCTTATAGGCCTTCATAGCTGTAGACGCAGGTGGCACTGAAAAAAGTTGATTTTCACATTCCATAGAGAACAGACAATGACAAAGGGAAAGGTCTATGTACATTTTGCACTACAAATATAAATGCTGATCTTAGTTTCCTATTCTATAAACAGGTGTAACCATGTGCTTTTTTAAAAGTTTGGCAGAAGTTCATAGACTGTATAACATTGTTTTGTACAAATAGCTTTCCCACCTTCTGGAAGTCTAGTTCACGTATGGCTAAAGGGTCTACATTCAGCATTGAGCAGAATTAAATGAGAACACACACTGGCGAACATCCTTTTGATTCGTTTATTTCTTAATTTTCACTTCTGCTTGTATTTTAAATCAGGACCTTCAATCTCTAATTTGCTTGGTTTGTAATTTGGGCATGGGACATATGGCAATATTGAGCACCCCTGCTCATATTTGAACCATTGGTGCTCAATATTGCTTCAGGTGGTGCTTATAATTAATACAATTTTGAGCTTTTGGGGGCAAATCACAAAATTTGCATTATTTTGGTTATCTTTCACTTAATTAAAAAATAAATGTTTAGAAAATGAAGTGTGTGGTGTTTCTGATTTGCTGAGATGCTATCAGTAAAATTCTCTGCTGACGTTTTTTGAATAATGGAGTTTAAAGTTAAGGTGCTCAAATATGCTGCAGTTCCCCTACGTCTTAATAAACAGATAACACGGGTGAGTAAGAACAGAAAAGACTGAATCAAAATGACTGTCCTGGCACAGTAATCACGAGTACGTCTTAATAACAGATAACACGGGTGAGTAAGAACAGAAAAGACTGAATCAAAATGACTGTCCTGGTACAGTAATCACGAGTACGTCTTAATAAACAGATAACACGGGTGAGTAAGAACAGAAAAGACTGAATCAAAATGACTGTCCTGGCACAGTAATCACGAGTACGTCTTAATAACAGATAACACGGGTGAGTAAGAACAGAAAAGACTGAATCAAAATGACTGTCCTGGCACAGTAATCACGAGTACGTCTTAATAACAGATAACACGGGTGAGTAAGAACAGAAAAGACTGAATCAAAATAACTGTCCTGGCACAGTAATCACGAGTACGTCTTAATAACAGATAACACGGGTGAGTAAGAACAGAAAAGACTGAATCAAAATAACTGTCCTGGCACAGTAATCACGAGTACGTCTTAATAAACAGATAACACGGGTGAGTAAGAACAGAAAAGACTGAATCAAAATAACTGTCCTGGCACAGTAATCACGAGTACGTCTTAATAAACAGATAACACGGGTGAGTAAGAACAGAAAAGACTGAATCAAAATAACTGTCCTGGCACAGTAATCATGACATGGCCGAAAGGCCAAAGAGGGCGTAAAACCTTATTTTCAGTAATCATGAGTACGTCTTCATAAACAAATAACACGGGTAGTAACATGTAGCATAGCATCAGTAACCCATCGTTTTTGCGGTTTATTCTCATTTGCACGTTACTACCCGTGTTAACTGTTTAACACGCACTCCTGGTTACCGCACCTGATTACCGGCATGCAGGTGATACAGGACTGCCCGTTAGGCGGGTTCCACAAGAAAGCTATTCGCTACGCCATAGGCAGGACAATAGTCACTCTTGGGCCTCGTACACAGTTCATACGGAAACCCCATGCGTAATCCGTAAATAAGTAAAAGAAAGAAGGGTACACATTTACGAATTAGGGGACATACGGACACGTGCGCAAATCTTTTCCCTTCTATCTTTTACTTATTTACGGATTGCGCACGGGTTTCCGCACGGAATCTCCGCATGTATGTGTACGTACCCTAAGCCTGATTAGTATTTTCGAAGAAAGTTTAGTATTTCTTTCTGCCAAATTCCTGTATCAGAAGGACGACTACACAATTATGCTTGATGCTCAACACTCCGGCAGTGGGTGGATGCCTCGTGCCTCTATTCGGGGAGCTGGACGACCCCGCCCTCCATGACTCTCTCCCCGTTGGTATACTGTGGGATCTTTGGCACAAATAGCTTTCCCACCTTCTGGAAGTCCTGTGCTTGTAACTTCATGTAATCTGTCCCTCTCTTGACTCTGCTTTTTCCCTTTCCTTACTGTCATCTACGATATTTCTGACTTGTTGGCCGATTCTCCTACTTTAAAAAAAATACCTTCCAAATGTTCTCCCTTAAGCCCCTCCGAAATCAGAATGTGTCGGCTGAATGCAGCGAGGAGACCAGTGAAAACCATATGGCCTGGGAACACAGAACAAAAAAGATGGTCAAAACGAAAGGGCCTCATGTGACACTTTGTTGTACCAACTTTGGTTGAAGTGCATCCTCTGGCGGGAAGGGTTCGTCTTCAGCCAACGTGCCATTAAGAGCTACCCGCTGATAGGACGTTAAACAAACCATCATTGCATTCACCCTCTAGTTTTCAACAACAACAAAAAAGAAAAAGAAGAAACAGACATGGGAGACACATGACGGACAGACAGGGAGACAGACATGAGAGACACATGACGGACAGACAGGGAGACAGACATGGGAGACAGGCATGAGAGACAGACAGGGAGACAGACATGAGAGACAGACAGACAGACAGACAGACATGAGAGACAGACATGACGGACAGACATGAGAGACAGACATGAGAGACAGACATGAGAGACAGACATGAGAGACAGACATGGAGACAGACATGAGAGACACATGACGGACAGACAGGGAGACAGACATGAGAGACAGACATGGAGACAGACAGGGAGACAGACATGAGAGACAGACAGGGAGACAGACATGAGAGACAGACAGGGAGACAGACATGAGAGACAGACAGGGAGACAGACATGAGAGACAGACAGGGAGACAGACATGAGAGACACATGACGGACAGACAGGGAGACAGACATGAGAGACAGACATGAGACAGACAGGGAGACAGACATGGAGACAGACATGAGAGACAGACAGGGAGACAGACATGAGAGACAGACATGAGAGACAGACATGAGAGACAGACATGAGACAGACATGAGACATGACACAGACAGAGAGACAGACATGAGAGACAGACATGACAGACATGAGAGACACACATGACAGACACACATGACAGACAAACATGACAGACAAACAGAGGAGACAGACATGAGAGACAGACAGAGAGACAGATATGAGAGACACACATGACAGACAGACAGGGGGGACAGACATGGGAGACAGACATAAGACAGACATTAAGACAGACATGAGAGACAGATATGAGAGACAGACATGAGAGACAGACAGGGGGAACAGACATGAGAGACAGACATGAGAGACAGACATAAGACAGACATTATAGACAGACATGGGAGACAGACATGAGACAGACATGAGAGAGACATGAGAGACAGACATGAGAGACAGACATGAGAGACAGACATTATAGACAGACATGGGAGACAGACATGAGAGACAGACATAAGACAGACATTATAGACAGACATGAGAGACAGACATGAGAGACAGACATAAGACAGACATTATAGACAGACATGGGAGACAGACATGGGAGACAGACATAAGACAGACATTATAGACAGACATGGGAGACAGACATAAGACAGACATGGGAGACAGACATAAGACAGACATTATAGACAGACATGGGAGACAGACATGGGAGACAGACATAAGACAGACATTATAGACAGACATGGGAGACAGACATGGGACAGACATAAGACAGACATTATAGACAGACATGGGAGACAGACATAGACAGACATTATAGACAGACATGGGAGACAGACATTAAGACAGACATTATAGACAGACATGGGAGACAGACATAAGACAGACATTATAGACAGACATGGGAGACAGTCATAAGACAGACATTATAGACAGACATGAGAGACAGACATAAGACAGACATTATAGACAGACATGGGAGACAGACATAAGACAGACATTATAGACAGACATGGGAGACAGACATGAGACAGACATTATAGACAGACATGGGAGACAGACATAAGACAGACATGAGAGACAGACATGGGAGACAGTCATGAGACAGACATTATAGACAGACATAAGACAGACATTATAGACAGACATGGGAGACAGACATAATAGACAGACATGGGAGACAGACATGAGAGACAGACATAAGACAGACATTATAGACAGACATAAGACAGACATGGGAGACAGACATGGGAGACAGACATAAGACAGACATAATAGACAGACATGGGAGACAGACATAAGACAGACATAATAGACAGACATGGGAGACAGTCATAGAGACAGACATAAGACAGACATTATAGACAGACATGGGAGACAGACATAAGACAGACATTATAGACAGACATGGGAGACAGTCATGAGACAGACATTATAGACAGACATGGGAGACAGACATGAGAGACAGACATAAGACAGACATGGGAGACAGACATAAGACAGACATAATAGACAGACATGGGAGACAGACATGAGAGACAGACATAAGACAGACATAATAGACAGACATGGGAGACAGACATAAGACAGACATTATAGACAGACATGGGAGACAGACATAAGACAGACATTATAGACAGACATGGGAGACAGACATAAGACAGACATTATAGACAGACATGGGAGACAGACATAAGACAGACATAATAGACAGACATGGGAGACAGACATAAGACAGACATTATAGACAGACATGGGAGACAGACATAAGACAGACATTATAGACAGACATGGGAGACAGACATGAGAGACAGACATAAGACAGACATGGGAGACAGACATGGGAGACAGACATGAGAGACAGACATAAGACAGACATTATAGACAGACATGAGAGACAGACATGAGACAGACATGGGAGACAGTCATGAGAGACAGACATTATAGACAGACATGGGAGACAGACATGAGAGACAGACATGATAGACAGACATGGGAGACAGACATGACAGACATTAGACAGACATGGGAGACAGACATGAGAGACAGACATGAGACAGACATAAGACAGACATGAGAGACAGACATGAGACAGACATGAGACAGACATGGGAGACAGACATGAGACAGACATTATAGACAGACATGGGAGACAGACATGAGAGACAGACATAAGACAGACATGATAGACAGACATGAGACAGACATGAGACAGACATGAGACAGACATGAGACAGACGTTCATATAATCATAAACGTGCTCCTCGTCCCACTTTCGTGGACCGAGGACACAACACCAGAAACTGCTGTGTGGAAAAGCAACACTGAAAGGAGGGATGGAAGGAAGGAAGGAAGGAAGGAAGGAAGGAAGGGGGAAATTGTGAAGGGAGAGAGAGACGAATGTAGTACTTCATTGATAAGAGCTTGCATTGTCCAGTTCCAGAGGTTGGATGTCAGGTTGTGGTTGTTGTTGTTGTTGTCGTTGATGATGATGATGATGATGATGATGATGATGATGATGACGATGATGATGATGATGATGATGATGATGATGATGATGATGATGATGATGATGATGATGATGATGATGATGATGATGATGATGATGATGATGATGATGATGATGATGATGACGATGATGATGATGATGATGATGATGATGATGATGATGATGATGATGATGATGATGATCATGATGATGATCATGATGATCATGATGATGATGATGATGATGATGATGATGATGATGATGATGATGATGATGATGATGATGATGATGATGATGATGATGATGATGATGATGATGATGATGATGATGATGATGATGATGATGATGATGATGATGATGATGATGATGATGATGATGATGATGATGATGATGATGATGATGATGATGATGATGATGATGATGCTGATGATGATGATGATGATGATGATGATGATGATGATCATGATCATGATGATGATGATGATGATGATGATGATGATGATGATGATGATGATGATGATGATGATGATGATGATGATGATGATGATGATGATGATGATGATGACGATGATGATGATGATGATGATGATGATGATGATGATGATGATGATGATGATGATGATGATGATGATGATGATGATGATGATGATGATGATGATGATGATGATGATGATGATGATGATGATGATGATGATGATGATGATGATGATGATGATGATCATGATGATGATGATGATGATGATGACGACGACGATGATGATGATGATGATGATGATGATGATGATGATGATGATGATGACGACGATGATGATGATGATGATGATGATGATGACGATGATGATGATGATGATGATGATGATGATGATGACGATGATGATGATGATGATGATGATGATCATGATGTTGTTGTTTCGTTTTATCCTCTTATCCATTCCCATGACTCCCACAGAGAGAGAAGGAGAGAGCACTGAACACTTGACACACACAGAGACAGACGCAGACAGAGACAGAAAGACAGAGAGAGAGACACAGACAGAGACAGAGACAGAAAGACAGAGAGAGACAGAGAGGGAGACAGAGACAGAGATCCCGTCCAGGTCTTCAAAGTCTATTATTTAACTTCCGAGCCATTATTGTTTTAATGACGGGTCTTCCGGTGCCGGTGACTGGGTCTTTCAGCCTGATACACTGGATCAGGGAGATGGTAACCTGGGTTCGGTCAATACGGACCTGTCACGTGACCGCTTTTGCTCAATGGAAAACCTGCCACAGATGTTTAAAATCTTACCCGAAGTCGGTCAATTTTTTGGCTTTGGCAAGCTTACGAATGTCTAGTCTTTGATTAATTAACTCAATGCGAAAATGTATGTAAAGTTTGATGAAGCGTTTAGTCATTATAACAACGCCTAACTATGTGTTGTAATAAGTAATTATCTGAATTTATCCAATACCTTGGATTGCACTTTCCCCAAGATTCGACTTCCAATTTTCACACATTCTATGCATGTTTGTCTGATTTCTTTCTTAAAAAATAACTTGCTTACCGGTAATTAGAGTTAGCCTGCATGTAGACAAACATATTGGGCTTCTGCGGGGTTTTTGGTGGGTGTGTTTTTCTTTCTTTAACAGAAGTCAGTAAATATTTTGTTATGAATTTATTTAGACCAGTCCCACAGGAGATGATGAGAGTGCTATGGGCTCCGACGGAAAGCTTCAAGCTACACAGCAGAGTTTCATTCACCGAATGGACGTGTCTCTCAGAGAATGTTACTTCATTTTCCGGACCAACAGGTGTCCGTATCCTTCAAGCTACACAGCAGTTTCATTCACTGAATGGACGTGTCTCTCAGAGAATGTTACTTCATTTTCCGGACCAACAGGTGTCCCTATCTCTCGAGCCTAGCTGGCGCCAGTGACAAAACCGTGGGGACAAAACCGTCTACAAGAGTCTATGACTGCCACGGACGACTTCCTTCATAGCGTAATCAGAACTGGATTTGTACTTTGCAGTTTTGGTTCGGAAAACCAATTGTAATAAAATGATGGCAAAGGTGCAGATCCACCCCCCACACCTTCCTCCATTTCTCGGTTCTTTCCGTTTTTTCAGTGTTGCCTTACTAACTGCAGATTGAGCTCTTCATCCTCTATCGCTTGCTGTATTTAACGCTAATTTTCATCCATTTACATAATTAAACATATGCATTCAATAATAGTAGAAGATAAAGGCAAGACGGAAAAACGCAATGAACCAGGACTGTAATAAACGCTCCGCGGCTGTTGTGTGTACTGCACTACATAGGGGGGGGGGGGGGGGGGGGGGGGGGGGGATTAGATAATGGCCTTTATCATGACTGCGATTAATTATTCAACAAAGATAATTAGCTCAGAAAAGTTGATAAGATACAGCTGTTTGGTAAGAAAGGCAAGTGTGAAAATGCAGGGAGCGCTGAGAAATGTAAGGGGGGGGGGGGGGGGGGCACATTATTTGATGAGATATTTAGCTTTTTAAAAATCGCAAATAAACCGATATAAGCTACTATCAGGCTATCATCTTTTTTTTGACAACTTGGGAAAAATCTGTCCTGCTCTGTGTCCCATTCATGTTCAGCTAGCTAAGGGTTCTTTATTTCGATTTTCTTTTCAAGTGTACCTTGCAGCATTAAAACCAGTGCCATTAAAAGTTGCAGTTTAATGTGATCTGGGGGCCGTTTCACAAGAGCGGTCGTTTCGGTCGCTTCGAGCGATTGTGAAAAAAAGTCTAAGAAAGACCATTATCTGCCGAAAAGCTT
>CM065702.1:36176771-36179271 GCA_017654935.2 Phymorhynchus buccinoides
TGGGGGAGACCGATCAGGATTTGAACATGTTCTTGGACCACACGCCATTGGGGGGCGCTCACACAATGGCGACAGATTCATCCAGTTCTGTGCAATGAACACATGAAGATTGGATCGTCACTATTCGACCACAAAGACATCCACAAGATTACGTGGGTCTCAAATGAATGACCACAGGACCAAGACTCAGATAGACAACCTTGCTATCGGACCTAGGTGGAGAACACCCTGACTGTTGGATGTGAGAGTCTATCGAGGGGCAGACGTATGCAATGATCACCATCTTGTCAATGCCAAGTTAAAGATCAAGTTCAAGAGACAGAAACAAAAGTCATCAAAAAGTAAGAGGTTTGACACTACCAAGCTGAAAGACCCAGACCAATTTTCAACGTTCCTGAACAACAGGTTCACAGTGTTGTCTGAAGTACCACCACCGGGAACATCAGAATGGTGGGAAGGATTGAAAGATGCAATGATCGAAGCGGGAGAGGAAGTGCTTGGCTTTAGGAAGGCACTGCGAGAATCCTGGATCAGCGACCACACCTGGAAGTTGATAGCAGAGAGTAAAGATCTGCACCAACAGAGACACTGCTACTTCTGACGGCAACGCACTCTGCCAGGAGTATATTGAGAAGGATCGAGAAGTGAAGCACAGCGCCCAAAAGGACAAGCGAGCCTGGTTTGACGACCAAGCTGAAGAAGCCCACAAAGCAGCGACACGTAACGACGAGCGCGCTGGGAAGTCTAGCTGTCAATTTGGTCATATCAGGCAGCGGGATTTCTCCCTGCTCTTACCGACTTTTAACTGCCTAGCTGTAAGTCCCCATTCAAAGGAATTTGTTGAATAACGAAATTGAACAACTGAGGCTCCTCTCTTAGCCTCACTATTTCATTCTTTGAATTTGTTGAATGCTTTTGTCTACGTGAATCTGATGAAATCTTACCAGTCTTGAAAGGTAAGGGGTGGGGGTGGGGGAGGACTCATGCGAATACAGATATTTCACTCAGAAATACTCAGATTCAAGCAAATACAGATATTTCACCAGATCGTGTATTGGGGCATGCATGAATAGAGTGATTAAAACTAGTAGTATTTCATCATATTTATGTAAGACAGTAGTATTTCATCAGATTCATTCTTCACAGACGTCGTCACAAATGGAAAGCCGTGCGACCGAACTTGGATGTGTGGAGCAGGGCCTTTATAGTAGTGGGAAGCATGGACTGATCAGAAACGACTGATCATACAGCAGGGTGACCTCTCACCCCTCACCCTGCCCACCCCCACCCCCTCCCCTCCATGTGTTTCAATAATGTTTTTAGGAGAATTATATTACGTAGCTTGATTTAGTTTTTGTAATAATGTACTAAATGTAATCTTTCTATGCTACATGTTTGGAAAAACAGACTTGGAGATTCATAAGATAGAAAGTGAAAATGAGTTAATCATAACCTTTTGTTTGTTTCCCAATAACATTTTATTATTATGCTTACGAAAAAAAAGTAGATGTTTTAAATATTTGTTCTCCGCACGATGACTTATAACTGAAACAAACACAAGACATAACTTTACATTAGATAACCAATAAAAGCGAATGTGCATGAATTCATAGGTGATAATAGTGGCATTCGGGTGACGTCACACAGGGGCCTGTTTCTCACAGAAATCACCAGCGAGGAAGGTGTTTTCCATCATTTTATCTTAAGGAAGTTGTCTGAAGTGCATGTGTGCCAAAGGACACGCCTCTACTAAAAAACGCAATATGCCTCTCATTTTATGCCATAAGCTGATACACTATTACATTTCATATTTTGTAAAAGGTGCAAAACAATGCTTGAAACGGGACCAAACATTCTAGAACTGTTCGTTTTGGCTACGTACGGTCACCAAGGTCGTTTGCGCCAACAGACCGACACAAAATATCGATGAACATCTTCTTCAAAGTTATCGATAAAGTCTTTCAACATGGCCGCCAAACATCAAAATGAACCTCTGTCACGACTTGCCGTAAAGTCTCGTTTAGGGCTTCCAACAGAAACAACTGCGGTCTCCTTCACCGGTGCTGTTTCTTTCCTTTCGACCAGTGCCCTGCTTGATGGTTGAAAGATCGGGTGATTCAATGTACTGGGTTTACTATTAGCCCCCTACATCACATTATACCCCTCGTGGCGTTTTTGGGGTGTTTTTGCCTTTGCCTTTTTACCCAATGTTTCTTTTTTCCAGGCTGATTTGCCTGTGATATACAGGTGGACTTTCATCGCATTCTATGATGCACTAGTACACATAATCGGGTTGTTGTTGTTTTGTGTGTGTGTGTGTGTGTGTGTGTGTGTGTGTGTGTGTGTGTGTGTGTGTGTGTGTGTGTGTGTGTGTGTGTGTGTGTGTGTGTGTGTGTGTGTGTGTGTGTGTGTGTGTGTGTGTGTGTGTGTGTGTGTGTTGTTGTTGTTGTTGTTGTTGTTGTTTTGGGGGGCTTTTTTTTTGCTTTCATCGAATATGTCA
>CM065702.1:36184271-36216771 GCA_017654935.2 Phymorhynchus buccinoides
GGATGGAATTGCTTCAAATTTGGTGTGGTGATGTATCACTCAGGGATGGAGGTGATTGCTAGTGTAAGGGCAGTACGTGGATGCCTCGTGCCTCCACACGGGGAGCTGGACGTCCCCGTGGGGATACCGGAAGGTCTTTCGTAAAAATAGTCCCCCCACCTTCTTGAAGTTCTGTGCGTGTAACTTCCTCTATTCTCTTTGACTCTGCCTTTTACTTTTGCTTTCTATCATCTACCATTTTTCTGACTTATTGGCCCACTCTCCTGCCTTTTTTTCAAAAAAATCTTCCATATGATTTTTCTCCCTTGAGTTCCTCCTCCCTGCACCACAAACATCCCCTACCTGTGACTCCATCATCATCTCAGAGGCAGGAGTAAGACAGCTGTTGAGAGGACTGGAGCTCAGTAAAGCCCCTGGACCCGATGGAATCAGCCCCAGGATCCTGAAAGCTCTGGTTGACGAGATCTCACCTGTTTTGACACTGCTCTACCAGTCCTCAATCAACGCTGGCATAGTTCCAAGGGACTGGAGAGTCGCCAATGTGACGCCAGTGTTAAAAAAGGGTGAGCGCTACAATCAGCTAACTACCGCCCCATCTCCCTCACCAGTATCCCATGCAAGATCCTAGAACACATCGTTGTCAGCACGATAATGGGACACGCCGAAGCAAACAAGATACTGAGTGAGGAGCAGCATGGTTTCCGCAGAGGCAGGTCCTGTGAGAGCTAACTTCTGGGTCTGGTGGACGAGCTCTCAGGAAACATGGAGAGGAGAAAACAGACCGACGTCCTAATAATGGACTTCGAAAAAGCGTTTGATAAGGTCTCCCACGCTTTTCTCATCCACAAGCTCCATCATTATGGAATCAGAGGTCCTGTCAACAAATGGATTGAGAGCTTTTTGGCAGGCAGACAGCAGAGAGTGGTTGTTGATGGAGCTACTTCCGATGTAATCCCTGTGGAATCAGGAGTCCCCCAAGGATCTGTGCTTGGGCCAGCCCTCTTTCTGTTTTACATCAACGATCTTCCCAGGGAACTAGCCTCAACCAGTCGCCTCTTTGCAGACGACACTGCCTGCCACAGAACAGTCGATTCACCGGAGGATCACGAAGACCTGCAACAGGACCTTGACAGAATAGCATCTTGGAGCTAAAGCATGTCCTTCCATCCGGATAAATACCAGACTCTCCACGTGACCAGGAAGAGGAGTCTCCTGATCGAGAAATACCAACTCCACGGCCAAGACCTTCAAAGAGTAGACGAGATGAAATACATGGGAGTTACCATCTCACAAGATCTTAGATGGGACTCCCACATCTCCAATGAAAGATGTCGGCAGGGTGGAGAAATTACAGCGAAGAGCTGCCCGCTGGGTGGTGCATAGGCACCACCAGACATCCAGTGTGGAAAACATGTACACCCAGCTACACTGGACTCCACTCGCCAACAGAAGACGCACTTCCAGACTGACTGCCTTCTTCAAGCTTCACAATGGGGACATTTCCATCAATACCCCATACAGCCCATACCTCAATCGGCCAGCCAGACAAACAAGACAGTCACACCAGTCAACCTACCTTCTTCCCTCCTGCAAAACGAGCTACACAAAGTTCTTTTTCTTTCCTCGGTCCATCAGAGATTGGAACTCCCTTCCACCTGAGGCAGTGACATCAGCCTCAGTGGAAGGCTTCAAGTCCCGGATTTAAATAAGCAACGCCCCCCCCCCCTCCCCAATTCACACCCATTTCCACAATCCCTCCCTCCACAACCCCGCCTAGCCTTCCCAACCCCGGACCCACCTCCTTGCATCCCAAGAAGAATGCTAGTGTGAATGCTTTGAATTTGTGCGAGTGTGTATGAAGTTCCCATGTATATATTAGCTAATGCATGTACGTATATATGGATGGATGGATGGATGGATGGATGGATGGATTGATAGATGGATGAATGTATGCACTTATGGATGAATTGTATGGATTAGTGGTGAATGACTATGTGTATGTACACGCAAGTAGGCTATATATGTATATAACCATTCATGTGCGCGTGATTGTTTTCGTTAAGTATTGATGTTATACCCTCAATCATACACACGTCTATTGTCTTAGTTTATTTGTAATTTTATCGCTGCACAAAATATTTCCTTCAAAAGGACAATAAACATATTGATTGATTGATTGTTTGATTGATTATAACTGTGTTAACCTTGACTTTGACGTTTGACCTTGAAACCCGACATTTATTTATGTGGCTATATCTTTCACATCGTTGGACTTATGATGTTCTAACTATGTGGTTTAAGGTGGGTCAGAATATCGGGTACCGATGAAAGTCAAGGTCAAGGACGTATACCTTGGAGGTGTCAAATTAAT
The DNA here is from genome assembly GCA_017654935.2 of Phymorhynchus buccinoides. Classification (NCBI taxonomy): domain Eukaryota; kingdom Metazoa; phylum Mollusca; class Gastropoda; order Neogastropoda; family Raphitomidae; genus Phymorhynchus; species Phymorhynchus buccinoides. The sequence goes on from CM065702.1 coordinate 36,186,643, forward strand.
GTTTTAATGTTTTTTTCATAGTTTGCAGTTCCAGACTTTAAGTTTGGTAGGTGGATAGACTGAATCAAGGTCATATGTTTGTAAAGTATTGATTATTTTGATGACCTCGACATTTGGCCTTGTCTCTTTTAGCAGTAAATACTGTTCGTCATACACCCACATAGCCATTCTTGATCAGCATTACCTAAATAAGAAATGCAGTGGGTGACATTCGAAGCCTCTTGACCTTGACCTTGACATTTGAACTTGAGGCTGTTATGCAAAGATATAAACAGTGAGGCAAGGAGAGAGGATAATAGTGAAGTAAGGGAAGGTAACTCTCTCTGTAATTAACTCCCTTCACCAAAGCTATTTTCGGCACCAATTCGCCTAGTAAAGCATAAGCAACAGCCACATTGAGACAGACCCAGGTTCATCCTATCATCATAACTATAATATATATTATCAATCGGCATCAGTAAAAGAATGCAGCGGGGGACGTCTTGGAGCTTCTTGACCTTTTCTTTTTCTCTTCTTGACCTTGCTTTTGTCTGTCTGTCCGGGCTGCATCTTGTGTGGAGGTGTAATGACCCCGAGGACGCAAAGAGATCAGGCGCTAAGATGGGTGGTGGGGGAGGGAGGGGAAAGGGGTAAGGGCGGAGCGGAAAGGACACGTCTGCCGCTCGGCGACACACTTGTTTTCCTACGGGATTGTCTGCCCTTGTTTCTCTGGCTGCGCTGCTTGTATGTCCACGGAAAGCAAGCATGGGTTAAATACTGAGAAGCAATATCATTTCACAGATGCTGTGTTAGCCTAGTAAATGGGGAAACTGAGAGGATGAAACTGCGGAAGAGTAGTGTGCTATCGTTTTCAGTTGTTAGATGTCAAAAATAACTTAGGCCCTATCTGTCCTTATATTTTGGCTTTTCTTTGACTTTTGTCTTCTTGTATAGCCATGCTGTTTTGGAGAGTGATCGTCTGTTCTTTGTCTGTGTGTGTGCGGATTTGCATGTGGGTGTGTGCACGCGCACACAAACACACGGAAACACGAACACTTCTCTTTTTCTACTTATGCACAAGATTTGTATGGGCTTAGCCTTGAAATGGTAGCTATGTGTATGTATGTGTGTGCGTGCGTGCGTGCGTGCGTCTCTCTCTCTCTCTCTCTCTCTCTCTCTCTCTCTCTCTCTCCTTCTTTCCTTGTCTGTCTTTCTTAACATCTATATTTGTGTATTTATCTGTCAGTCTCTCTCTCTCTCTCTCTCTCTCTCTCTCTCTCTCTCTCTCTCTCTCTCTCTCTCTCTCTCTCTCTCTCTCTCTCTCTCTCTCTCTCTCTCTCTCTCATGATTTCCATAGCATGCAGCCATTTGCTTGGGAAAATTCGGAATCTTCCCGGGAAAATTCCGCCCATATTCCAAATGTTCCCGTGACATATGCCTGCCAGTCTGTCGTTTCTGACTACGATGTTGTTGTGATTTCAAGATAACAGAGGAAGCAACTGCTGTTTTGGAGGGCTGGGCTAAACTCTCTTAATAGTGGAAATGCCTTGCCGAGTGTAGGCCTACATTCAAACTCCTTAAAGGCACGGCCGGAGTATAAAAGAGGGGAAGCGCTGAGCGCGCGCCGCATTTTAATCACAGCTGGCGAGAGAGACGGTTCGCCCTTCTATGTTCCCTGTTGTGCGAGCCACCGCGAGGCAGAGCTTTTCTGGCGAAAAAGATCCTATCCCTGGGGTCGGTTGTTTTCCCTTTAAGCAAATGATTTGAGCACAGCTAGCGTCGGGGAAGGAATCCAAAAGCCAACCATAAATAAACATTTATTGTACATCTCTCATGTCACTACTTGACACTTACTACAAGTACTAGAAGTCAACATGATATGATAAAACTAAAAGCCATTACTACTGAATACCAGTCAAGTCGTTTCTGACCATGAGTGCCAGATAGGAGAGGGGGCGGATGCTATTCCGGCGGGCTGGGCTAGAATTTGTTTATTGCATAGTGGAGATGCCTTGCCCAGGGTACATCCCCACTCTCTAGGCCGATGTGATTTGATAAACTATAGCTCTACTATACTAACTATACAGGAAAAGCCCCTCGGCTGGCTTTGCGCAAGCGACGCACCGCCCGCTTGGTGGGGTTGGCGGTGATCTTGAGCGCAATCTGCACCTGGCCCAGCCAGGGCTTCTCCTTGAAGGTGTTAGCCACGGACATGGACTTGATGGCACGTTCCCTGGGCGTGACTCCAGACTCGTGCTGCACGTGCTGAGACCACGTGCCGATGGTTGGCAGCACGACTTGTTCCTCTCTCTGCCCATTGTAGTAGAAGAAAGGCCTGCGATCTCTCTCCGTGGAAATGAGCGGTAACGGAATGCCTCCCTCTTTTCCAGTGGCTTTCGACAGCAGCAGAGCGGAAGTGACGCGCTTTTTCTTCTTCCGCTTCCGGGGATGAACGGGAAGAGAGCGTGACGTTGTTGCGTTGGCGTCATTTCCGGTTCGTGCTGTGGCGGTGGTGATTGTGTTGGCGACCACAGTGTTACCCTTTTTGAGGGTGGAAGGCTGTGGTTGGGGTTGGGGTTGTAGTAGTACGGAGAGGTCTTCCTCTACGGAAGATGTGTCCGTGAGGTCGGTGAAGAAGAGCCTGGATGTGGCTGTGTCGGCCTGACTGCTGTCAGCGTCGAAGAGCAGCTTGTTGTTGCCTCGCTCGCTGCGCTCAGTATTGGGCAGCTGAAGGCTGGGCACCTTGATGTTGGTGCTGGTGCTGGTGGAGGGTTGTGGGTTACTACTGCTGGGCTGCTTGCTCCCTCCTGCATCACCAACAGTAAACTGGGATTACGTTAATTCATGTTTCGTCTTTTTTGTTAAATGTAAATTTCTATCAACTTTTGAACTTTAAGATGTAGCATATGAAAAAGAACCACCCAGAGGTGCCTGTGGGATCCAGACACACATATAAGCTCCTCTGGGCGTTTTTCAGTCGCTACGTCTCATTTTACAAAATTTGATAGAGAAAACGAACGAACGAACGAAGGAACGAACGCAAATTTATTTATGCAGGGTAATGAGATAAGTATACATATTTTTTTACACCCAGCCATGAGGCGAAAGAAAATATGGACTAAGCATCAACAATAACAAAACATGCATGAAAGAAAAAGAAAAACCCAATGAAATGCAAAAAGCGAAAACAACATCAATTCAGATTAAGCAAGTCATTGTGTACATTAGTGGAGAAAGGGAAGAGTGAGAGATATGAATTAGGAAGAAAGACAAGAACACAGATATGACAGACATTGAGAGAGAGAGAGAGAGAGAGAGAGAGAGAGAGAGAGAGAGAGAGAGAGAGAGAGAGAGAGAGAGAGAGAGAGAGAGAGAGAGAGAGAGAGAGAGAGAGAGAGAGAGAGAGAGAGAGAGAGAGAGAGAGAGAGAGACAAACAGACAGACAGACAGACAGATGACAAACAATCTGACAATCTTACGGGCATTTGTTAATGTTCAAGCATTTTAAAAATCAAATGTCCAAATATATTTCTTAAGATGTCTCCGAAAAGATGACTAACTTGATTGTTGAATGAAGACTCCCAGTCTCTGGCATTTGGTATTATAAGTGCTTCCCTTCCACAGAGACAAACACTTTTTTACTCACGTGCATATTTCTCCCACATCCCGTGGGCTTCTTCAGCATTCTGAGGCTTTTATGTTGTTGGCAGAAAGATTTGGCTGTGGTGAGTAGATTTCACTTGAATTTGTTTGGTCACAGGTAGGATGAATTGACAGTCTGTGTAGGCTATCAGTAATAGAATTGTAGACTGGTGGCAAGTCAATACCAAGATCTCTATTCAAACTTGGTCTTCTCAATCTAATGTTGATGGCCTCTTTTATTTTCCTTTTGACAGGATGCAGATCTGTTTCAGTGATGCTGGGGTTGATCAAATCAAGACAATGGCACCTCATAATGCTGAAGAAGCCCACGGGATACGGGAGAAATATTCGTATGAGTACAAACGTTTTTGTCTCCGTGGAGGGGAAACACTTATAATAAGAATAACTTGATATTGATTTCAAATTAGTGGGTAAAGAATTCCATATGGAACCTCCAGAATAGTGCAGACTGGACTTGAATAACTCAACACAGAGAGAGAAAGAGGGGGGGGGGTTAGTATAGGCATATCTGATGAGCACTTTTTTAATATAAAACTTGGCTTGTTATCTCGAGTGGTTAATATTCTGTAACTGCACGTGTCGGTCTCTAAAGTTTGCTTAAACCAAAAATAATATTGTTTTGTGTTGCATTGAGTTGAGTTGACATGTGTTTGGGGCTCCTGTGTTTGCTGTGCTGATCTGTTCTGTTATGTCCCTGGTGCATTGAATTGTATTGTGACGTGTTATGTTTCATTGCACAGCATTCTATTATTCTTTCTATTAGATTCTGTACCTTGTTTGTCTTCTATTGATTCCATTGTCCTTGGACCCATCTTTCCCAACACCAAGAGGCCAAAAATTAGAGTTAGGCCAGTGTTCAAACGGGTGTTTAAAGAGGAAGTTTGGATCATTTTGCATACAAAGATTGCAAAGCATATAAGCATACTTCTGGTGAGTCTAACCTTTCGTACTAGTGCTCTCACGTGCGTGCACAGAGAGAGAGAGAGGGAGAGAGAGAGGGAGAGAGAGAGGGAGAGAGAGAGGGAGAGAAACACACATAAACAGAGAAGCAGAGACAGAGCACACAAAGAAACTACATAACCAGCTATACCCACCAGTCATAAAATAAGCACGGCCATGCGAAGTGGGCAACCGAGGCATCAGCCCTCCCATGCCTTTCTCTTCCTCTCCTGATCCTCCTCCTCCTGTTCCTCCTCCTCCTCCTCCTCCTCCTCCTCCTCCTCCTCCTCCTCCTCCTCCTCCTCCTCCTCCTCTCCTCCTCCTCCTCCTCCTCCTCCTCCTCCTCCTCCTCCTCCTCCACTAGCAGACACACTGGCATCAACGGCACTGCCCACAGCGACGGTTCCAGTATCCCCCTGAGGATCCCTCCCTGATTCTAGCCCTGAGGACAAAACCGTTACCAAGCTTTGCTGCGACTGTGTCATCACCGTCTGTGTGCGGGGGACCCGGGTTGTCTTTGGTGTCCGTGCAGTGCTGATGTAGATGGGGGGTAGGCGAGAGGTTGAGGTCTCACCGCCGACGATGTTATCTTCTGTTGCGGCGACTGATAGGTTTTCAGATAGGTTGCTGGTAGACGCAGGGCCAGGGAGTTTTGGTAAGGTGGTGGTGGTGGTGGTAGTGGGATCTGGGCTTCTTTGAGTCCTGTTAAAAAAAAGGGGGGGGGCATGGTGTGGATAGAGTGAGGATGATGTGTGGATAGGGAAAGTGGTGAATAAAATGCATAGCGTGCTCATCATAACAAGAAGAATAGATATGCAAGTTTGCACAGCGCACACCCATAGGACTATACATTTGAACGAGCCAAACATGACTATACGAAGGTGTATATTCTTGTGCTATGCACATTTGCCCATGAGAATGCACACTCGCTATCAGGCACAGAGAGAGAGAGAGAGAGAGAGAGAGAGAGAGAGAGAGAGAGAGAGAGAGAGAGAGAGAGAGAGAGAGAGAGAGAGAGAGAGAGAGAGAGAGAGAGAGAGAGGGGGGGGGGATGAATAGCACCACCGATGAAGAAAAAGAAAGTGCTTCTTGTTGGTTGACCACTTTGCTCTGTGTGCGCCGTCTTTGCTAAGGCTACAGCGTTGCAAAATGGGATGATGTCTTAGTGCTAAAAGCAATTAGAAAGCCAGCCTCGCCTGGAGGTGGTGCTTCAGAGAGTGGAACGACATTGGCCTTGGAAGTGGCGCGGGCATTTCGCACCCTGCCTGCCCTACCAACATGTGAGCAGCCCTAATTACAGAACTGATAGTACAGAAAAAGACTTTACCTTGAGGTGGTGGCCTCAGAGGGTGGAGCGATGTTGGCTTTGGAACCGGACGGCCGTCGAAAATGACGCGCCCATTTCGCTGCGCCCTTGACCTTGTCTCCCATAGTTTTCAAATTCTGGATTGCCACCACTTGCTTGAAGTAAGCTTCCGGGTCGTTGCCATCACCGGAAGCCATGTTTTCTGACGTGATCTTTGGAAACAAAATATGTTAAGCTAAGTACAGGGTTTAAGACAAAGACGAAGATGCGTATGCTACAGTCAAACACGGAAATCAGTCATTTACGGAAATGGCTAAACATTTTAAGCGTTTCCGAAAATGACTGTTTTGACTGGTCATTTTTGGAAATGTCTAAAAAGGTTTAGTCAAAGATAGAGAGAGGGAGGAAACTGGGGGGGGGGGGGGGGGGAGTAGGAAAGATGAAGAGGGGTCAACCAGAAAGTAGGACATATAAGAGCAGATATTGAGACAAACACAGAAACACCCACAGAGACACAGAGACACACAAGCACGCAAAATAAGGTGGGAAGAGAGAGAGAGAGAGAGAGAGAGAGAGAGAGAGAGAGAGAGAGAGAGAGAGAGAGAGAGAGAGAGAGAGAGAGAGAGAGAGAGAGAGAGAGAGAGAGACGCGCACACTCGCATGTAGACACAAACTAACACATACAGACACACGAGCACACATGCACACATAAATACACATACAAACACACGCGTGCACACACACACACACACACACACACACAAAACTAAACTTTTATAACAAGATTACAAGCGAATACAGAACTGAACCACATTTGACAAATCCTTTCATAAACTTTAACCAAAAACAGATGTTATGCAAACTAAGAACTTCATGCCATGAGCTTAAAATAGAAAAAGGTAAACATTATAATATGCCTAGAGAGAAAAGGTTGTGTTTACATTGTAATGAAGTAGAAGATGAAATTCATTTTTTAGACAATTGTACAAAACGTACGGAAAAAAGAATACAATTTATAAAACTCGTTGAAGAAAAATACAGTATATATAATGTTACACCTAGCAAATTAATTACAAATGACGCCCTTGCAAAATATATACACAGTTGTCTCAATCAATAGCCTCAATTGCCTCAAGCAGTAGCGCAACCAGTACAAAGAAAGAAAAAAGAAGAAGTATTTAACAAAAATGTTACATAATTAAACTTTATACTGTTATTATCACCGTTATTGCTATAATATTTATTAGTGTCATATAAAACCTTGTATTGGTTTTAAAGTGCAGTAAACATTGATTCTGATTCTGACTCACACACACACACACACACACACACACACACACACACACACACACACACACACACACACACACACACACACACCTGTGCTTTAGTTTGTTTCTTCCTTTCCTCTCTCTCCTTCTCTTTCTGGACCTGTGCCTTGGACTTGCCCGTCATGATGCTGGGACTGTAGCCGTCCACACACACCCCGAAGCCTACCAGAGGGCCTGCCACACACACACACATACACACAAACACAAACACGTACACAAACACGCACACACGCACACGCGCACGCACGCGCGCACGCACGCACGCACGCACACACACACACACACACACACACACACACACACACACACACACACACACACACACACACACACGCTCGCGCGAACACACAAACACACACACACAAACACACACACCACAACAGAACACACACACACACACACACACACACACACACACACACACACACACACACGCACAAACACGCGCGCACGCACGCGCGCACGCACACACACACACACACACACACATACACACACGCTCGCGCGAACACACACACACACACACACACACACACACACCACAACAGAACACACACACACATGAAGAATTATGATGACACTAACACAACACATTTGCAAGTCCAAATTGGGGCAGAAATCAACGCAAGCGGTTTATGGTTGACTAGCACTCCTCCACTTCCCCTCGCTTTGCGGACGAGCGCATTGCATCGCATGGCGCATGCGCGCATTTCAACAACCACGCACACAGCTACTCCTCCTGCAGCCACCTGGTCTCCTTCTAGGCTTCACACACACACACACACACACACACACACACACACACACACACACACACAGTGACACACAGTGACACACAAAGCAACACCACGCACACAGTTGGATGGCTCACAAAGTGGACAAACAGTCAAAAACACACACATATAGACAAACAGTGTTTTTTTGTATTATTATTATTATCATTATTATTATTACAAGCCTGACAGCAAATTTGACGCGATTCGGTTGAAAACCGGCGGAGTTATAAGGCCCGTTTTGCATCATGCTGCTGTTATGCGCCTAAGTAATCGATTCACTTCCGGTTTGGCACATCGATAGTCACCGTCCCCAGTCATCTATCTGCCAAATTCGAAGGCAATCGGCCCAGAAACGCCGGAGATACGGGCGCCGAGAGGCCGGCGGATGCGCGTTTCGCGCATTTGCGCCGCCTCGGTTGCCGTTGCCATCGCCCCGTGAGGGCTCACAGCAAATTTGAAGCGATTCGGTCGAAAAACGGCGGAGTTATAAGGCCCGTTTCGTGTTTCAGACACACACACACACACACACACACACACACACACACACACACACACACACACACACACACACACACACACACACACACGGGACACTTGCCAAATTACTATATGATGATTATTATTACTAGCAATCGCCCCGTGGCAGTTAACTCCCGTGGCAGTTTTAACCCCATGGCAGTTTTAACCCCGTGGCAGCTATCTCCTCCCTACACCTACCCCCTCCCCACATTTACTTGCTCGGGGACTTATCTGCCACTCGGCGACACACTTGTTTGTTATTGTGGCTTTCAACAGACAGCCAGTCTCAAACACACGAAAGTGAAACTTTTGGTTTTACATTTCCAAGAAGAAGGCAGCATTTCACCTCCCACCCCTCCAGCCCCCCCCCCCCCCCCCCCCCAGCCCCAGCCCTCATCCCCTCCCTCCCCCCCTCAACCACCATCCCCTTCCTATCCCCCCCCCCCCCCCCCCCCTCGACGCTCACAGCTCCTGCGCTTTGTGGGTAAAGTGTTAGTTGCCATGCGAGGGGGGGGGGGGGGGGGGGGGGGGGGAGTGGGAGGGGGGCTTGAAATAGATAGGATGAATTATCTTAATAATAGCACGTTTGGACGAATCCCGTTTCGCCGAATTCGCGAAATTTAATGGGTGCATATCGCGCGTATTTATGAACGGATGCTGTTGCAATTTTGTACGACAATAGTCACGATCCCTGGTCATGCACGTTCCAAATCTCGAGTCAATGTCGGTTCTGGTTACGCCGTGGTTTGTGTAAAAGTGAAGCGGCGTATATCGCGCGCGTTTTTTAATCGATTCGCTTCCGGTTTGGCACACGGATAGTCAACGTCCCCAGTCATCTACCGTCCACATTCGAAGGCAATCCGCCCAGAAATACCGGAGATACGGGCGTCGAGAGGCCGGTTATAAGGCCCCGTTTCCCGTTGGCACTGCTCTGAAAGTGACACTCTCTCCCGATTCTCTTCACATTTCCTGCCAGGCTTTGCCCTGGCCATAGCAAGCCTCACAGCAAATTTGAAGCGATTCGGTTAAGAAACGGCGGAGTTAATCGTAAAAAGGTGAAGCGGCGTCTAGTGCGCATTTATGAATCGATTCGCTTCCTGTTTGGCACACGGATAGTCCCCGGCCCCGGTCATCTTCCTGCCAAATTCGAAGGCAATCGGCCCAGAAACGCCGGAGATACGGGCGCCGAGAGGCCAGCAGATGCGCGTTTCGCGCATTTGCGAAACCGCGCAAATGATACGGCCGCCTCGGTTGCCGTTGCCATCGCCCCGTTAGGGCTCACAGCAAATTTGAAGCGATTCGGTCGAAAAACGGCGGAGTTATAAGGCCCGTTTCGTGTTTCAGATACACAGACACACACACAGACACACACACACACACACACGGACAGTTGGCTTATTACTATATGATGATTATCAGTCTCTATTATTATTATTATTATTATTATTATTATTATTATAGTAGTGCAGATGTACGTCCCCTTAGCCACACTGTATACGATTTGACCCCAATACGATACGATTGTGACGACGTCTGTGAGGCATGATTCACGTTAAATACTTCCGTCTAAAAATAACTCTAATGTTTTCGTTCACTATTCTCATGTAGACCGTAATACACGAATCAAATAAAATGTCCCATACAAAAATATAATATTTCATCAGATTCGTGTACGGGAGACTACAAATATAGTGAACATAACTAGGAGGATTTCATCAGATTTATTTACACAGTAGACTTTCAAGTCAATCATGCCTCACAAATGTCACAATCGGATCGTAGTAAATCGAATCGTATGCGGTGCAGCCGGCCCACCTTGCTGGAAGGGCCGTCTTTTGAGCGAGGATTTGGACTGGCCGTACTTGACGAAGGCACGTTCCTTGGCTCGCTCACACCACTGGCGAAGGCACGTGTAGGTCCCCACGTGCATGGCGAAGCTCTTGGTGACGTTCACCTGTCGGCACACACATACCACGGCATCCATTTATATGTCAGTTTAGGTGCAGTTACTGTCCTTAGCCCTTGTAGCACTAGATGGTGCTCCCCTTTTAAGGCAGAGGTGTTCTTTAGCAGCAGCAATCTCTGTCTCTCTCTGTTTCTGTCTCTGTCTCTGTCTGTCTCTCTCTCTGTCTCTCTGTCTCTCTCTCTCTCTCTCTCTCTCTCTCTCTCTCTCTCTCTCTCTCTCTCTCTCTCTCTCTCTCTCTCTCTCTCTCTCTCTCTCTCTCTCTCTCTCTCTCTCTCTCTCTCTCTCTCTCTCTCTCTCTCTCTCTCTCTCTCTCTCTCTCTCTCTCTCTCGTGCGAGCGGCGAAAATAGAGAAATAGATTATTTTGCCTTCTATTTGACTAAGGGAAGTAAACTCAACCATCAAAATCATCTCCCGTCGCTTATTCTGGTCAACAACAAAACAACGACAGCACCCAAAAACTCATCACCATCATTATTACCACCACCACCATCAATATCAGCAACAACAACAACAACAACAACAACAACACGGCACGGCACGGCACGGCAGCAAAGGTGCCGTTCCACTACCCCCTACCCCCTACACCCACCCCTCGAAAAAAAAAACACACACACACACGCACGCACGCACACGCACACGCACACGCACACACACACACACACGCACACACACACACACACACACACACACACACACACACACACACTTCTCATTGAATACGCGCGCACCAACTGAACAAGCAACATTTTACCTTGTTCAAGAAAGGGATACACTACTTCATAACAGGTTCATACGACCCAGTGCAACTGCGATCCGCCAACTGTGATATTTTTCAGGCATGATTCTCGTGAAATACTACTTTTCTGATGAAATCCTACTAAATGTATATTCTCCCCGTACACGAATCCAAGAAAATATCTGTTGTTTTTTGTATCAGACATTTTATGAGATTCGTGCATCGAGATCTACATGAGTAGAGTGAACACAAATATAAATAAAGAATCATTTTAAGATGAAAGTATTTCACGTGAATCATGCCACACAGACGTCGTCACAGTTGGATCGCAGTTGGATAGAAATCGCACGCGTGTGGCTGCCCCTTTAGCTTCATGAGAAATGAAAGAGCGGGACTCTGAGACTGAAAGGTTGTCCACATTGTTTCCTTTTCCAACAGGGACCCAGTCTCCATCTTGGGATAAAGATGGTGTAGCCTCCAACTAGTTCAGTAGTTATATTTATACCAAGATGGCGGATATGACGACAACAGATATCCGGCCACGGCTGAACTGTACCTTTGCCCACAACAAGACTCAAAAGAGCGATTGAATGTTAACACATTTTCTATATAATAATTATGGTAAGGTGGGGCAAAACGCCCATGTAAACGATAGAGGCCCAGCCACGGTATTACATGTCCTGATCATTTCAGATTCAAAACAATCATTCGCACGCAAGAGGCAATAAATGCAACAACAACAATGGTTATGCCTGTTCGCCCCACCTTACATTCTTCTTCTTCTTCATCGTTCCAGGTGAATCATGCCCTAGATGTCCAGTCCGGTGTTGTTGATGAAGTTGGCTATGGTTGTCTCCGGCTCTTGCTCGGTACCCCACAGCTTCCCCGCCAGCGTAGCTCCGTTTGGCCAGTGCTGGGCCAGTGCCCCCACATTACCACATTATTCCTTTATCATTACTATTGCCCCTAAACTGATTGGCCCGACCAACATGCGGATGTCCTTACCTTTGACCATTGCTTGGTCAGCAGGAAGGAGGCGCAGTTTTTTATTTTCTTGCGGAGAGCGATGTTAACGGGAGCTAACCCCTCGCCGTCCTTGGCCGTGATGACTGTAATGTCGTTGTTGACAAACACCCTGCCATGTACACAAAACACACAGTGTGTAGTCTGTGGATGAATGACATGTCATTAATACTTTAAACACTAGGGGAAGACGGGGTAAAAAGCGCATGGGCGGGTAAGAAGCCCACCCCAATTATCTCATGAAATGAAGCAAATTTCAGTCTCATTTTGCCCATGAGACGAGCGTTAATGTCTAGCATTCGTCTCATGGGCAAATTTGACTGAAATTCTCTTTATTTCATGAGATAATTGGGGTGGGCTTCTTACCCACCCATGCGCTTTTTACCCCGTCTTCCCCTACTTAAGGTCTCTATACACGCGAACATTTTTCACTGTGTTGCCATGGTGAAAGAGTGAAAAATGTTCACGTGTACAGAGACCTTTACAAATATGAATGGTATTCCTCATTCACGGTTGGTTCCTGGTTCCCTATTAGCCGTTTTAGGTGGGGTTGTTACTTCCCTTGGTTTGGTGGCTCACTGATACAGTCCCTTTGTTTGCTATAACTTCCGGTGGCGAGTTGGGCAGCTACCGTAGATAGTAGATCGACTTTCCTGTTTCTGTTTGCGTCGCAGACGCCACTTCTGACGATAAATCGCGATGTTGATACGAACATGAATGTTTTGCTGTCCCTATACGTGATTACGCGAGTTTTACTACTCCTTATTTGCTTCAATAACATTTACTTTGTCACCATCTTTACCCTGCGCTTTTTGTTTTGTTTCTTTTCATGGTAGGCCTATGACGATAATGTGTTTACTGTTTACCACATCTGTGTAAATAATTACGGTGTGGCGAGAGCGCCGTATGCTTTGGTTTGTTCGATAATTCCTTTGATGGTTTTACAACAAATAAAATAATCTGAGTTTGAATTTTGATATGGTTGAGGGGAAAGGGGGCATGCAAGCAAACGGGGGATTATACTAGAGGGTGGGTGGGTCGTGGATGAAGGATTTTCACTATGATTTGGGAATGGGTAGAACTAGAAGGGTGGGAGTAAAGTGGGGCGGATGGGGGAAGGGGCTCGCACAGTGACACACACACACGCACACATGTACAGAGAGAGATATATATATATATAGTTTTACATCAGTTTAAAGAGGCAATGCTATGGCATAGCAGGCACCTTTCTAGAATGGGTTAACCAGTGACATAATTATAAGCCTTTTACTACTTGCCTTATATGCAAATTCCTTGATGTTGACTAACTCTACTTTTAAGTTGCGATGGAGGAAGCCAAGGGTCTTACTGACTTTGCTGCGCACATTTGAGATGTGGGTGTCCCATCTAAGGTCTTGTGATATTGTAAAGCCCAGACATTTATTTTCATCTCTATCCAATCCAGGTCCTGGCCATATAGTTGGTAGTTCTTTATCAGGGGATTTTTCTTCCTGATCACATGGAGGCTCTTGCATTTGTCGGGATGGAAGGACATCCATTTGTTTTCCCATGATGCTAATTCATTTAGGTCTGGTTGGAGATCATTGAGGTCTCTGGGAGGGTCCACAGCTCGGTGACAGAGTCGTCCACAAAGAGAAAGGAAGTTGGAAGATAGTTGCCTCGAAAGACCATTGATGCCAACAGGAAAAGGGTCGGCCCAAGCACAGATCCTTGGGGGACTCCTGATTCTACAGGGATAGCTTCGGATGCAGCTCAATCAACAACTATTTTTTCCTGCCTGCCTGCAAGGAAGCTCTCAATTAATCTATTGACTGAACTTCTGATCCCATAGTGGCGAAATTATTCATAAGGAGATAGTGATCAATCTTATCAAAGGCCTTTTTAAAATCCACGACTAGGACGTTGGTCCTTCCAGATAAAAAATTTAAAATAAGCGACAAAAATGTGCTTGGTAGTGGTGGTGAGAAATACTGGGTCACCAACTCACTCACACACACACACCACAACTCGCATACACACACAACACAACTCACACACACACGCACGCGCACACGCACACACAGAGGCGCGTGAAGGTCGAGAGGGTATACAGTCGTATATTGTAAAGACAAACAATTTATCATGTGTGTGTGTGTGTGTCACTGACTGAGTCAGTTGTGTCTGACTATAACCTTTTCATAGCAGATAAAGCGACTGCTATTCTACTTTTACAGGGCTGGACTGAAATTTGTTTTCATTGGTGGTAGGTGATAGAAGCTGTGAAGCAGTGACCGACACCTAGGCATCTATATATATAAAAAAAGACAAACAATGTATCGTGTGTGTGTCACAGTGTGTGTGTGTGTGTGTGTGTGTGTGTGTGTGTGTGTGTGTGTGTGTGTGTGTGTGTGTGTGTGTGTGTGTGTGTGTGTGTGTGTGTGTCACTGACTGAGTCAGCTGACTATGACTTTCACATAGCAGATAAAGCTACTGCTATTCTACTTAGAACTACAGGGCTGGACTGAAATTTGTTTTCAGTGGTGGTAGGTGATAGAAGCTGTAAAACAGTGACAGACACCTAGGCATCCATTGTTTCAGAAGGCGTAAAATCTCTATTTTTCTCTCTCTCTAGGCATCCATAAAATAAGTTTTTAAAAAAGGACCTAGAATACTACCTTGAGGAACACTACTGCTAACATGTGCAGCCTACAGACTGATTTCACATCTTTACTATTACAATACTGAGTTCTGTTACATGAAAAGTCTTCTATCCATATTAAGTAAATTGTTGTGGATTCCATAACCATGTAATTTAATTGTATGTTGTAGGCCTACTTACAACAGTTGTGTTGTAATGGAAAGAGTGACTTGTTTTGGGCTTAAAAGCTGATTAAGTTCTTTTAAAACATTATTTATTATTTATTTTGTTATTATTTGTTTTTAAATAAATAGATCTAGCGCAGGCCAAACAATGTCTTAGCGTGTACTATTTCACTTCTGAGTACTGGGTGCACTATCCCAGGTTGTTGGGGTGATGGCTTATGCACAGTTTCTTATTTCAAGCACTGGGAGAGGGGTGGAAGTAAAGTACATTTTCTTACTACACATTTCATAATTTGCACACCATTTCAACGCCCCAGGAGAAATATCAGTATGCAGTACACTTTCTTGTTACAAACTTGCTGTTTGTATACCCTTTGAAAATCCAAAATAACCCTCTTTTTTTTAAAAAGCGTGAATAGCAAATTTCTCCTTTACATCCTGCAGTCCTAAAGATTACAGGCACATGGGAGGGAACATGAGAATCAGTGAATAATTGACATCATTGGTAGTACAACATACTGGGAATGAGATTGAATCATACAAATTATTTTTAAATTTTGTCTGAAATTGAGAGGATTTGTGGGGATACCCGGATAGTGTTGGTTAAAATAATGTGAATACGTCTTACTTTGTTGTGTCAGTGTATTTGTATTTAATGCTGTTATAAAGCAAAGTACACCTGTGCATGCGCATTAATTTTGAATAAAATCATACCAGCCCCGAAAGTCTCAAAACCTTTTCGTACGAACCTCCCCCCTTCCTCACTACTAGGCAAACGTGTTTTGAATAGGCAAACGTGTATGTAATTTTTTTGGGCGTGGTTTCATGATCACAATAGCAGGCAAATGTATTTCACTTTTACCAAAACCGTTTTGAAAAAAAAAATGTAACGAAGCCTACCTAACTGCCCCTTTTTGTGGGGAAGATTTACTAACTATCCTGGGATAAACACTGATTTTAAGCACTGAGAGAAAGAGCATCATCACCCTAAGCTAAGTGACCCAGCCAGTCAGGATCCTTTCAGCGGGCACCCAACGTGATGCTGAATGGAGCAGCTACCTTCACTCTAAGCTAAGTGACCCAGCCAGTCAGGTCCCGATCAGCGGACACCCAACATTATGAAACATAATAGAAAAGGAACCGCCTAAGCTAATGAAAAAAGTTATGTTCTGTGGCTTTTTCGTGCAAGACAGTATGAGTTTGCTCAGTTGCAGGGTTTGTGATCGAATAAATAATCACAACTGAGCCAAACAAATAAGATCGTGATCTGTTATGAGAAACACACAGTGTTGTGTAAAAGTAGAGCTGATTAATTTAAAAAAATCAGTGACAAAATTGTGTGTCAGAGATTCAATGCGAGATCTGCAAGCTGCACGCACATCTTTGGTTGTTCTTTGCCCATTACTTGTCGTCAGGCAAACATTCAGCCCCATCGGCTCGGAAGTGAGTAGATCACTTTTCGCGACTCCGCGCGCTAGAGATAAACAAGCGCATTCACTCTTGCAAACCGGCTTCGATAAAACGGCTAATAGTTTCTTCATTCACTCCCAGAACTAAAAAAAGAAAGCTTTTTCACTGCACTTTTTTTGGGGGAGGGGGTGTTGAGGAGGGGGAGCGGACTTGGGAAACCTAGCTATCAATTTGGTCATACCAAGCAGCGGGGCTACTCCCTACTCTTACCGACTTTTAACTGCCGGGGGATTTTTACGTGCGTAAAGCCGCACGGGGTCAGACCTGCTTTAATGTCCCCATCCGAAGGACTCAACATTGAGTTCGATTTCCCCCCGTTGAACCATAAAGAAAGGGCGAGAGGCTGGGATTCGAACCCGGGTCACTCACGCGATGACATTGGCAGGTGAACGTCTTAAAGACCCACTGACCCGGCTGGATTAAGTCTCTTGGGTTTTTCTGGGTCGGTGTGGCCCACATACAGACTTTCCTCATAATTATACGATCGAGGCTGCTCTTTAAAATGATGTCTCGTTTTCATGCATGAGGAAATTTGTTTGGGAACCACACTTGGTCAAAATAAGATTTTTTACCAGCGAGAGAGGGAAACACGTGAAATCCGTGATTTTCACTCACGGACCTGGTGGGTCCTTAACTACTCTGGATGTCTTGGATGACGAACTCACCACCAATGCAATCCGATTGTGACGATATATGTGAGTCGTGTTTCACGTGAAATACTTCAGCCGGGGTGAGGCTACGAGTTTGGACTCGGAATGAGCGGCGTGGGAGCAACGCCACTGTACTGTCCTAGAAAATGGGACAGCAAAACAAAAAATTCACCCGAATCATGCCTCGCGAATGTCACCATCGGATCCCATTGGGATCGAATGGTGTGCAGTGGGTTTGCCCCTTTTCGTCTCACCTCAGTACCCCCAGCTGGCCCATCTCCACAGCCTGATGAACCGGAGCCTTGAAGCTCTCCACGTGGCCTCCCTGCTGCCCGCAGCACCACATGCGCTGTGGGGGGTAGCCCACGGCCTCCGAGGCCTTGAGGCCTTGCCTGAGCATGGCGCGTGCCAGGTCCACGTGGCCGAAGTGAGCCGCCAGGTACATGGCCACCTTCATCTGGTACCGCCCCGTGAACTCCTCTGTGGAGATCTGAGACAGCACCTGGTAGACACAGAGAGGGAGAGAGTGGGGGGGGGGGGGGGGCACAGAGAGAGAGGGGACTCAGAATCAGGATCGTAGTGCGTACAGTAGGGTATAATTATAATTGCTGGTATCACCATTTTGTCACGCTTGTAGCATAATTGCCTAGATCATATTCGTCACGCTTGTAGCATAGTTGCGTGCATCATATGCATCACACAAGTAGCCTATTCACCTGTATCATATTCGTCACGCTTGCAGCATAAATGTCCAATCGTCACGCTTGTAGCATAATTGCCTATATCACATTCGTCACAGTTGTATTATAGTTGCCTGTATCATATTCGTAACTCTTGTAGCATAACTGCTTGTTCATATGCGTCACAGTTGTGGCATAATTGCCTATATTGTATTCGTCACGCTCGTGGCACAATTGCCTATACCATGTTTGTAGCGCACTTCTCCCCCTCTCCCTCCCCCATCCCCCAGTCTCTCTCTCAAACCAACCTGGGGCGTGAAGCCCATGACAGCCAGGTTGAGGAACTCGCTCCAGCCATCCACAGTCTCCAGAAATACGGTGTGTCCCACATCAATGCCGTAGGCCTCCAGGCGATGCCCGTCATACATCGTCGTGCCGTCCTTCAGTGCCAGGCGGAAAATGCCCACCGGCAGACCCGTTTTCCGCGATGCCAGGCTCCTAAGCTCCTCCACGAACATGTGAGCTATTACCATGTTGTCGTAGACACTCAGGGTTTCCTAAAATATACATTACAAATTTTGTTAAGATCGGTTCAATCGTTTAAGTGCTGTGTGGTGGAATAGTTCTCCGACGAAAATGTCAGTTATTACACGTATTGTCGTACATGCTTAGTGTTTTCTGCGTTGTTAAGACCAAGATATATCCGAATTGAGATTGGTATTACTTTCTAGTCGTAATAATAGACTTTCTCTCTGAAATTCGGGCTGCTTCCACTTGGAGAGCCTAACCTCCTCCTTGAGCTGAGAGAGACTGAGAAAAAGACTAAGACAGACAGACAGAGCGCCACACATACAGGCAAACAGACAGACAGTCAGACAGACAGAGCGCCACACAGACAGACCTGGCAGTGAGATAAGTGGATGTGGAGGACAGACCTAACTTCCTCCTTGAGCTGAAAGAGACTGAGAGAGAGAGAGACAGAGAGAGAGACAGACAGACAGACAGAGAGAGACTGAGAGAAAGACAGACAGAGATAGAGAAAGACAGACAGACAAAGTGACAGACCTGGGGGTGAGACAAGTGGGTGTGGGGGATAGGCTTGACTTCTCCCTTGAGCTGAGAGAGACCGAGAAAGACAGACAGACAGACAGAGATAGAGAAAGACAGACAGACAGACAGAGAAAGAGGAACAGATCCTGACAGACCTGGGAGTGAGCACAGTGGATGTGGAGCACAGGTTTGACCTCCTCCTTGAGCTGGATGTGGATGGTGGATCCAGGCACGATGCCCAGGTCAGAGAACACCCAGGAGTCCTGCAGGTCAGAGCCCCACCACGACAGCACCAGCACCTGACAATACACAGGACAAAATAACATATGCCCCATTTGTACACAATGGCCAATAAGAAGACATAGAAAATCTATGGACCAAAGCCCCGACCACGACAGTAGGCTAACAGCGTATGTCGACACAGAATGCACCCATACAGCTTACAGCAAATAGCATACAATAATTTAATTTAAAAAATACTGTATAGAGAGCATACAAAGAACGCCCAGGAATCCTGCAAGTTGGAGCCACGCCACGACAACACCAGTACCAGGAAACGTCTGAAATGCAGCAAGCAGAACACATTCATGAAGAAACAACGTTCTCAGTTTTAAGAAACGCGGTGTAGCATAATTATTAATAAGATACTGCACACAGCAAACAGCCTACAGAGAACACCCAGGAACCGTGAAGGTCAAAGTCTTACCACGACGGCTCCATATGAAGGCAAGTAGGTGAATGGTGGGGAGAGGGAGAGAGAGAGGAGAAAAAGAAAGTGTGCAGATTGACTTGTGTTCTTTCTCACAACCCTTCATGTAATAAAATGTTGTCTTGTGAGCATCTTTTCTTTTTTGCTTTGTGAGAAATTGTCTCGTGAGCATTCGTCTTGTGAGCATATGTCATAGAAGCGCTGAACACAAATAGCACGTGGGACAAAGCAAATGGCACATAGAGCAATGCAAATGGCACATCCTACGTCAAAGCAAATGGCACAACGAATTAAGTATATAGCATTACAGAACAAATAAATGGTACAAAGAATAAAGTGCATGGCACACACACAGCCAAGAGTAAAGGAAATGGCACAAACATTAAGCAAACGGCACAAGGAATAAACATAACACAGTAAAAGAGAGGTCAGGGCTTTGTGTAGTTGTGGAGAATCTTTCTACAAGACGGACTGCCGAAAAGGAAGCATTTTGAGATTGGATTTCAGTGATGAGGATGTGTCTCCCTTACATGGCCATGGCCTTCCCACTAACATGGAAAACCATAGCGGCAACCTTCACTTCCTCATTATCTTGACTTGTTTGGTCTCCTAGTGATCTGAGCTGTCTTCTATCTATTAATAGTTCAAATGCGTGTCACTTGGGTGGCACTAAAAAGGAAGTGTGTATGTTGTTTGTTTTTGGTTGGGTTTTGGTGTGTTTTTGGGGGGGGTTGTTTTGTTTTTTGTTTTGTTTAATTTAAGGTATTTTCAATTGAACGTGTTTATTGACGATTGTAAGATTGTATAACTGTAAGGTTGTGTGTCAGTGTGTGTGTGTATGTGTGTGTGTGTGTGTGTGTGTGTGTGTGTGTGTGTGTGTGTGTGTGTGACCGCGCCCGTGTGCAAGCGCAAATGTGTTGTTTTCGAAGAGCCATGCACACTCGCACACGCATACACGCATGCACGCGCACGCACACGCACACGCACACACACACACACACACACACACACACACACACGTGCGCGCGCGCGCACGCACGCACGCACACACACACACAACGTCAACATATCTCTAGGAGGCACTGTTTGCTCGCATGCTGTTGCGTGACTCGCGACCAAAACACTCGTCGCACACAATAGCTATCACACATATATCCACGCGAATGCCACAATGCGTACGAGTATGTAAAGCAGTGTTGTGTGAAGTTATGATGACAAAATAAAGGACCTGATTGTTAGAAGGAAACTAAGGAATACAATTAGATAGGGCATAAGACCTCACACAGAACCTCAAGATGACAGGGGTCTGATTGCTGGTACGATTTCGAAGTGTCCCTGTCTTGCAGTTTTCTTTTGTGGAAAGCTTATTTGACAACTTAATCTACTGAACTGATCACAATCAAATTTGTCAGTTTTATTCCCGGTGTCACAAGAAATATGTCCTGGTGTTAAATATGTCCCGGTCACCTTACGATAACTTTTTTAAAAATATTGAAATGTGAGTGCTCAGTCTACACGGAAGGAACCGAGACATTGAGCGGAGTGTGTGAATCTAAATCTTTGCCGATAAATCGATGTGCAGACCCATGACACTAAGTCTTGCTTTCGCCTTTTTCCAAAATGGTGAACGATGTAAGCAAACACCCATGCAGACAAATATAATTAATAATAAATTTCAGAAAAATAACACTTGATTTCTCAATATTTAGTGATGAATCCTCTGTTCTTCCTGCATGCCACAACACGCCTCTGAATGTGTTCAGGGGTGAATCTTTCCCAAACAGCAAACACTTCGAATTTCACGCGGGAGATCTTTCATGCGTGGATGAGGCTCTCAACCCCACGTCACCCCCCAAAATGAAGGGCTAAGTGTATGTAGCAAAACATGGTTTTGCCTCGTTCATGGCCAATCCTTACTGTCTGTGCCATGTGGGTCTGAGGACAGGTTGACAATGGACCCCAGAAGCTAATGACCCCCAATGGCCACAGCACAAACATCCGGTGCAACTCACAGAAGACCGGGATTTGTTCAATGACAACAAAGTCAGTAATTATAGAGCTGTCGCTGCACTGTACCAGTGGCTCTCAATTCAGGGCATTTTCTTTCATCACCAACCATTTTCAGCTAAAAACAAATACTGTCAATTTCTGTCATATTTACCTGGGTCTACAGAAAAGATGGCGTCTGTAGTACTGGGGATTCTCTTTTAGAGGTAGGCCTGTGGGTGTTAATAAATCACTAGCAATCGCCCCGTGGCAGTTAAGTCCCGTGGCAGTTTTAACCCCATGGCAGTTTTAACCCCGTGGCAGCTATCTCCTCCCTACACCTCCCCCCTCCCCACATTTACTTGCTCTGGGACTTATCTGCCACTCGGCGACACACTTGTTTGCTATTGTGGCTTTCAACAGACAGCCAGTCTCAAACACACGAAAGTGAAACTTTCGGTTTTACATTTCCAAGAAGAAGGCAGCATTTCACCTTCCAAGAAAATGGATCACAAATGTGTAAGGTCTTTCATTTCAGGGGGGGGGGCACATCTTGACCTATCGCAGAAAGAGTGTTTCATAATCATTTTGTGGCTGAAAACCCAATTTTTAGACCCCTACCACTTTCAAGGCCTACCGATCTCCATGACCTTGACCTTGACCTTGATCAGTATGCAATGATCAGAACAAACATATGCCAAAGTACCTACATGCCAAGATTGAAGTCCCTAAGACCAACGGTGTGGACGTTACAGCCCCTTAAAGATTTTCGGTTGTGAAGGTCATACGCCAAGGTGAAGGTCATGACGGCGATAATTTATGCGCGGACGCCTTCCTCTCATGGTGACACGCCACCACACAAAATTGGAAACGATTCGGTGAAGCGCTTCGGAAGATATGCGTGGGGCAGAAAAACCCAATTATTAGACCCATGCCACTTTCAAGGCATATCGATCTCCCTGACCTTGACGTTGACTTTCATCGGTATGCCATCATCAGAACGGCCATAAGCGAAAGTACCTCCATGCCAAGTTTCATGACTCCAGGACCTGCGGTGTGGAAGTTATGGCCCCTTAACGATTTTCGGTTTTCAAGGTCATACGCCAAGGTCAAGGTCAGAGCGGCAAAACGTTTTGTGCGGATGCCTTCCTCTCATAGGGACACACCATCACACAAAATTTGAAGTGATTCGGTCAAGCGGTTCGGGAGATCCTTAGGACAGACAGAAAAGAACAACAAACAAACAAAAAAAGGAAACAAACCTGAACAAAAACTTACTCCTTTGCGATCGTAGATTGGCAAAGGACAAAAACAGAAAAAAGAACTGAAAGCCAACTTAGTTCGGCCTTTCGGCATGTGGGGCATTTGTAAATACAAAGATTGTGTGAACAATACTGGAGGCAATGCCCGGAGGCAGTGCTAAACCAGTGAAGTCCCGATTTTTTAATAATACAGATACGTGTAGTGTCATCCCCTTGTAATCTCCACTGCCCCCCACCCCACCCCCTCCCCCCCCCCACCCACACCCACCCCCTACCCCACCCATAACCAGCTGGCTGACCTACTCGTCACCCCAGCACGTGTGAACCATGGTCTCATGCCCACAGCAGTCCCCCCCCCCCCCTTTAATAACAGCACGTTTGGACAGATGTCGTTTCGCCTAGTGAGCGAAACTGTAAATTGGTGCATATCGCGCGCATTTATAAACGGATACTGTTCAAATTTCCTGCCATGCTTTGCCTGGGTCATAGCAAGCCTGACAGCAAATTTGAGGCGATTCGGTTAAGAAACGGCGGAGTTATTCGTGAAAAGGTGAAGCGGCGTCTAGCGCGCGCGTTTCTGAACTGATTCGCTTTTGGTTTGGCACACGGATAGTCCCCGGCCCCAGTCATCTTCCTGCCAAATTCGAAGGCAATCGGCCCAAAAACGCCGGAGATACGGGCGCCGAGAGGCCAGCAGATGCGCGTTTCGCGCATTTGCGAAACCGCGCAAATGATACGGCCGCCTCGGTTGCCGTTGCCATCGCCCCGTTAGGGCTCACAGCAAATTTGAAGCGATTCGGTCGAAAAACGGCGGAGTTATAAGGCCCGTTTCGTGTTTCAGACACACAGACACACACACACACACACACACACACACACACACACACACACACACACACACACACGGACGGACATTTGGCTTTTTACTATATGAATGATGATGATGATGGTGCCGAAAG
Organism: Phymorhynchus buccinoides; assembly: GCA_017654935.2. Lineage (NCBI taxonomy): Eukaryota > Metazoa > Mollusca > Gastropoda > Neogastropoda > Raphitomidae > Phymorhynchus > Phymorhynchus buccinoides. The sequence continues at coordinate 36,210,450 of CM065702.1, forward strand.
GTCACTTTAGTGGCGAAAGGGGTGTCGTTGTTGATGTTGTTGACATACCATGGCTAAAAGACTCCAGGGATCATCCCAACAGCCGAAGCACTTGCACACTATGGTACAAATACATCAGCTAAGGAGGAGAGCATTACGCGTGTGACCGTTTTTTATTACCCCGCCACGTGAGCAACCACACTCCGTCTTCGTTGTTTTTTTTAAAACTGGTGATGTTATGCCAGGAGCTTGTCATGGCTAGTGACAATCCCCGCATAACTACGCAGAGCATAACAACATTTTGGTGCAGCCTTATTAGTGTTGTAGCCTTAGTCAGCTGGTCTGACGTAGCCTTAACCAAGGCGAGAAAGGGGTGTCAAGTGAGCCGTGGCAAGCATCAAGGCTTAGAGCTCTGCAACCCATCCACCTTTTTGTCATGCTGGGCATTGTCCGCTATAGTTGTGTTGAGGAGGTTCTGACGGGCCTCCTTAACCTCCATCCTCCTTTCCCCTACCCCACCCCCCTCTCTCTCTCTCTCTCTCTCTCTCTCTCTCTCTCTCTCTCTCTCTCTCTCTCTCTCTCTCTCTCTCTCTCTCTCTCTCTTTCTCTCCCTTTCTGTCTCCTCCTCACCCACCCACCGTTTTGTCCACAAGGTGATGTTGGGGAGGTTCTGGATCATCTGTCGGACCTACCTTCTCCTCCTCCTTCCCCTCTCCCTCTTCATCACCATCCCCCTCTCCTCTTCTATGCCCAACCCACCTTCTATCATGCTGGGCATTGTCCACAGTGCTGTTGAGGAGGTTCTGGGTCATCTGTCGGACCTCCCTTCTCTCTCCCTCCCTCCCTTCCTTTCCTACTCTCTCTCTCTCTCTCTCTCTCTCTCTCTCTCTCTCTCTCTCTCTCTCTCTCTCTCTCTCTCTCTCTCTCTCTCTCTCTCTCTCTCTCTCTCTCTCTCTCTCTGTGTGCCCCACCCACCTTCTTGTCGTCTTTAGCATTATAACCTCCGTTGAGGAGGTTCAGGATCATCTCCATCTTCCTTCACCTAGGGTACCCCACAAGCCACAATCATCTTCCCCTTCCCCATTTCCCCCCACCCCGTTCCCACCCCACCCCCTGCTCCCACCCACCTTTTTGTCATGCTTGGTGTTGTCCACGGTGATGTTGAGAAGTTTCTGGATCATCTCCCGGACCTCCTTCACCTTGGTGCCCACAGCCACATCCAGGGTGAGGCGCTCCCCTTGGTACAGGCCGAAGATGAGCATGGCGCTGGGGAGGGATCTAAGGTGACAGGAACAAGGTGGCCGTCATGCTTATTGCTATTGGTATTGCTATTGGTATCTCCTTCTTCTTCCTGTCGCGTGACCTCTGAGTCACTCAAACCACTTATGCTGTAGGTGATTGTGCACGAGAAAACCCTACGTAAGTCGCACAGCATACTTTTGAGCACTGAAGGCAAAGAATATTCGACCACCCTAAAAACATATTTCAGATATTAGGCATATTGTATGTGTCCATTTTTGCACGTGTTCTATCAATATTCAAACGATGAATACAAAATTTGAACGACTTCCATCTTTCTTAAATCAGTTTTCAAACCAAGTCAAAGCCTGAGACACAAAAAGCACAGTTTGTTCTTCCTTCAGATTTCTGCGAATGGTGGGTATTGGATGTCAACCTTCGAATGACTGTAAAATTAAAACTAACAAACGCATTCGATTTCTGTTCTGGTTTTTGTTTAGTGTTTTCTTTTGGACTTTTAGCTTCATCTTGTAAAAGCAAAATAACAATGCATGCGGAATCTAAGGACAAGGGTTGTGCAGGAAGACTACTTTCACCACGCTTGTCCCGTGTGCGATAACTGTTGAATTCACACTGCAAGAGCACAAAAAAGACACACACCAAAAAGCTAATATCAAAGATAAGTCATTTGCACTAATCGCAAGTATGAGAGTTTATTTTAAAAAATTCTCTACTACTGGTTTCGAAAACGTTATTCAGCAGATAAACACATAAATCATTATACCTGATCATCTTTTAATTATAAATTTATAATTTATAATTAATTATATGGGCGTTTGTGTTTTTTTATTTTCTTGCGTTTATAATTTATCATTTGTTATGCATTGGGGGTAAGCTTACATGTAGAATACACTATAATAAAAATTAAAAAACAAGGGCGTCGCCGAGCGGCAGACATGTCCGTCACCAGCAATGCCACGCACTTGCGACACCCCGTCGAGTGTCACATCCTGACACAAAATTGGAAGGGATTCTGTCTTCTAGTTCACGAGATACAGCTTGAAGAAGAAATACATAGCGCAAAGAAGGAAATTTCGGTTTTCAAGGTCAAACTTCAAGGCCAAGGTCAGCATGGCGATAATTTACTGGAACAGCAGTTGTCCTCTTTGCTCTCTGTCTATGTCTCTCTGTCTGTCTGTCTTTCTTTGTGTGTGTCTTTGTCTGTCTGTCTGTCTGTTTGTCTGTCTGTCTGTCTCTCTCTCCCCCCCCCCCCTCTCTCTCTCTCTGGAGGACGTTAAACACATTTTCATTCATCCACATCCTGACACAACATTTGAAGAGCTTATGTCTTGTAGTTCACGAGATACAGCTTGGACAATAATATATAGCGCAAAGAAGGAAATTTCGGTTTTCAAGGTCACACGTCAAGGTCAAGGTCAGCATGGCGATAATTTATGCTCGGGTGTTTTCTACTCTAGGGTATACAGTGCCGGACACAATATGAAGCGCTTCTGTTAAGTACAAATGTGGAAAATATGGCTGAAAACCCAATTTGTAGACCCCTACCACTTTCAAGGCCTACGATCTCCCGGACCGTGACCTTGACCTTGATCAGTATGCCACCATCAGAACGGGCATACGCCAAAGTACCTGCATGCCAAATTTGAAGACTCTAACACCAACGGTGTGGGAGTAATGGCCCCTTAAAGATTTTCGGTTTTCAATGTCGTACGCCAAGGTCAAGGTCACGACGGCAAAATGGTTTGCGCGGATGCCTTCCGCTCATAGTGACACACCAGCACACAAAATTTGACGCGATTCGGTCAAGCGGTTCGGGAGATATCCTTGGGACAGACAGAAGGAGAAAAAATGACCCTCCGATTTTCAGGCTCCAGCGATCTTTTTGACCTTGACCTTGACCTTGATCGGTATGCCATCATCAGAACGGGCATAAGCCAAACCACCTTCATACCAAGTTTCAACATCCTATGTCGATCGGTGCCTGAGATATGGCTAAAAATAGATTTTCGGTTTTCAAGGTCGTACGTCAAGGTCAAGGTCACGACGGCAAAATGGTTTGCGCCGATCTCTTCCTATTAAGGAGGCACACCATCACACAAAATTTGACGCGATTCGGTCAAGCGGTTCGGGAGATATCCTTGGGACAGACAGAAAGAAAAAAAAGAGAAAAAAAAGACAAACCAGCCAGCCCATCGCAATAGTCCGATCACCTTTGGTGACGGACTAAAGAGATGAATATGCTTTAGGAGTTTTAAAATCTCAGTTTTTATTCTTCGGAGTCACACATCGTGTGACTTATCATGTAAAGTGTCCTCGTGCAGCCACACATTGTTAGCAGATATTATGTATTGGGTATATGAGCGGTGTGGGAGCAGCGCCACTGTACGGCCCAGAAGGTGGGACAGCAAGAGAGAGAGAGAGAGAGAGAGAGAGAGAGAGAGACATACAGAGACATACAGAAGGAGAGAGAGAGAGAGACATACAGAGACATACAGAAGGAGAGAGAGAGAGGGGAGAGAGAGAGAGAAATACACAGAGAGACAAACAGACAGACAGACAGACAGACAGATAGACGGACTGACAGGTAGACAGACAGGTGAACTTAACTCATGTTAATGGGAAGGAGAGAGCTAGAGAGAGAGAGAGAGAGAGTGTGGCGCTTCACGAGGGGCTGCCGCTGTGGTGTACGTTCTGCGATTTTTGTCTAGTTTCTCTGTCTGTGATTCGTATTTTACTGTCAAGTTTTACTGAGTGGTCTGTGATAGTGCAAGGAGTGTTACGATGGATCTTTTTGGACGTTTGGTTCTTGTGATGGCTTTATTTTGTGCGTGCAATGTTTGTATATTGACTGTGATGTGTGATCTCATTGACAATGGCGGCCAACAAGGTACAGGTACCGGACGTCTGAAATATTCCCGTGACTTTCTCATGTTTTTCCGATCCACAACTGACTCTTTACCTGACTGTTTTAAAGACTTCCCTGTTGAAATCACACACACTGAAAATGACAACACCCATAACACGACAGACAAACGACGACGACGACGAGGATGTAGAGGAGGAGTGAAAAGACGACAGAGACGAGACAAAAACAGACCACCACTGCCCTCCATGATTCTGGCTAACGTGAGATCGTTGAGGCCCTCTGCTAGAAACACTGCTCTTGATGAAATACAGGCCAATACACGTTTTATGAGGGAGTACAGGGACGCTTGCGTTTTATCTTTCACTGAAACATGGACATGTGATAAGATTTCTGACGATATGCTGGCAATAGATGGATTTGGTGTGCCCTACAGAATGGACAGAGACAGACAAGCTACAAATAAAAAACAAGGCGGTGGCGTGTGCCTGTATGTGAACGAGAAGTGGTGTGATAGGGTGCATGTTATGGTGAGAAAGCAGTTGTGTACGCCCGATGTTGAGTTGTTGTCTGTCTCACTGCGACCTAGATACCTGCCTCGCGAGTTTGGCCAACTTTTTGTGACCGTCTGCTATGTACCCCCCTCTGCCTGTGCTGCACGTGCTGCTGCGGAGATCGCCGACACGGTTCGCTCCCTTCAATTAATCAACCCTGACGCCCCATGCTTCGTTCTTGGCGACTTTAACCACTGTAACCTTTTAACCTCTCTTCCTACTTTTAACCAATATGTGACTTGTTATACCCGGAACCAAAAGACTCTTGATCTCTGCTATGGCAACATACCAAATGCTTACAAATCTGTTCCTCTCCCGTCAATCGGTAACTCTGACCACGAATCCATATGTTTAATGCCAAAATATAGAGCCAAGATTCAGACTGACCCAGTTGTGAGAAAGTGTGTGAAAATGTGGACGCTTGAAAGTGAAGAAGAATTGAGAGGATGTTTTGAGTGTACGGAATGGAGTGTGTTGACGGATTCGTGTGAAAGTGTGAGTGAAGCTGTTGATGTTGTGTCTTCCTATATATTGTTTTGTGAAAACATGATAATTCCTCAGAAAACTGTAAAGATTTTTCCAAACAACCATCCCTGGGTTTCAAAAACTTTGAAAACAACAATAAATAAAAAGAAATTAGTTTTTCAGACTGGGAATAAAACAGAAAGGAAAACAGTGCAAAAGACCTTAACAGATGAAATACGTGAGAGCAAAAAGATCTACAAAGAAAAAGTTGAAAACCAGTTCCAGCAGGGTAGCATGGCTGATGCCTGGAAAGGGTTAAAAACACTAACTGGTCAAAATAAACCAGCCAGCCGAGCGTCGGTCATGCCCTTAGAAAAGCAACAAGAATTCTCAGAACAACTCAATGATTTTTACTGTAGATTTGAACGTGATGATGTGAAGGAAGATTTTGACTATGTTGTGAGAGAACTGAATGAAAAAGTGAGTAGAGATGAGAGTGCGAATGGTGTGGGTGAGAGTGTGATTGATGCTGGGGAGGTGGAAGGTTTGTTCAAAAGATTGAAAATCAAAAAGGCTGTTGGCCCTGACAACATCTGTGGGCGTATTTTAAAATCATGTGCTGCTCAGTTGTGCAACGTTTTTAGTGTTTTATTTTCCTGGTCTTTGAATGATTGTGCTGTTCCCAGCTTGTGGAAAAAGTCTGTGATATGTCCTGTCCCCAAGAAAACCAAACCAACCTCACTAAACGACTATCGTCCCGTCGCTCTGACCTCAATTCCTATGAAATGTTTTGAAAGAATCGTTCTTAAACGCATTACAGCACAGACAACACAATACCTTGACCCAAACCAGTTCGCATACACGCCTAAAAGAAGCACTGACGACGCAACTCTCACTCTGCTCCACAACGCCTACACTCATCTCGAAAGGCCTGGATCCTTTGTGCGTATTCTGTTCATAGATTTCTCTTCAGCTTTCAACACTATCCAGCCTCACCTAATGGCCACAAAACTTCTTTCCTATCAGGTAGACCTCCGTCTCATTAAATGGATTATTAGTTTCCTCGTCAATAGGTCCCAGTCTGTCCGCTTTGAAAATGCTCTCTCTTCTATCAAATACACTTCCATTGGCTCTCCTCAAGGCACTGTCCTCTCACCTGTTCTCTTTACCCTGTACACAAACGACTGCACTGGCACTGACA
>CM065702.1:36226771-36229271 GCA_017654935.2 Phymorhynchus buccinoides
TAAATAATTCCGCTAAAACATCTATTAGAAACACTATACATGCTCAGACATACTGCCGACCCTCCTCCCCCCCCCTCCCCCCCCCCAATCCTCATATTGTCGTACACATACACACACACACACTCAACTATCCACCTAACTATTGTTATAGTAAACCTTACGTGCATAAGCTTACAACACAAATAACACAACACGTAAACCTTTCTTTCTATGTTGTAGACGACAATAACCCATGCCGTAATAATAGTACAACACAAACATAGGCTGGACACCAAGAGGCAGAGAGACAGATGATACAGCACGAGACTAAGTGCTTGTGAATTAACCTGCCACAACGACTGGGTGGTTGAAACACCCATACTGCCCTTATACTGTCAAACATTGTTGACCTAATGGAAGATATTTACCTAAAACGTTCAATAACTATCATGTTTTCCCATTATATAAGCCAAACACAACAATAAAATATTGTACAAGACACCCTTATATTTGTTTCAGATACCCATATATTTACAGAATGAAAAAAACAACTTATCCCTATCTGTCGACTTCTGTGGATGTTGCATCCTCCCAAAGTCATTGAATAAGGGTTACTAATTACTAATTAATTCCTTTACACAGATCGAGAGTCTGTATACTGTGTTCCAGCCACCCATGCTCAGTAAATTAGTGTTTCTAACAAATATTCCTCTACAGAGTACGGGTGTTTCAACCACCCAGTCACCGGATAAGGCTTTGTAACAAGAATGCCTCCACAGAGTATGGGTGTTTCAACCACCCAGTCACCGGATAAGGCTTTGTAACAAGAATGCCTCCACAGAGTATGGGTGTTTCAACCACCCAGTCACCGGATAAGGCTTTGTAACAAGAATGCCTCCACAGAGTATGGGTGTTTCAACCACCCAGTCACCGGATAAGGCTTTGTAACAAGAATGCCTCCACAGGGAGTATGGTGTTTCAACCAACAACAGTCACCGGATAAGGCTTTGTAACAAGAATGCCTCCACAGAGTATGGGTGTTTCAACCACCCAGTCACCGGATAAGGCTTTGTAACAAGAATGCCTCCACAGGGAGTATGGGTGTTTCAACCACCAACAGTCACCGGATAAGGCTTTGTAACAAGAATGCCTCTACAGAGTATGGGTGTTTCAACCACCCAGTCACCGGATAAGGCTTTGTAACAAGAATGCCTCTACAGAGAGTATGGGTGTTTCAACCAACAACAGTCACTGAATGAGGTTTTAATAAATTCCTCTATGTATGGGTGTCTGAACCATCCACAGCTGGTGATTGAGGATAAGCAACAATAATAATAATAGTAATATTAATAATAATAATGTTATTTCATATATCGCTAAAATCCATACAGTAGTATGCTCGATGCGCTTTACAAAAGCAACATTATAAGATGAAAAACATGCAATAAAATCCAACAAACAAACAACTACACGACAAGTGTAAAGTGACGTTATTTTATTCACAAGAGACAAAACAAAACTACTGGATATTTCGGCGAATGCGCCTTTATCAACACAGACAAACAATTAAACAGCAAACGGCAAATATAGCAAAAGGAGCAAAAAGCAGGCAACAGAAGGAGCAAAAAACCAACAACAAGATCAAAATTAAAAAAACAATGCTTCCCCTCCAATGCGTAAATGATACAACCAACTGAGTTGAAATCAACAAGATAGTCACAACATTCCAATGCAAAGAAATAAAGTAACAAAGATAACATGATTCTTACTCACTTAACTACAAATAATGAACTTTGGATACCAGGTAATTATACTGACAAATGGTCATAAACAAACTCAAGCCCGCAAATAATTACAGGTATTTTAGCAAAACAATGAGGAATTTTGGCAAATGTTAAGATCAGCTACCTCCGCTGTTCCATGGTGAAGTTGGCCAATCAGCTTAACGGAAAAGGTCAATCGGAGGGAGCTGATTGGCCCTAACCCTAAGCCTTCACCCTGGAACAGCGGAGGGAGCTGATCTTAACATTAGCCCATCAATCAAAGTATTTTATGAACAAATGTTTTCAGTTGGGATTTGAAAGTTTGGAGACAGGTGACTTTTCTGAGAGAAAGAGGTAGAGAATTACAAATTGTAGGCCCGGAAACAGAGAAAGCCCTTTTGCCGTAGGAATTCAGAGAATACCTCGGAACAATTAACAGAGAAGAGTCTTGAGACCTAAGTGCTCTAGGAGGCATGTAAGGGTGGAGAAGCTCAGAAAAATACAACGGTGCAGTTTCGGATTTGAAACATTGGATGCAGAGAGAAGCAACTTTATACTCTATCCTAGCCTTGACAGGCAGCCAGTGGAGGGTGTGAAGAAGAGCTGTTGTACTTTCACACCTCGACTTTTGCAAAACTAGTCTGGCAGCAAAATGTTGTATTTTTCAAAGTTTGGACAGTTTAAAAAAAAAAATCCCAACTGCTATATGGAAGGCATGGGTGTCCGTACAACCCAGTCAACAAAATGAATATGAACAG